>JAUIMM010000319.1:50000-517500 GCA_031769625.1 Taudactylus pleione | reverse complement strand
TACATAAGGACGCCCACTTTACCTTACACACATCCGTAATGTTTAGCAAAACTGCAAAATCATCGGTACCATCGCAGCCTCACGCACACTTGCACAAAGTCTGACCTTACTCAGTTATTGCTAACTTCATCGCACGCTATGAGTCCTCAGGCTGCATAGGGCATTGTAGTGGATCATTTATGCACGCCCCTGCAACGGCATTCAAATGCACTGGCACGCCTGCGTTTCGCCGACCACCCCACCGTCACCACCCACAAACAGCACTTCCTGTCAATCACTCTGCGATGGGTCTGCATAGTCCCTGTGATCGCAGTCCCGATCATAGTGAACGGTTTGCGCACGTAGACTGTGATGCATACGCATGCAAAGTAAGCAACCATCGGCAGATTGTGTGCGTATTAGAAACTGCTATCCATGGTGAATCAGGCCCAAAGTTCAGAATATTACAGAAAATGTCCTCCTAATCCTGTGACATTTTTGTCCACAAAACACCAAAACTGATCATAAACTTTGAAAATAATGAGTTCTCGGAGTCTAGCCCCGAGTGCTGCAGAAAATCAGGATACTGCACTTTCATAAGAGAGCACATGTGGATAAATGTACAGGAAAGCTGCGCTGCGATGAGGTGAGCTTGGGGAGACCTCTGACTCCCAGCGTGCCCAATCATGATAGAGAATGATGGATCAGAGGCCAGCCGACGTCAATAACGCCCACAGACACGAATTCCCCAGTTTTCCGTTATCAAAGGAAAATTGAACGGACAAAGACCAGTAAAGTCAAAGCAATGAGATAGAAGCGAAATAAATTCACTTATTGTCTTCTTTTTTTTCTGTAAATAAGTTTTTCTCCTCTGCTCCGGGTTTGTCTTTCCATAATGGCAGGAGATAATGTGAAATAGAGGAGGTGGTAGCCATCGTTCTGGTACACTGAAGACAAATAAATGTCATCTGTACATTTCAATGCAACTGTGGTTATATACACAGTAAGGGGTATACTTACTAAGGAGCGAGTTTTTAGAAGTGGAGATGTTGCCCATAGCAACCAATCAGATTCTAGCTATTAACTTCTAGAAGGTGCAAGAGATATGTTAAGTAGAATCTGATTGGTTGCTGTCGATAACATCTCCACTTCTAAAATCCCGCACCTTAGTAAGCATACCCCTAAGACTAGAACCAACGTAGTGGTAGGGGCAATTGTGAAACGAGGGGGGGAAGTGCAGGGTCTTCTCTTCCATTGGGCTTGTTGGGCAGTTGCCCAAGGGCCCGAAGTTTGTAGGGGCCCTCCAACCTGCCCCCCTGCAGCCACGGCCAGTTGGAAAATTTGTGATATTTTTATAAGCCGGCCGCCGGTGCACTGTTTTCTGTTCTAACCTCCAACCCCCCATCCCCCCCAGTGACAAGTACTCACCTCAGTCCCAGTTTCACTTCATCCGCTGGCTTCAGACCAGTCAGACAGAGTCTCTCTGCATGGGTGGGAGGTCTGATGGGCATGCAGGAGGGTTTAATTTTATTGACCATTTAAATTTTTTTACTGTGAATGGGTGGGTAGGGGCCCCAGTACATTGCTTTGCCCAGGGCCCAAACTGCTGTTAAGACAACCCTGGAAAGGTGGCAACATCTGAGATTTGAGATTGACTGGATGTTTGCTCTCATCATTTACTGTAAACACCAATCTTCAGCACAGGTCACATCCCCCGGCTCAGCCGTCCAGACCTGACACCTCCAATACTGTCCTGTCCGAAATTAACTTGCCTTCTGCCCGACCTACTTGATAGACATCTTCTTCTACCCTGGAAGCAGTCTTTGTTAATTGAGTTCCTCCCCTGGGACTGTCTCCTCTGATGACTCAGAACCACTCTTTGCATGCCATTCTCCCCTCACAGAGTGATCAGCTGAAAAGTGCCATCCTTCCAGTGTAGGTCTGTTGGGCTGGTCCTGCTGGCGGTTTGCCCCCAAAATAAAGCCTCCTGGACACCACTCCTTCCTTCACATAGACCCTCCCTATATGTAAATTAATTCATCCCAGGAGTCTTCCCATTGGCTTAATAGTCAAAAGAGTGCACGCCTCTAGGGGACACTCTCTTGATGTACTTAAAATGAGAGCAACTGTAATTAACTAACCTGCAAAAAGAGCTTGCAGGAGCTGTTTTGTTCCATGTAGAAGGTGGAATCATGTGATCACCGCTGGAACTGGCTGAGGGCTACAGCGAAAGGTATGCAGGAGGTTGGTACTGTTTGATATTCCATAATATTACAATAACACTGCCAAGTTCTTAGCCACAGCAGTTTTTAAAGAACCCATGCCTGGGTTTGGCATTTCTACAAGTGCACCAGAGATGGCTGGCCCGTCCTTAGTTAAGTAGTTAAGACTAATTATTACTTCATTCAGTGATCGCCAATTTAGGGCATGGTTCAGACATGAATACAAACCCGTACAAATGGTTGCCATGGCCAAAAGGGAGATACAAAAATGGTCAACATAGAATTGGACAACACATTTTTCTTTTTGATTTTTAGGGTTAGGATTAGGTTTAGGCACTTACCGGAGGGTTAGGTACTTACCCCAATGGTTAGGGTTAGGCACTTACCCTGACGGTTAGGGTTAAGCATGAGTGGGTATTTTTTGCTTAGAGCTAAAAAGGAAATGACAAATTATGCCTATTCTGGGGCACTCTTGACATAAATACTGAAAAATATAATATGTAGATGAGATAATGAATAAATAGAATATAAAACTTAACATTTAATAGAGAACGTTAAAAAAAGGTAGAGTATGCTACCAAATGGTAGAGTCGACAGAGTACATAAAAAAACAAGCAAAATTACATACAAATATAACAACTGTAGATATCCGTGATCAATCAAAATAAGCAATTTATGAAATCAGATATAGCACATAGTCATGTGCAATGTCACAAGTAAATGTACAATAATCTACAAGAGATTATAATAATCAAAGGTGATCTAAATTGGTATAAAGATGAATCATAATCTGAGATACAACAAAGGTCAGATATATAATATGTTACTATTAAAGAAACAATTCTCATCTGACAATAAAGCATGTGGCAAAAATATGTTGTAAGTAATATAGCAACACCCTAATCCCTGATAAATCAGATAATCTTAATTAGTAGGGAAAACACACCGCACTCAATTATACACCTCTGTACAAATAATGATCTACAAGTTAGGTCAACAAATTGATTAAAAAATATGGAGACTTAGGTATAAGTACTAATATTGTGTGGATCATTGAAAGAAGAAAGACCTGAGATACAATTGCGCACACTCACTTCTGCTGTCGCCCGTCTACATGAAACGGGGGATGAGAGAGCAAGTGCTACGTAAGTCCAAGGTGAAAGTATAAAGCAGAGCTTCTGCTTTCTGGGGTTAGGGTTAGGCACCAGTTGGGAGGGTTAGGCACTTACCGGAGGGTTACTTTTAGGCACTCGAAGGGATGGTTAGGGTTAGGCACCAGCAGCGAGGGTTAAGTTTAGATACCAAGGGAAGGGCTAGGGTTAAGATTAGGGTTAGATAAAAATATGTTGACCATTTTAGTGTCGACCTTCTGCCATGTTGACCTTTAGTGTGTCGACATCCTGTCCCTGTCGACCTTTTGTCTCCGTTGACCTATTCCCTGTCTGACATCTATTGTCTATCTAGACATTGTTTACTTCTTTTATACCACACCCAGTTTTATTAGTGATCCTGCCTATAGGAATAGAATCCAGAGGAAACTGTCCAGAAACAGTGAAGGTTTTATATTGTGTTCCAAAGAGAACACAAAGGCCGAATCTCCCCATCTGCAACAAAGGTAAGGGTCTGAGCCCTACAGATGGGTGCATCCTGAGACCTGGTGAGCACTTATTCCAGGTAGACTTCATGTAGAATCCACTAGGGTATTACAGTATGAGTGATGCTGAGTCCTACACATTTACATCGAATCTGCAGTTATTACTAAGGAGTTTGTACTCAGGACCTTAACTAGGGGTGTGCGTGTTGTGTCGCCACCCAGGGTGCAAGGCCCATAGGGTGGCACTGGTGCTCAATGGCAACTGCATTTGGCCTACAGTGTGCATAAATGGTACCCAGCAGCCCGCAGAGCCATCCAGAGCATCCTTGTGTCACTCCAGGCACTGCTCTCCTTGCCCACGGTCTATGCCCCTTGACTTAATATGGTGATGTCATGTGTTTGGAATTACGGGGATACTGCATATTGCGTATTTTAGCCCTCCTATGGCCCTGGTGTTACTAGACTGTAGGCAACATTTTGTGTGGTTGTGTCAGTGAAACTGAATAATACCAAGCAGTTCGGAAGCACAAATATATGCGTTTCTAGACGTCTCCTTTGTGCCAAGTACAGGCTGGTGCAAATGGGCATTGATAACGAAGCGTACAGGTAGGGGCCAGGCGCTTGGCAAGATGCATCCAACTACTCCACACGGGTGAATTTGCGCATTTATTTTTGTGCGCGCAATTGCCGGAGCAGCAAACACCCATTTTCCCTCCAACTTTGCTTCAGGTCTAATAAACTCTAAAATGAGGATATTCCAGTATAAAGTCCCCATTGGTGCCCAACACTGTACAGTGTATTATACAAGTTCCTACATCAGCATTTAGATGTAATCTGTTTACGTCCAGATTTCCCAGAAGACTGATCAGACCAGATTGAAAATGGTGAAAGGTTTTTTGCCGAGTTAATGGAACAAAGAAAGTATCATCTGAGGATCTAGTGAAGTGCAAATGATCTGCCGCTAGTCCGAAATGAAAAGTGGGCCTGAGATTAGAAGATATCGATCACTTTATCTAACTTCACTGACTAGGAAATTAATAGAAGCAGTGAAGGACTAAATAATTGATAAAGAGCTGGAAATAGTTTTGTATTTTTTTCTCTGCTTTTTTTTTTTTTTTTGTTCAGCCAACTGGGATTTACAGGAGAAAAATCTTCACAGAATTCTGATTGATTGCTGTGACCGGAACAGCGAGTAGAAATCAGCATGGTGTCCTGTTTTCCAAGGTGTTACAATATTTAATAATGTCTCCTGCCGAGAATCAGCCCATGCATTGCAGTCCGTCAGACAGACATTGTATATATAATGTAGAACAATGATCGGCCAAATAAACTAACACAGTGCCTGATTCAAAAGGATCGCAGTTACCAAATCACACGCAATTGGCCGATTGTTGTGTACTGCGCAAGCATGTGCATCGCTGTACATGTGCAAACCGCCCACTGCGTTCGGGACTGCGATTGCAGTGGCTACGCAGACCCATTGCAGAGTGATTGACATGAAGTGCCGTTTGAGGGTGGTGACTGGGGCGGGGTGGTCGGGCGAACGCAGGCGTGTCAGTGCATTTCAACGCCGTTGCATGGGCGTGCATAAATTATCCACTGCGATACCCTACGCAGCCTGAGGCCTCATAAATTGCGTTGAAGTTAGCAATTCCTGATTAAGGGCTGTACTGCCCTAACTGTGCGTATGGGTCCGATGTTACCGATTATTTCGCTATGTGGCCAAAGCAGGGGCGAATCTATAATAGGTGCACACCCTGCACCCACACTTTGTATTACTAACCTCATCAGGTCTCCCTGCGCTGCTAAAATGCCGTAAAATGGCCGCCGTGGCCATTTTTCCTGCGTTTTTCGCATGCGCTGTGAGTAGATCGCCAGGAAAATGGTGGCAGCGCAATAGACCCTGGGCACGCTCTAATGCCCAGAGTCTAGCGATTTTGCATTGACCGGCCAGCTGCGTCAGTCGGCTGCCGGCCACCGGAGTGAGAGGAGGGGGCCCATGTCAGGGGATGCACACGGGCCCCCTCCTCTCTAAAGACGCCCCTGTGCCAAAGTATACAGATGTTAGTAAGGGGAAGTGGGTGTCCTTAGGTTAGGCTGTGAACGCAATGCGAATGCAATTATTTACATATCCCAGCTGATATTAGCAACTGCGTTGCGTGCGTATTAGCAGAATAGCGATCCGTAGTGACTCAGGCCCACAGTGCACTAATATCAGTAATTTATTATAATAAAAATAATTATTATTATTATTTATATTATTATTATTATTATTATTATTAGTAACAGTATCTTTAAGTATCACAATATGTATATTATGTAAACTTTTCTATTTTTTTATTTATTTTTTGTTTTGAGGAAGAATTTTTTTCTTTAGAATTTTTTTTTTTAAATCACAATTAAAAGGCCTGATTCAGAGATGTAGGCGGTTGTCCGATGTTTATATTACAGCTCATGCGTCCCGATGCCTCTGTCATGTCACTCGCGGCTAGGATTTAGAGGCAGAGCGATTGACAGTTAGGGACCATCTGTGGGTGGTAATGTGGTAGTTGAGGGGTTGTTTTAAAACGTGGGCATGTCGCAACCATTTTATAGGCGTGACGGATCCATTGTAAGCGTTGTCACTGGTATTGGTAACTTAGGGTCTGATTCAGCAAGGAACGCAGTTGTTATACGCATGCAATTGGTCGATTGTTGCATACTGCGTGCGCGAACCGGCCACTGCAATCGGGACTGCGAACGCAGTGACTATGCAGACCCATCACAGAGTGATTGACAGAAAGGGCCATTGTGGGAGGTGACAGGAGGGTGCTCGGCGAAACTTAGGCGTGCCAGTGCGTTTGAACGCCGTTGTAGGGGCGTGCATAAATTAGCCACTGTGATGCCGTACGCAGCCTGAGCACTCATAGCGTACGATGAAGTTAGCAATTCCTGAGTAAGGTCAGAGCTTGTGCAAGTGTGCGTGGGGCTGCGATGGTACTCAATGTTACCGATGGTTTTGCAGTCTTGCTAAACTTTACGGATGTGTGTAAGGTAAAGTGGGCGTCCTTATGTTATGCTGCAATGGCATAGCGATCGCAATGGATTAGCATACTATCGCAGTGAGACTGCGTGCGTAATCGCTATTGCAATTGCAGTTGAGATCGGTAGTGGATCAGGCCCTATGTGCGAGTGCAGAATTGCAATCCAGTGATACCCATTCAGATGCAAGTAGAGAAGCGGTTGAGTTGTGTATGTAAGTAATCGCCAACACAGGTGCATACGACAGATAAGACAAGTGCAGAGTGCTAAAGATCGTAAGTCCATCTGTAATATGGATTATAGAGAAATAGTGTAGGGAAATGTATTGTGTTACATGGTTAGTAAGGTTGAAATGGAGATAAGACCATCAAATTTAACCTACTGTACTGTAAATTCTCATTGTGTCGATACATAGAAAAGCAAAACAAAAACCAGTGTGACTGTTGCTAATTAACTCATAAGAGTCCAAAATAGTTCCCTAACCTATACCTACAGTACCTATAATGTCCCATTAAAGTTACAGGTTGTATCTGGTTTGAAAAAGGAATTCCATTTTTTGTAAGGGAATTTGCCTTCACCAACTCATGATAAGTTTCTCAGCATTACTACTCTTACAGTAAAGAACCTTTGATGATAGTAAAACCTGTTTTTCCAGCTGATGGACTGCTTTGGATAGACATGTAATATACTAATATATATATATATATATATATATATATATATATATATATATTAGGGATGAGTGGGTTCGGCAATCCGAACCCCCCCGAGCCCCCCCGATCCGAGTCGTATCCGAGTCAGACTCAACTTTTCCCGCCTGACTCAGATCTGAAATCGAGGCAAAACGTCATCATCCCGCCTTCCGGATCTTGCGGGTTTTGGATTCGATAAATGTTCTCCGCGTCAGTGCCATTTCTCACTCTGGCTGTCTACAGTGAAGAGGGAGGGTGGGAGATAGGGCTGGCTGGACTGTGTTGTGCTGCTGTTGTCCATAGGGGCTGACTGGGCTGTGTTGTGCAGTCAGTTGTCCATAGGGGCTGTGTCCACTCCAAAGTCTATAGGGGCTGGCTGGACTGTGTTGTGCAGTGTCCCATAAAGGCTTTAGTCCTAGAGGGGTGCTGTAGTCTTGTCCAGGGGGTGATCTGTGCATCAGGGGTGCTCCCCCAAAGTGCACTCCAAAAAAAATTATAATTTTCTCTGTTTGTGAATTGTGGGCCTGATTCAGAGTAGGGATGTGCAGGCTCGGATAGTCCAGGACAAAAGTCCAGGAATGATGATGTTCGTCCATGTAAGATGACGTTTTGCCTCTTTCTGATTTCCGTTTTTTTGGAGGGAAAAATCCGAACTCAACGTGCAAACTCGAACCTATCCGAGCCTGCACATCCCTAATTCAGAGCCGCTCATAAGCGGCCGCTCATATGCGTATGGGTCGTAATGCGCATGCGCCAACCAGTCAGTGCAGTCGGAAATCATGTGTTCGCAAAATAGCAAGTGCCTGCTAATTTGAGTGACAGGATGAGGCGTTTGTGGGTGGTAACAGGGGAAGGTGCTTGAAAACGGGGAGTGAAGATCCGAACACAGGCGTGCCAAACGGTCAAAATGGGCGTTTCAAGGGTGTGCATAATTAACAAAGCAGCGTCATCGGCAACATCACTTGGTTGCCTCTTAGCCTGAACTGTTTGCATGATTGCGGTAGGAAAATCCAACCACAAGCACTGCGAGCAGTTCAGACACCTTTCGATGAACTCGATTAATCTAATAAATAGCGGAGATGACGTATGATGTGAACGGCAAAGGGGCGTCTTTACAAAATAGCGAGCACATGTTTCGATCGCTCGCTCAGACATAGTGGCGTCAACAGACCGCAAAGAGCGAGCGCTCAATTTAAATATCCGGCCCCTTTTTCTGAACGAGCGAGCGCAAATAGCGTCCGGCTCTGAATCAGGCCCTGTGTGCACAGTAGCCGCACGTGCATCAACAAAGTAGCGCCAAGCGTGCGTCTGTGTCATAAGAAAAGGGCCAGCTGGCTTGACCATTAAAGGGTGCTGTAACCCCCAAAGTGCAGTCCAAACAAAAATAAAACATTTTCTTCTGTGTTTCTGAATTGTGTGCACTGTACGTGCATCCTAGAAGCAGCAGCGCCAAGATTGCATCTGTCAGTTAAAGGGTGGTGTAACCCCCAAAGTGCGCTCCAACAAAAATAAAATAATCTTTTTTCTGTGTTTGTGTGAATTGTATGCGCAGTAGCTGCACCTGCATCCTCATAGCAGCAGCGTCAAGCATGCATCTGTCTGTTAATGGGTGGTGTAACCCCCAAAGTGCGCTCCAACAAAAATAAAATTATATTTTTTTCTGTGTTTGTGTGCGAAATGTATGTGCAGTAGCTGCACCTGCATCCTCAAAGCAGCAGCGCCAAGCGTGTGTCTGTCTGTTAAAGGGTGGTGTAACCCCCAAAGTGCACTCCAACAAAAATAAAATAATCTTTTTTTTCTGTCTTTGTGAATTGTGTGGGCTGTAGCTGCACCGGCATCCTCAAAGCAGCAGCGCCAAGCGTGCATCTGTCTGTTAAAGGGTGGTGTATCCCCCAAAGTGCACTCCAACAAAAATAAAACATTTTCTTCTGTCTTTGAATTATGTGCACTGTATGTGCATCCTCAAAGCAGCAGCGCCAAGAGTGCGTCTGTGTGTTAATGGGTGGTGTAACCCCCAAAGTGCGCTCCAACAAAAATAAAATTATATTTTTTTCTGTGTTTGTGTGCGAAATGTATGTGCAGTAGCTGCACCTGCATCCTCAAAGCAGCAGCGCCAAGCGTGTGTCTGTCTGTTAAAGGGTGGTGTAACCCCCAAAGTGCACTCCAACAAAAATAAAATAATCTTCTTTTTTTTCTGTCTTTGTGAATTGTGTGGGCTGTAGCTGCACCGGCATCCTCAAAGCAGCAGCGCCAAGCGTGCATCTGTCTGTTAAAGGGTGGTGTATCCCCCAAAGTGCACTCCAACAAAAATAAAACATTTTCTTCTGTCTTTGAATTATGTGCACTGTATGTGCATCCTCAAAGCAGCAGCGCCAAGAGTGCGTCTGTGTGTTAAAGGCTGCTGTTACCCCCAAAGTGCACTCCAAACAAAATAAAAAATGATTTTCTGTGAATTGTGTGCACTGTGGCCACACGTGCATCAGCAAAGTAGCACCAAACGTGCACCTGTGTCCCATAAGTAAAGGGCCGGCTGGCTTGATTGTTAAAGGCTGCTGTAACCCCCAAATTGCACTCCAAAAAAAATAAAAAACATATTTTTTTGTGTTTGTGAATTGTGTGCAGAGTAGCCGCACGTGCATCAACAAAGTAGCGCCAAGCGTGCGCCTGTGTCATAAATCAATGGCCAGCTGGCTTGTCCATTAAAGGGTGCTGTAACCCCAAAAGTGCACTCCTAAACAATATATAAATATTTTTTGTGTTTGTGAGTTGTGTGCACAGTAGCCGCACGCGCATCAACAAAGTAACACCAAGTGTGCACCTGTGACATAAGTAAAAGGCCGGCTGATTTGACCATTAAAGGGTGCTGTAACCCCCAAAGTGCACTACAAACAAAATAAAAAATGATTTTCTGTGTTTGTGAATTGTGTGCGCAGTAGCCGCACGTGCATAAACAAAGTAGCGCCAAGTGTGCACCTGTGTTTTAAATCAAGGGCCGGCTGGCTTGTCCATTAAAGGGTGCTGTAACCCCCAAATTGCACTCCAAAAAAAATAATTTTTTTGTTTTAGTGTTTGTGAATTTTGTGCGAAGTAGCCGCACGTGCATCAACAAAGTAACGGCAAGCGTGCGCCTGTGTCATAAGTAAAGGGCCAGCTGGCTTGACCATTAAAGGGTGCTGTAACCCCCAAAGTGCACTCAAAACAAAATAAAATAATATTTTCTGTGTTTGTGAATTGTGTGCACTGTGGCTGCACGTGCATCAACAAAGAAGCACCAAGCATGCACCTGTGTCATAAGTAAAGGGCCAGCTGGCTCATCTGTTAAATGGTGGTGTAACCCCCAAAGTGCACTCCAAACAAAATAAAATAATATTTTCTGTGTTTGTGAATTGTATGCACTGTGGCTGCACGTGCATCAACAAAGGTGCAGCACCAAGCATGCATCTGTGTCCCATAAGTAAAGGGCCGGCTGGCTCATCTCTTAAAGCGTGGTGTAACCCCTAAAGTGCACTCCAACAAAAATAAAATATTATTTTCTGTATTTGTGAATTGTGTGGGCTGTGGCTGCACCTGCATCCTCCAAGCAGCAGCGGCAAGCATGCGTCTGTCTGTTAAAGGGTGGAGTAACCCCCAAAGTGCACTCCAACAAAAATAAAACATTTTCTTCTGTCTTTGTGAATTGTGTGGGCTGTAGCCGCACCTGCATTCTCAAAGCGCAGTGCCAAGCATGCGTCTGTCTGTTAAAGGGTGGTGTAACCACCAAAGTGTGCTCCACAAAAAATAAAAAAATATTTTTTTTCTGTGTTTGTGTGCGAAATGTATGCGCAGTAGCGGCACGTGCATCAACACAGCAGCAGCGCCAAGCGTGCACCTGTGTCATAAGTCAAGGGCCGGTTTGGATATCTGGTCCGGACTGAAGGAAGTGACAACAATTTCTGACATGTCTACTGTCACTGCATTTGATACTGTCACCACTGACAGAATGGTAGAGGATTACATTGGTGACAGCATCCAAGTAAGGATGTCAGACAGTCCATACCTGTACTGGCTGGAAAAAGAGGCAATTTGGAGGCCCCTGTACAAACTGGCTTTATTTATTTATTATGTCAGCGAAAGGCGTAGGAGATTGCTTCCACAATATCTGGAGAAGATGATGTTCATAAAAATGAATTATCAACTCTTCCAGGGAGCCCAGCCTCCAGAACGTACATAGGGACCTGTGGTTGTGGATTCCAGTGGGGACGAATTAATTGTGAGGATGAGGATGTACACAACACTGAAGAGGGTGAAGAATCTGTGGATGATGAGGACGACATCTTGCCTCCGTAGAGCCAGTTTGTGAAGGGACAGATTAATTGCCAGCTTGTTTTGTGGGGGCCCAAATGAACCAATCATTTCAGCCACAGTCGTTTGGCAGACCCTGGCGCTGAAATGATTGGTTTGTTAAAGTGTGCATGTCCTGTTTATACAACATAAGGGTGGGTGGGAGGGCTCAAGGACAATTCCATCTTGCACCTCTTTTTTTTCTTTGCATTATGTACTGTTTGGGGCCTAGTTTTTCAAACTGCCATCCTGTCTGCCACTGCAGTTCACTCCTAGATGGGCCACGTGTTTGTGCCGCCCACTCGTATCGCTTAGCATAGTCATCCAGCTACCTCGGTGCAACCTTTTGGACATAAAAACACTATTGTGAGGTGTGAGGTGTTCAGAATAGACTGGAAATTAGTGAAAATTAAGGTTATTGAGGTTAATAACAGCATAGGAGCAGAAAACCCTACAAATTCTCAGATTTTAGCTGTTTTTATGATTTTTTTCAAAAAAATACAGATCCAAAACACAAAACCCAGAACCCAAAACATGGAAGGGTGGTTTTGGCAAAACCAATCCAGATCTAAAACACGAAGAAAGATCCAGATTCAAAACCAAAACACAAAACACGAAAAGTGGCCGGTGCACACCCCTAATATATATATATATATATATATAAATATATATATATATATATATATATATATATATATATTAGGGGTGAGCGGGTTCGGATTTCTGAAATCCGAACCCCCCCGAGCTCCCCCGATCCGAGGCCGATCCGAGTCAGGCTCGACTTTTCCCCCCTGACTCGGATCTGAAATCGAGGCAAAACGTCATCATCCCGCCTTCTGGGTCTCGCAGGTTTTGGATCCTATATAAGGTACCCACATCGGCGCCATTTTCTCACTCGGCTGTGGACAGTGAAGAGGGATGGTGGGAGTTAGGGCTGGCTGGGCTGTGTAGTGTAGTGTTGTAGTGTAGTGTAGTGTAGTGCAGTGTAGTGTTGTGCTGTGCTGTGCTGTGCTGCTGTTCTCCATAGGGGCTGTGTCCACTACTTCAAAGTCCATAGGGGCTGGCTGGACTGTGTTGTGCAGTCAGTTGTCCATAGGGGCTGTGTCCACTCCAAAGTCCTGTGCAGTGTCCCAGTCCTAAAGGGGTGCTGTAGTGTTGTCCAGGGGGTGCTCTGTCCATCAGGGGTGCTCCCCCCAAGTGCTAAAAAAAAAAATATTTTTTCTGTGTTTGTGAATTGTGTGCACTGTGGCTGCACGTGCATCAACAAAGGAGCAGCGCCAAGCGTGCGCCTGTGTCCCATAACTAAAAGGCCGGCTGGCTTGTTCGTTAAAGGGTGCTGTAACCCCCAAAGGGCACTCCAAACAAAATAAAAAAATATACTTTTTTGTGTTTGTGAATTGTGTGCGCAGTTGCCGCATGTGCATCAACAAAGTAGTGCCACGCGTGCGCCTGTGTCCCATAAATAAAGGGCCAGCTGGATTGACCGCTAAAGGGTGCTGTAACCCCCAAAGGGCACTCCAAACAAAATAAAAATATATATTTTTTTGTGTTTGTGAATTGTGTGCGCAGTAGCCGCACGTGCATCAACAAAGTAGTGGCAAGCGTGCGCCTGTGTCCCATAAATAAAGGGCCAGCTGGATTGTCCGCTAAAGGGTGCTGTAACCCCCAAAGGGCACTCCAAACAAAATAAAAAAATATATTTTTTTGTGGTTGTGAATTGTGTGCGCAGTAGCCGCACGTGCATCAACAAAGTAGTGGCAAGCGTGCACCTGTGTCATAAGTAAAGGGCGGCTGGCTTGTCTGTTAAAGGGTGCTGTAACCCCCAAAGTACACTCCAAAAAAAAAAAAAAAATTTCTGTGTTTGTGAATTGTGTGCACTGTGGCTGCACGTGCATCAACAAAGTAGTGGCAAGCGTGCGCCTGTGTCCCATAAATAAAGGGCTGGCTGGATTGACCACTAAAGGGTGCTGTAACCCCCAAAGGGCACTCCAAACAAAATAAAAAATAGATTTTTTTGTGTTTGTGAATTGTGTGCGCAGTAGCCTCACGTGCATCAACAAAGTAGTGGCAAGCGTGCGCCTGTGTCCCATAAATAAAGGGCCGGCTGGATTGTCCGCTAAAGGGTGCTGTAACCCCCAAAGGGCACTCCAAACAAAATAAAAACATAGATTTTTTTGTGTTTGTGAATTGTGTGCGCAGTAGCCGCACGTGCATCAACAAAGTAGTGGCAAGCGTGCGCCTGTGTCCCATAAATAAAGGGCCAGCTGGATTGACCGCTAAAGGGTGCTCTAACCCCCAAAGGGCACTCCAAACAAAATAAAAAATTATTTTCTGTGTTTGTGAATTGTGTGCGCAGTAGCCGCACGTGCATCAACAAAGTAGTGCCAAGCGTGCGCCTGTGTCATAAGTAAAGGGCCAGCTGGCTTGACCGTAACCCCCAGAGTACACTCCAAACAAAATTAAAAAAAAATTTCTGTGTTTGTGAATTGTGTGCACTGTGGCTGCACGTGCATCAACAAAGGAGCAGCGCCAAGTGTGCGCCTGTGTCCCATAAGTAAAGGGCCAGCTGGCTCATTTCTTAAAGGGTGGTGTAACCCACAAAGTGCACTAGTCTCCAAGAAAAATAAAAAATTATTTTCTGTGTTTGTGTGCGCCTTAGCCGCATGTATATATCAATATAACATAAATGGAGGACCAAACTTTCTCCGATAAAAATAAAATAGGGAAAGATCAAGAACCACTTCCTCCTAGTGCTGAAGCTGCTGCCACTAGTCATGACATAGACGATAACATGCCATCAACGTCTTCTGCCAAGGCCAATGCCCAATGTCATAGTACAGGGCACATACAATCCCAAATGGCAAAGTTCAGGAAAATGACCTTGATAAAAACATTTAAATCATCTGAAGAGAAATGTAAACTTGCCAATATGCCATTTACGACACGGAGTGGCAAGGAACAGCTAAGGTCTTTCCCTATGTTCATGACTAGTGGTTCAGCTTCACATGACGATGGAAGCCCTCCTCCTGCTAAAAAAATCAAATGAGTTAAGCTGGCAAAAGCACAGCGAAGAACTGTGCGTTCTGAGAAGATATCACAAATCCCCAAGGAGAGTCCAAGTGTGGTGGCGGTTGCGATGCCTGACCTTCCCAGCACTGGACGGGAAGAGGTGGCTCTTTCCACCATTTGCACGCCCCCTGAAAGTGCTGAAAGGAGCACCCACAGTCCACTTGCTGATATGCAAATTGAAGATGTCACTGTTGAAGTACAACAGGATGAGGATACTGGTGTAGCTGGCACTGAGGAGGAAGTTGGCGAGGAGGATTCAGATGGTGATGTGGTTTGTTTAAAACAGGCTCCGGGGGAGACAGTTGTTGTCCGTGGGATGAAAAAGCCCATCACGGTCATGCCTGGGCAGAAGACCAAACATTCCACCTCTTTGGTCTGGCAATATTTCTATCCAAATCCGGACAACAACTGTCTTGCCATATGTAAAGGTGAAATAAGTAGGGGTAGGGACGTTAACCACCTAGGAACATCCTCCCTTATACGGCACCTGCAGCACGTTCATAAAAAGTTACTGTCAAGTTCAGAAACTTTGGCTAAGACCGTAAGCAGTCCAGGGACACCTAAATCCCTTTTTTATCCAAGGAATCGGTGGATGAGGAGGATGAGGATGACATCTTGCCTCCGTAGAGCCAGTTTGTGCAGGGACACATTAATTGCCAGCTTGTTTTGTGGGGGCCCAAACGAACCAATCATTTCAGCCACAGTCATGTGGCAGACCCTGGCGCTGAAATGATTGGTTTGTTAAAGTGTGCATGTCCTATTTATACAACATAAGGGTGGGTGGGAGGGCCCAAGGACAATTCCATCTTGCACCTCTTTTTTTTCTTTGCAGTATGTACTGTTTGGAGCCTAGTTTTTCAAACTGCCATCCTGTCTGCCACTGCAGTGTCACTCCTAGATGGGCCACGTGTTTGTGCCGCCCTCTCGTGTCGCTTAGCATAGTCATCCAGCTACCTCGGTGCAATCTTTTGGCCATAAAAACACTATTGTGAGGTGTGAGGTGTTCAGAATAGACTGGAAATGAGTGGAAATGAAGGTTATTGAGGTTAATAATTGCATAGGAGCAGAAAAACCCACACATTCTGTGATTTTAGCTGTTTTTATGCTTTTTTTCAAAAAAATACAGATCCAAAACACAAAACCCAGAACCCAAAACACGGAAGGGTGGTTTTGGCAAAACCAATCCAGATCCAAAACACGAAGAAAGATCCAGATCCAAAACTAAAACACAAAACACGAAAAGTGGCCGGTGCACACCCCTAATATATATATATATATATATATATATATATATATATATATATTTATGTTTATATATATACCTATAATAAGATACTTATTAGTTAAATCACTAGAAATGTGATAAAACCCAGGATTTTCTACAGTCTTTAGGATATATTTATTACATTTTTACATTGCAGTCTTCCCCCAAATTTGAACATACTTTATCTCCGCATACAGCGCATTAGTTAAGTGAAAGTTGTTTTAAGCCTAACAATGCATCAAACCTTGAAGTTGGGACTGGTGCTTGTATGTCATGGCAGCATTGGAAATTGGGGTGGGGTTATTTATGTTAAAGTGTTGCAAGCCAATGGTGGATAGGTGGGAGTGGTTGTGCCTGGAGGTGTAGTCTATTTAAGAGGGATTCTGTGTGGCTTGGGGCTCTTTTGCTGGAAAATCCCCTCCACAAGTTTGTTTGGTACCTTCTTAGACCTTCAGCTACCTTCAGTTAGACCTCCATCTACATTCAGTTAGACCTCCAACTACTGTCATTAGACCGCCAGCTACATTCCCTTAGACCTCCAGATACTTTCAAGTAGACCACCAGCTACTTTCATAAGCCCTTCAGCTACCTTCTGTTAAATCTCCAGATACTATCACTCAGACCTCCATCGACTTTCATTAGACCTCCAGCTTCCTTCAGTTAGACCTACAGATGCATTCAGCTAGATCTACAGATACTTTTGATTAAACCTCCAGCTATCCCCTTTTAGACCTACAGGTACTTTTAGTTAGACTTTCATATGCTTTCAGCTGGACCTCTAAGAACTTTTAGTTAGACCTCAAGCTGTAATCAGTATGAGTGACCCCCGGACTACAGCCCGGCAGTTCAAATCCCGACGCCGGCAGCCTGATGGTTCAAAATCCTGACAGCGCAGGTAAGTATACTATCCCTACCCCTCTCCCCTCCTAACCCTCCCTTAGGGGTGCCTAACTCTAACCTCCCCCCCTAGTGCCAAACCCTAACCTCCCCCTGTTAGTACCTAAAACTAACCTCCCCTCCCCGCACACTAAACCTATCCTTCCCAGGGGGGTGTCTAACCCTAACCCCTCCCTAGTGCCTAAACCTAACCCCCCCTTCCCCTAGCCTAACCCTAACCTTCCCGGGGGTGTGCCTACCCCTAAGTGCCCTGGGAGGTCCCTAAACCTAACACCCCCATCCACAGCTAAGTGTATACTTACCCCCAGATAAGGACGATTGGTCTGGCGTCCTCTCGGCGTTCCGGCATCGGGATTAACATAGACGTCGGTATTTTGACACCTATGTTAAATCCCTTTCCGGGATTCCTGTGTAGGGATTGAGAATGGCAGCCATGCGGCCACCGGTTTCATAACTACATCTCCTCCAGCTACTTTCAGTTAGACCTCCAGCTACCTTCTGTTAGACCTCATGGTATTTTTAGTTAGCTCTTCATCTACATTTAGCTAGACCACCAAATAATTTTGGTTAGAGCTCCGACTACTGTACCTTCAGTTTGACCGCCAGCTACTTTCATTTGAACCGCAGGTACAAAGCTGCTGTAAGGTCATCAGCGGCTACCGTGACAAGAATTAATTATTTACTCAACTAATAAGGCTGACTACATAAATAAGCATTAACATGCATTCAGATAACTGCCACAGTAAAGTGTTAAGGTAATTGTTTTAGTTTTGTAAACGCTGTAATATTTCCTACATTATTTAATATTTATAGCTGTCAGTAATATTTTAGTGATGGAAAATATACGCAGGCAGTATAGATTTTTAGTTTGCATCCTTGTAGGATAACTGTAGAAATGTTCTGCTCATCGAGGCACAAATATCTGGATGAGAACATTACTGGTTGCTGAAGGAGTTTTGTGTTACATGAAATGCCTAATTAGGCATGTTTACAGAACAGCAAACGAACATCGAGTGCTTAAAGCCATTGACTGGTTGTCAGAACAAACATCATTATCAAGGAAGCAAACAAAAATACATATACAGTATAAAAACATTGAGGCATTGTATAATTAGCGAACTGTTGCATTGTGGAAGTTTCCTTTGAGTTTTCTTTCAACAAACTAATTATAAACCACATTCAATCTAATCTAACTTTTTATTTATGTAAGAATATCTTCTCTGCGTAATATATCATTACAGGTTGAGTCTCCCATATCCAAACTGCTTGGGACCAGGGGTATTTTGGATATCGGAATATTCCGTATTTCAGAATATTTGCATACCATAATTAAATATCTTGGGAATGGGACCAAAATCTAAACACAGAATGTATTTTTGTTTTATATACACCTTATACACACTGCCTGAAGGTAATTTAATACTTTATTTTTTGAAATGTTGTGCCTTAAACAAAGTTTTTGTACATTGAACCATCAAAAAGCAAAGGTGTCACTATCTCAGTCATGCTAAAAAAAATCCATATTTCGGAATATTTGGATATGGGAGGCTCAACCTGTACTACATTTTTTTTATCTGGTGGCAGCGCCAAGTGTCCATAGTAGAGATGTGTGCCAACCCCCGTGTTTTGGTTTTGGTTTTTGATCTGTATCTCCTCTGGTTTTGGATCTGGATTGGTTGTGCCTAAACCGCCCATGCGTGTTTTGTTTTTTGTTTTGGTTTTGGATATGTATTTTTTTCTGAAAAAATCATAAAAACAGCTAAAATCACATAATTTGGGCCTGTTTTTGTTCCAACAGTATTATTAACCTCAATAACATTTATTTCCACTCATTTCCAGTCAATTTTGAACTCCTCACAGCTTACAATATTGTTTTCATCCAGTTTAGGCCCAAAATTTGCACCAACCTAGCTGGCTGACTAAGTTAAGCAGCAGCAGTGGGCGGCACAAACACATGGCAGTTCAACTTCCAACATGGCACATCAGGAAACAAATGTTTTTATTATTCATGGGAGGCCTGAGGGAGTTGGAGTATGTATGTAGTTGAAGGCAGGGACAGGAAGGGTTGATTGGTAGGAAATGTAATTTCATTTTTTGATTCCGAAGTAAATTTATGAGGGAGAAGGGGAGGGGAGGAGGGGAGGCATTCACAAAAAAATATTTGACTCAATCACATCAGTCCTTGCCCCAGAAGTATCCTTGAGCGTCATGCCTGCTGCTGCTGCTGCTGCTGAGAGTGGATTTTTTCATCCCAGAAGGAGACCAGGAAGACTTTTAATAGTGCTTTCCAAAACAATTGACTATTAAATCATCCTTTTCAAAGCCTCCACATGAAAAGCATTTCCCAACCTGTACAGGGACATTAAAAAAACTTAGTTAATGCCTCCAAACTGCTGTTGTACCCACTGTCCACTTTAACCAGCACAGATATGTGGACAATCGGAACAGATTTAAGGTCTTGTGTCTTTCTTGAGAATCCTGTGCCTGCTTCTGCTGCTAGGAGTGGATTTTCATCCCAGAAAGGGACCAGGAAGGGTGCTTTCCAAAACAATTGACTGCTAAATAATCCTTTGCAAAGATTCCACTCTAAACTTTTTCCCAGCTTGTACAGGGACGTTTGAAAACATAGTTAGTGGCATTCAAACTACCGTTGTACCCACTGTCCACTTAACCAACACAGAATCTGTGACAGATATGTGGACAAGCGGAAAAGAACAAATGCAACATTTCAGATTTAAGGTTTAAGTCTTACATTGTGTATTTCATGAGAATTCTTGAGCGCCATGCCTGCTGCTGGGAGTGCATTTTCATACAGTGCCAGAAGGGATGAAGACATTGTTTCATCTTCCCAACGGACACAGATCTGAGGAGATGTAAAGAACAACTGGCTGGAATAAGAGGCAATTTAGAGGCCCTTACATAAAACTGCCTTTGCTTTACTTGAGCTGCCCACCCTCCAGCGTGTACTCAGAAACAGTTTTCAGCACAGCCGGGAACCTTGTCAGTGATCGGCCTGAAACTACTTCCCCAAAATGTGGAAAAGATGATGTCCATCAAAATGAACTACAAATTCTATGAGAAAGACATTTACCATCCAAGTGTATATTTCCAAGATATAAGAGGAAGCTGATTACCAGTCTCAGGCATGTGGCGTTAACACCTACTCCAGACTTTGTGGGTGCCAAACACATTTAAAAGGTTAATAACAAGATTACGGGAAACAGTGAATGTTCAGCTTGGGTTATGTATATCTTTGAAACTCTTCCGATCCATGTTTTTGAATGTTGCATCCCAAGCCTCATTTGACTCTTTCAAATTGATACATACATGCCTACTCACCCTGGAATCGCGGGAGGCTCACAAATCTCACAAATGGCGCAAATCTCATCATTTAGCCCGGCCCTCTCCTCATGGACCCGCAAATTGCTAGTGTTTTCGTGAAGGGGGTGGGGCCTAATGGAGTCTATCGTCTGGCCCCGCCCCCTGAATAGGAGAGCAGCAGGTCCCCTCCTGCTGCTCCTGGAAAGCTGCAGAAGAATGTCGGTAAGTATGAATTGATATTGTCAAAGAAAACACCATAAGGCCTTTTGACTCTATTCTTGAGACATGGTCCCTCTAGGATCTGAGCCTAGCAATTTGCTCATCAGGACCATATGATTCCATTGTCATCTTGACACAACCTGGGACAGTACAGCTTTTTATTTTTGGGCATTTCTCAGAAGCGCACGCAGGGGGGGTTTCTGAGCACCCAGAAACCCCCCCTGACAGACTAGAGTGCAGGCAATGTGTTCTTAAGCCCCGACCACTGGTGGCAATTTTGCCGCTATTCGCTAGTCGATAT
Organism: Taudactylus pleione; assembly: GCA_031769625.1. NCBI lineage: Eukaryota > Metazoa > Chordata > Amphibia > Anura > Myobatrachidae > Taudactylus > Taudactylus pleione. Next base: position 496,601 of record JAUIMM010000319.1, on the reverse strand, counting down.
GGAGGAGGCGGGGCCAATATGACACAATTTATTTAGATTCAAGTCATTTGGCTCCGCCTCCTCCCTATTGACCCACGAATAGAGGCAAAATTGTTGTGAGGGGGTGGGGCTTAAGTACATGGTGCCAGGCTGCTAGATCCTGTCCCTATCAGCTCTGCTGCAAGGTAAGTATTTTGTAATGTACAGTATGTGACATATGTTTGTGTGTGTGTGCAAGGTATGTGTGACATGTTTGTGTGTGTATGTGTGTCAATGTATATATGTGTGTGTATGTAAAATATATGTGTATATCATATATGTATGTATGTGTATACAAATTAGGGGTGTGCACCGGCCACTTTTCGTGTTTTGTGTTTTGGTTTTGGATCTGGATCTTTCTTCTTGTTTTGGATCTGGATTGGTTTTGCCAAAACCACCCTTCCGTGTTTTGGGTTCTGGGTTTTGTGTTTTGGATCTGTATTTTTTTGAAAAAAAGCATAAACACAGCTAAAATCACAGAATTTGTAGGTTTTTCTGCTCCTATGCTATTATTAACCTCAATAACCTTAATTTCCACTCATTTCCAGTCTATTCTGAACACCTCACACCTCACAATAGTGTTTTCATGTCCAAAAGGTTGCACCGAGGTAGCTGGATGACTATCCTAAGCGACACGAGTGGGCGGCACAAACACGTGACCCATCTAGGCGTGAAACTGCAGTGGCAGACAGGATGGCAGTTTGAAAAACTAGGCCCCAAACTGTACATAATGCAAAGAAAAAAAAGAGGTGCAAGATGGAATTGTCCTTGGGCCCTCCCACCCACCCTTATGTTGTATAAACAGGACATGCACACTTTAACAAACCAATCATTTCAGCGCCAGGGTCTGCCACACAATTGTGGCTGAAATGATTGGTTCGTTTGGGCCCCCACAAAACAAGCTGGCAATTAATCTGTCCCTGCACAAACTGGCTCTACGGAGGCAAGATGTCATCCTCATCCTCCTCATCCACCGAATCCTCACCCTCTTCAGTGTGTACATCCTCATCCTCACAGAGTATTAATTCGTCCCCGCTGGAACCACAGGTCCCTCTGTACGTTCTGGAGGCTGGTCTCCCTGGAAGAGTTGATAATTCATTTTATGAACATCATCTTCTCCACATTTTGTGGAAGCAACCTCCTACGCCTTGCGCTGACACGGTTCCCGGCTGCACTAAACACTCTTTCGGAGTACACACTGGAGGGGGGCAACTCAGGTAAAATAGAGCCAGTTTGTACAGGGACCTCCAAATTGCTTCGTTTTCCTGCCAGTACAGGTACGGACTGTCTGACATGCCTACTTGGATGCTGTCACCGATGTAATCCTTTAACAGACAGACGCACGCTTGTCGCTGCTGCTTTGAGGATGCAAGTGCGGCTACAGCCCACACAATTCACAAAGACAGAAAAAAAAAAAGAATATTTTTATTGTTTGTGGAGCGCACTTTGAGGGTTACACCACCCTTTAACAGACAGACGCACGCTTGTCGCTGCTGCTTTGAGGATGCAAGTGCGGCTACAGCCCACACAATTCACAAAGACAGAAAAATGAAGAAGAATATTTTTATTGTTTGTGTAGCACACTTTGAGGGTGTTACCACCCTTTAACAGACAGACGCACGCTTGTCGCTGCTGCTTTAAGGATGCAGGTGCGGCTACAGCCCACACATTTCACAAAGACCGAAAAAAAAAGAACAATATTTTAATTGTTTGTGTAGCACACTTTGAGGGTGTCTCCACCCTTTAACAGACAGACGCACGCTTGTCGCTGCTGCTTTAAGGATGCAGGTGTGGCTACAGCCCACACAATTCACAAAGACAGAAAAAAAAAAAGAATATTTTTATTGTTTGTGGAGCGCACTTTGAGGGTTACACCACCCTTTAACAGACAGACGCACGCTTGTCGCTGCTGCTTTAAGGATGCAGGTGCGGCTACAGCCCACACAATTCACAAAGACAGAAAAAAAAATATATATTTTTATTGTTTGTGGAGCGCACTTTGAGGGTTACACCACCCTTTAACAGACAGACGCACACTTGTCGCTGCTGCTTTGAGGATGCAAGTGTGGCTACAGCCCACACAATTCACAAAGACAGAAAAATGAAGAAGAATATTTTTATTGTTTGTGTAGCACACTTTGAGGGTGTTACCACCCTTTAACAGACAGACGCACGCTTGTCGCTGCTGCTTTAAGGATGCAGGTGCGGCTACAGCCCACACATTTCACAAAGACCGAAAAAAAAAGAACAATATTTTAATTGTTTGTGTAGCACACTTTGAGGGTGTCACCACCCTTTAACAGACAGACGCACGCTTGTCGCTGCTGCTTTGAGGATGCAAGTGCGGCTACATCGCACACAAGTCACAAACTCATTAAAAAAAATTTTTTATTTTTTGGAGCACTTTGAGAGTTACACCACCCTTTAACAGACAGACGCACGCTTGTCGCTGCTGCTTTGAGGATGCAAGTGCGGCTACAGCCCACACAATTCCCAAAGACAGAAAAAAAAAGAACAATATTTTTATTGTTTGTGTAGCACACTTTGAGGGTGTCACCACCCTTTAACAGACAGACGCACGTTTGTCGCTGCTGCTTTGAGGACAGTATCATATGCAGTGACAGTAGACTTGTCAGAAATTGTTGGCACGTCCTTCAGTCCGGACCAGATGTCCAAACCAGCCCTTGACTTATGACACAGGCGCACACTTGGCGCTGCTACTATGTTGATGCACGTGCGGCTACATCGCACACAAGTCACAAACACATTAAAAAAATAGTTTTTTATTTTTTGGAGCACTTTGAGGGTTACACCACCCTTTAACAGACAGACGCACGCTTGTCGCTGCTGCTTTGAGGATGCAAGTGCAACTACAGCCCACACAATTCACAAAGACAGAAAAAAAAAGAACAATATGTTTATTGTTTGTGTAGCACACTTTGAGGGTGTCACCACCCTTTAACAGACAGACGCACGCTTGTCACTGCTGCTTTGAGGATGCAAGTGTGGCTACATCGCACACAAGTCACAAACACATTAAACAAATAGTTTTTTATTTTTTGGAGCACTTTGAGAGTTACACCACCCTTTAACAGACAGACGCACGCTTGTCGCTGCTGCTTTGAGGATGCAAGTGCGGCTACAGCCCACACAATTCACAAAGACAGAAAAAAAAAGAACAATATTTTTATTGTTTGTGTAGCACACTTTGAGGGTGTCACCACCCTTTAACAGACAGACGCACGCTTGTCGCTGCTGCTTTAAGGATGCAGGTGCGGCTACAGCCCACACATTTCACAAAGACCGAAAAAAAAAGAACAATATTTTTATTGTTTGTGTAGCACACTTTGAGGGTGTCACCACCCTTTAACAGACAGACGCACGCTTGTCACTGCTGCTTTGAGGACAGTATCATATGCAGTGACAGTAGACTTGTCAGAAATTGTTGGCACGTCCTTCAGTCCGGACCAGATGTCCAAGCCTGCCCTTGACTTATGACACAGGTGCACGCTTGGCGCTGCTACTATGTTGATTCACGTGTGGCTACATTGCTCACAAGTCACAAACACATAAAAAAAATAGTTTTTTATTTTTTGGAGTACTTTGAGGGTTACACCACCCTTTAACAGACAGACGCACGCTTGTCGCTGCTGCTTTGAGGATGCAAGTGTGGCTACAGCCCACACAATTCACAAAGACAGAAAAAAAAGAACAATACTTTTATTGTTTGTGTAGCACACTTTGAGGGTGTCACCACCCTTTAACAGACAGACGCACACTTGTCGCTGCTGCTTTTAGGACAGTATCATATGCAGTGACAGTAGACTTGTCAGAAATTGTTGGCACGTCCTTCAGTCCGGACCAGATGTCCAAACCAGCCCTTGACTTATGACACAGGCGCACGCTTGGCGCTGCTACTATGTTGATGCACGTGCGGCTACATCGCACACAAGTCACAAACACATTAAAAAAATATTTTTTTAATTTTTGGAGCACTTTGAGGGTTACACCACCATTTAACAGACAGACGCACGCTTGTCGCTGCTGCTTTGAGGATGCAAGTGCGGCTACAGCCCACACAATTCACAAAGACAGAAAAAAAAAAGAACAATATTTTTATTGTTTGTGTAGCACACTTTGAGGGTGTCACCACCCTTTAACAGACAGACGCACGCTTGTCGCTGCTGCTTTAAGGATGCAGGTGCGGCTACAGCCCACACATTTCACAAAGACATTAAAAAAAGAACATTATTTTAATTGTTTGTGTAGCACACTTTGAGGGTGTCACCACCCTTTAACAGACAGACGCATGCTTGTCGCTGCTGCTTTGAGGATGCAGGTGGAATCTAGACGGGATTTGGAACCGGGGACACACTACCTCCATCAATTGTCTAAATCCCACTGCACTAATGGCGGATACCGGACGCACGTCTAACACCAACATAGCAGTCAAGGCCTCAGTTATACGTTTTGCTTCTGGATGACTGCTGTCGTACTTCATCCTCATCGCTAGGGACTGTTGGAGGGTCAATTGTTTAGTAAAAGTAGTGATGTTCCTACTTCCTCTCTGGGATGATGAACAACTCCCAGCAGCAGCAATAGCACTAGGAGGAAGCGGTTCTTGATCTTTCCCTATTTTATTTTTATCGGAGAAAGTTTGGTCCTCCATTTATGTTATTTTGATATATACGTGCGGCTAAAGCGCACACAAACACAGAAAATATTTTTTTATTTTTGCTGGAGAGTAGTGCACTTTGTGGGTTACACCACCCTTTAAGAAATGAGCCAGCCGGCTCTTTACTTATGGGACACAGGCGCATGCTTGGCGCTGCTCCTTTGTTGATGCACGTGCAGCCACAGTGCACACAAGTCACAAACAAAGAAAATATATATTTTTTTGGTTTGGAGTGTACTGTGGGGGTTACAGCACCCTTTAACGGTCAAGCCAGCCGGCCCTTTACTTATGACACAGGCGCACGCTTGGCACTACTTTGTTGATGCACATGCGGCTACTGCGCACACAATTCACAATCACAGAAAATAATTTTTTTTTTGGTTTGGACTGGAGTGTACTTTGGGGGTTACAGCACCCTTTAACGGTCAAGCCAGCCGGCCCTTTACTTATGACACAGGCGCACGCTTGGCACTACTTTGTTGATGCACGTGCGGCTACAGCGCACACAATTCACAAACACAGAAAATAATTTTTTTTTTGGTTTGGACTGGAGTGTACTTTGGGGGTTACAGCACCCATTAACGGTCAAGCCAGCCGGTCCTTCACTTATGACACAGGCGCACGCTTGGCACTACTTTGTTGATGCACGTGCGGCTACTGCGCACACAATTCACAAACACAGAAAATATATTATGTTTTTAGCACTTGGGGGGAGCACCCCTGATGGACAGAGCACCCCCTGGACAACACTACAGCACCCCTTTAGGACTGGGACACTGCACAGGACTTTGGAGTGGACACAGCCCCTATGGAGAACTGACTGCACAACACAGTCCAGCCAGCCCCTATGGACTTTGAAGTAGTGGACACAGCCCCTATTAACAACAGCAGCACAGCACAACACAGCCAGCCCCTATGGACTTTGAAGTAGTGGACAACAGCAGCACAGCGCAGCACAGCACAGCACAACACTACTCTGCACTACACTACACTACACAGCCCAGCCAGCCCTAACTCCCACCCTCCCTCTTCACTGTCCACAGCCGAGTGAGAAATTGGCGCCGACGCGGGTACCTTATATAGGATCCAAAGTCTCGGAAGGCGGGATGATGACGTTTTGCCTCGATTTCAGATCCGAGTCAGGCGGGAAAAGTCGAGCCTGACTCGGATCTGCCTCGGATCGGGGGGGCTCGGGGGTGGTTCGGATTTCAGAAATCCGAACCCGCTCACCCCTAATACAAATATACAAATATCTCTCTCTCTCTCTCTCTCTCTCTCTCTCTATATATATATATATATATATATAGTATATATACATATATGGAAACCCCCCATAAAAATCCTGTATTTGCCCTGTTTCTTCATGCATGTAAACACTTATTTATGTAGTCAGCCTTATTAGTTGAGTTAATAATTAATTCCGTAGAGCCTCAAAGATATGCAGGGTGCTGAATAACCATTGGTAAATCTTATCACAGTATAGTATCAAGGGTAGTGACGTGCAGTGAGGTCAATGGCAGGGGAGGCAGCAGAAGCATGTCTCTCCCCCTATTCACTGTAACTCTCCCCTCACTACACTAAGCTTCAGTGTCCATTGATTCTCCTACCTGCATCACTGTGTCTTCTCTTGGTTCTGCTGACTGAGCTCTGATCTCTAAACACTGCAGTGCACTTCCTGGTCACATGACACATTCAAGGTGTCCATCAGTGCACGAGGCATGCCCCCCCCATACTCAGAGGCATGCCTCTATTAGCTCTCTTTCTGTGCAGCTTACTGCCTGTGGTGTGCCCCCGCCCCCAGCTCTGCCAGCAGTGTTTGACTATACAGAGGGCTAAGCTGTTCCTGCCTCATCTCTTGTCTCCCTGCAGTTTCAGGGAGCTCCACCAAGCTGGTGAGTCTTAACTATAAAAATGATTACAATAAACAAAGATGATGTTTATAAGTTATAAATACTTTCTATTATTCTAATAATTTTTATATCAAATCTCAGTAGTATGACAGGGGAGGCTCTGCCTACCCTGACTGCACGTCTCTGATCAAGGGGATATAAAGGAAGACATTGCTCTACATGTCGTGGGAATGCTTCAAGATCAAGTCCTGCTGGGTACAAATTACATAGACATGTCATTGAAATTAAAGGGACTACAGTCCCACTGTTCCCAGTCTTTAAATTAATTAAATTAATTCTTATTACAATCTCATGTTACATAGAAGACTGGTTTAATATGGTAAACAATATATTGGCAATAGAGGAAATGGTCAGATAGAGGGCCTAATTCAGAGGAGCACGCAGTGCTGATCCCGCAATTTAGCGCCAATCAGGGCAGTAACTAGGGGTGCTCGAGCGCCGTTCTCTGTGGAAAGCACGGTCACCGCCCCCTGGCCTCTGCATCTGGCTAGCAGACTGCAGTGTGAAACAGCCCCTGAGGACGCTCCAGGCAGTTCTGTCCTTACCGGCGCTGGTGGCCCCACCCATTCCACATGTACTCAGCAGCGTGGCCAGCACAGGGTGCAAGTAAGCCCTGTTCCGGCACTGGCTCTGAATGATTTCAGTCTGCGCGTGAGTCCACGTCACATGCGTAAAGCTGCAGAACAAATTTAGACGCAGAGAGAGGTGCTTCTATGAGGCCACAGGGGTTTGGCTAGCCAGACGTGGGCATGTCACGGGCAAGCCATTATCAGCAACTGCACTGATTCCACCGCCATGTTCAGACAAAGATTCTGAACCTCCATTGGGCTGTTACAATGGGCTAGATTCAGACCCGTTCGCTAGGCTACGATCGCTCTCAGCCGGATGATTGTTGCAAACTGCGAATATGTATAAGTCACAATGTGCGAACCAATCACTGCAATAGGGAGACGATCACTCTCTGCATATTGCCAGAGCGCTAGTTTGAGTGGTAGAACGGGGCATCTGTGGGTGGTGACTGGGGCAGGTCTGTGTAATCTGGGTGTGCTTGCAGTAGCACAGGTATGCCTGGGCATTTTTATACCAATTTAAGGGTGTGAATAATTAACACGTAGCGGCAGCATACGCATCATACGAGAGAAATAAAGGCAGTGGTGATCACAGTGCTTGCGGTAGCCCAGAGTCTACCTTAAGTACTGCGTGGTGGTTCGATGTCGCCCGATGGTACCAATGTTTTCATACACTTCCTGGAGATGACGTCTACAAGTGGGCATCTTTACTCCTGGTTGGTGGCCGTCTAAGTTCACCCGGCGAGCGCACGTTCAGACATATGAGGCCTCCTCATTTGCATATTTTTGTTCCTTAAGGCAGCGAACGAGCGTAGCCTAGCGAATGGGTCTGAATGAGCTCCAATGTTCGATGACCGATGTGCAGCCAATGGTGCATCTTATTGCGCACAGCGGCAGATTATCACCGGGGCCGGGGGGCATCTCTGTACGAATCCCATCACACAAAAGGCGCAGCTGCAATAGCGATCAGCTCCAGACCAGGCTCAGAGACTGCATCCTGCTTTATAGGATTATCCGGTTTGCTTCGTGTGCACCTCAGGGAGAAACAAACAATGGATTAAAAAAGTTAAATTTCTTAATGTCATTTATAGCATTTAATAGTCTTCGTGATACATTATCAGGTTTACTTCCCTCACCATTATCTGCGCCAAGAGAGAATGCCACCCTGACAAAGCGAATTTCATGTGAAAGAAAATAAATAATCAGACTTGTCACGGGAGCTAAATATAAGTAAATTAATTTGTAACACTATTACGCTGTGTGACTCTTTGTGAATCATTCGCCCTTTTTCGGAGAATTGACAACACAAACAAAATCATATTGTGAAGGTGATTTATGTGACTGAGCGCAAAAGCATTTTTCTTCTGACATAGTTTATTTGTAACAAAAAACATTAGCCTAAAATACAAGCCATCCGTCTTGTCACTTTCTACGTATCATTGAATTCCACACAGTAATGATTAAGTAGAAAACGGCAAAATATGTCATAGACCAGACAGTTTTACTCGGGTGTGTTAACTAGGTCTTATACAAACAAGGCTGAGACTTGGCTCGTACATCACAATGTACCTGAATAGTTAACTCTACACTTCTAATGCAGCGTGTACATATTTCCTGGAACAGTTTTATTGAAATAGGAGCAGATGTACCAAAGCTTGGAGCTCCTAACTGTAACTTTACAGGCTGTGTTTGAAAAACGGAACTAAGCCTTGGAAAGAGATAAAGCGAACGGAGATAAGAACAGGCTGTGTATGAAAAGTGACAGTTAGGAGCTGGTTGGTTGGTACTTTATCTCCTTCCACTTTATCTCTCGCCAAATCTTAGTACATAGTAGAGATGAGCGGGTTCAGATCTCAGAGATCCGAACCCACCCGAACTTAGCGATCTGAGGCGAGATCCGAGCTGTTTCTCGTTTTCCCGCCTGACTCGGATCTCAAAACGAGGCAAAACGTCTTCATGCCGCTGTTGGATTCTCATGGGTTTCGGATTGTATAGAAGGTCCCGTGATCGCCGCCATTTTCATTCCGCCTATGGCCAGTGAACAGGAAGGAGGGGGCTGTGATCGCTGTGCTGAGGTGCTGGCTAGCTACTGTGTGTTGAGAGTGGACACTGTGAAGAGGAAGGAGGGGGCTGCCTGTGATCGCTGTGGGGGCTGGCTATGCTACTTGCACTCAGTGAAGAGGAAGGAGGGAGCTGTGATAGTGCTGATAGGGCTGGCTAGTGTTGTCAGTTGTGTCAGGGGCGGGCTGCTTAATGTCAATAGGGGCTGACTGCTTGTTGTCCATAGGGGCTGGCTGGCTGTGCTGCTGTGTTGTCCAGGGGGTGCTCACTGCTCTCTTCATCAGGGGTGCTCTTCATCTTCACCCCCAATGTAAAAAAAAAATCTTATTTTTTTTTGTGTGTGACTGTATGCGCGTTAGCCACACTTATCAGCAATGTAGAATTGCAGGGGTGCTGCCTGTGTCATTTATCAAGGGGTTGGTGCCTTGTTCAGGGGTGCTCTCCCCCCAAGTGCCCTCAAAAAATATATTACAAATATTCTGTGTGTGTGAAATAGCCACACTTATCAGCAACGTAGCTGTGCAGGGGTGCTGCCTGTGTCGTTTATCAAGAGGCCGCTGCCTTGTTCGGGTGCTCTCCCTCCCAAGAACAAAAAAAAAGAAATTAATTAATCAATCAATCACTCAATGTGTTTTTTTTTCTGTGTGTGCGCGCGAGTTAGGCACACTTATCACCAGCAACGTAGCTGCGCAGGGGTGCTGTTTGTGTCATTTATCAAGAGGGTGCTTTCCCTTCCAAGTGCCCCCAAAAAATTGATCAATCAATCAATCAATGCTGTTTCTTTTCTGTGTTTGTGTGTGCGCATTAGCCATGACATCACAAACACCTCAGCTGAGATTTGCATAAACATTTTCAAAAGGTGAAAATAGAGGATATGGTTTAAAAAATAGAATTAACTAAAGCAGCTAAAACTGCGTTCTCTGATTATAGTGTCCCTACTCCCAGTTCCTACACATGGCCCCTCTACCTGAATTTCAGCGAGGCAGAGGGGCAACTCCATGTAATTGTGTTCCAGAGTGCAGCTGCTCCTCCTGTAGCCCAGGTCAGAAGATATGTAGGGGATGTGGTGATGATATGGACTAAAATGGAGCTCACATCCACTAAAGTTTACAATGAATCCCTAATCTAACAGGGAGCGCAGCTGTAATTTATACACAACACAGGATGGAGTGATGATATAGGCCTGGGTGATGGTATAATCTGATGTGACGTATACATCATCTTCTTCACACAATATTAATTTGTCCCCACTGGAATCCACCATTACAAGTGCCTCTGTACTTTTTGCATGTAATTGACGGTAAAGGACTTTCAGGTAGAATTTGTAGTTCATGTTGATGGACATCATCTTTTCCACATTTTGGGAAGTAGTTTCAGGCCGATCACTAACAAGGTTCCCGGCTGTGCTGAAAACTCTTTCTGAGTACACACTGGAAAGTGGGCAGCTCAAGTAAAGCAAAGGCAGTTTTGTGTAAAGGCCTCCATATTGCCTCTTTTTCCAGCCAGTAGTTATTTACATGTATTGTATCTCTTTCTCTTCAGATCTGTGTCCATTGGGAAGGATTCATCTGGGGCAAGGACTGATGTGAATGAGTAAAATATTTTTTTGTTAATGCCTCTTCACATCCCCTTCTCCCTCATAAATTTAATTCAGAATAAAAAAATTAAATTGAATTTACTACCAAAACCTTCCTTTCCCTGCCTTCAACTACATACGTACTCCAACTCCCTCAGGCCTCTCTTGAATAATAAAAACATTTGCTTCCTGATGTGCCATGTTGGAAGTTGAAATGCTATGTGTTTGTGCTGCCCGCTGCTCCTGCTTAGCTTAGTCAGCCAGCTAGCTTGGTGCAAATTTTGGGCCTAAACTGGATGAAAACAATATAGTGAGCTGTGAGGTTGTCAAAATTGACTGGAAACGAGTGGAAATAAATGTTGTTGAGGTTAATAACACTGTGGGAACAAAAACAGGCCCATTTTATGTGATTTTAGCTGTTTTTATGACTTTTTAAGAAAAAATCCAGATCCAAAAACAAAACACGGAGGGCCGGTTATGGCAAAACCAACCCAGATCCAAAACCAGGGGAGATACAGATCCAAAACCAAGACCAAACCCAAAACACAGGGGTCGGTGCACATCTCTAGTACATAGACCCCTTAGGCGGGATGTAGTCAGCAACCCAGCGTGCAGGATATCGACGGTCTAAATACCGGCACCGAAATCCTGACAGGTCGGGATCCTGGCACCAGGATCCCGACTGTTGACATCCCGAAGGTAAGTAACAGGGTGTGGGGTTAGGATTAGACACTAGGGGGAGGGTTAGCTACCAGGGAGGGAGTGTTACAATTAGGGTGTGGGGAGGGGGAGGTTAGATTTAGGCACTAGGGGGGAGGTTAGGTTTAGGCACCAGGGAGCGGGTGTTAGGTTTAGGGTGCGGGCAAGGGAGGTTAGGCTTAGGCACTAGGGGAGTGGTTAGGTTTAGGTACCAGGGAGGGGGTGTTAGGTTTATGGTGCGGGGAGGGGGAGGTTAGGCTTAGGCACTAGGGGGTGAGGTTAGGGTTAGGCACCGGGAAGGGAGAGTTAAGATTAGGGTGCGGGGAGGGTTAGGTTAGGTTTAGGCACTAGGGGGGAGGTTAGGGTTAGGCACCATGGAGGGAGGGTTAGGGTAGGGGTTAGGAAAACACTTACCATTAGTTCCTATGGGTGTCAGGATTCTGGCTGTCGGGATGCCGCTGATGGTATTCTGACCAGCGGCATCCCAACAGCCGGGATTTTCATACACAACCCCCTTAGACCCTCTAAGTCTCTATTCATTTTATCTTTCTCCAAGCTTTGAAAATTCTCCGCCATAATGAGAAAACCATTTCTCAGAAGTCTATCTTTCTGAATAGTAATTTTCTTAGCTTCACAATTAACTTCACAATCTCCTCATATTTGTCCTCAGTATTTAAAGTCCAGAACACAAAAATAATCATCCTGCACTGGTGAGCCTTAAGAAGTGTGAAACAGTCTGGGCAGCTGCGACTATGTCTTTTGCCGCAGTGCGACCGCATCTTTGTGTCAATACCGCTGCCGGTGGGATTTGTACAGAGACGCCCACCAGCTGTGGCGCTAATCTGCCGCTGTGTGCATACAGAAGACACCATCTGCTGTATCAGTTGCACAATGGCTCGCAACATCAGAGATTGCACCAGCCTTTTGGAGGCGCAGAGTCTCCATGTCAATATGGTCGCTGGTGTCAGTGCAACTACAACAAAATCCGCAGTCGCTGACCGTGCTACCCTCGTGTCTGGTTAGGAATGCCCATCAATATTGCCTCTCTCTGTGTCCAAATTCATTCTGCGGCTTTAGGTGGTAACATCTGGATGCATGCTAGTTTGACACGGACTTATGCGCAGACTGAAAATGTTGGCCGCTGAATGTGGCATCAACATAGCATGCACCATTCAATCGGGGCCCCCGAACTTGGACCCCCAGGCAAGTCCAGGCCAGTCTAATTCGTACCTCTGTTCCCTATCGGCAACGCTGACCACATGCTTGTGTCATGCTGTAAAAATGGCTCAGTAGCGTATCTATATTGGATGCAGGGTGTGCGGTGCACACAGGCTCCTGGGTCCAGGTGGGCCCACGCTGCCTATCCTGCACCCATTTGCTTAACTTACCTTGAGTGGTGGCTGTGGCCACCTCAGATATAATCTCCAGGAAAATGGCGCTGGTGACATTTTCCCTGAGATATGAGCACGCGCAATAGGGAAATCGCCACCTTCAGTCTAACATGCGCATGAGTCGGCACGTGGGTGGTAAGGCCCGCACAGCACTGCACAGGTGCGCAATGTTTTAAATCTGCGCATACATCTTGAAGGTGCATGCAATCCCGATAGGCGTTCCTGGTGACCAACAATAGAATACATTATATATTACATTCATAGACTGTATTTCCCTATTGTTCTGGGGGCAGGATTATTTTTAACTTTATGCGGTGATATTGTCCACATTCACAACTTTGTTCATAATGTTGACATGTTTGTAATGTTGAATGTAACATGTTGACACATTCAATTTGTCACCATTGACAAAATGTCAACATGCTCAAAATGTCAACATTATGCACGTCTACATTATGAATATATCAGCATTAGGGTTAGGCTGCTGTTAGGGTTAGGCTGCTATTAGGGTTAGGCTGCTGTTAGGGTTAGGCTGCTGTTAGGGTTAGGCTGCTATTAGGGTTAGGCTGCTATTAGGGTTAGGCTGCTGCTAGGGCTAGGTTGCTATTAGGGTTAGGCTGCTGTTAGGGTTAGGGTTAGGCTGCTATTAGGGTTAGGCTACTGTTAGGGTTAGGGTTAGGCTGCTATTAGGGTTAGGCTACTGTTAGGGTTAGGCTGCTGTTAGGGCTAGGCTGCTATTAGGGTTAGGGTTAGGCTGCTATTAGGGTTAGGCTGCTATTAGGACTAGGCTGCTATTAGGGTTAGGGTTAGGCTGCTATTAGGGCTAGGATGCTGTTAGGGTTAGGCTGCTATTAGGGTTAGGCTGCTGTTAGGGTTAGGCTGCTGTTAGGGTTAGGCTGCTGTTAGGGCTAGGCTGCTATTAGGGTTAGGCTGCTATTAGGGTTAGGCTACTGTTAGGGTTAGGCTGCTGCTATGGCTAGGCTACTGTTAGGGTTAGGCTGCTATTAGGGTTAGGCTGCTATTAGGGTTAGGCTACTGTTAGGGTTAGGCTACTGTTAGGGTTAGGCTGCTGTTAGGGTTAGGCTGCTATTAGGGTTAGGCTACTGTTAGGGTTAGGCTACTGTTAGGGTTAGGCTGCTGTTAGGGTTAGGCTGCTATTAGGGTTATGCTGCTGTTAGGGTTAGGGTTAGGCTTCTATTAGGGCTAGGCTGCTATTAGGGTTAGGCTGCTATTAGGGTTAGCGTTAGGCTGCTATTAGGGTTAGGCTGCTATTAGGGCTAGGCTGCTATTAGGGTTAGGCTGCTATTAGGGTTAGGCTGCTATTAGGGTTAGGCTACTGTTAGGGTTAGGCTGCTGTTAGGGTTAGGCTGCTATTAGAGTTATGCTGCTGTTAGGGTTAGGGTTAGGCTTCTATTAGGGCTAGGCTGCTATTAGGGTTAGGCTGCTATTAGGGTTAGCGTTAGGCTGCTATTAGGGTTAGGCTGCTATTAGGGCTAGGCTGCTATTAGGGTTAGGCTGCTATTAGGGCTAGGTTGCTATTAGGGTTAGGGTGCTCTTAGGTTAAGAGTTAGTCTGCTATTAGGGTTAGGCTGCTATTAGGGTTAGGGTGCTGTTAGGTTAAGAGTTAGGCTGCTGTTAGGGTTAGGCTGCTATTAGGGTTAGGGTGCTGTTAGGTTAAGAGTTAGGCTGCTATTAGGCTTAGGCTGCTATTAGGGTTTGGGTGCTATTAGGTTAAGAGTTAGGCTGCTGTTTGGGTTAGGCTGCTATTAGGGTTATGCTGTTGTTCACTTCCAACACCCCAGTAGCACCTATACACACTCTCTCCCCACTCCCCCCATACATTTACTTCCTACACCTCAAAAGCACCCTGGCACTCTCCTCCGCTGCATTCACTGCCAACAGGCCAACAGCACCCAGACACACTCCTCCACCTGCATTCACTGCCAAAACCCTAGCAGCACCCAGATACTCTTCCCCCTGCATTCACTGACAACACCTAAGCACCACCCAGACACTGCTCCCCTGAATTCTCTTCCGACACCCCAGAACCACCCAGACACTCCTCTTCCTGCATTCACTGCCAACACCCTAGCAGCAACCAGACACTCCTCCATTACATTCACTGCCAACACCTCAGCAGCACCCAGACACTCCTTCCTCGGTTTTCACTGCCAACACCCCAGAAGCACCCAGAAACACACCCTCCGCACCTTGCATTCACTGCAAACACTCTAGCAGAACCCACACACTTTCCTCTCCCTGTATTTACTGCTAACAACCTAGAAGCACCCAGACACATACTTACCCTCTGCATTTACTGCCAACACTACAGCAGCACCCAGGTACACTCTCTCCCTTCCCCTGCATGCACTGCTAACACCTTAACAGCACCCAAACTCCCTCCCACCCTGCATTCACTACACTTTATCAACACCTGGACACACAACCTCTCCCCTGCATTCACTACTAGCACCTTAGCATCACCCTGACACACACTCTCTCCTTTCCTGCATTCACTGCCAACACCCCAGCAGCTGCACAGACACAGACTCTTCCCCCCTGCATTCACTACTAACTAGCACCCAGACACCCACTCTGTCCCCTCCTACATTCACTGCCAACACCTCGTTGGTAAAATAGCTGTGATCAGCATATTAACTTTTTTTTAAAGTTGTCCAATATTTTCAACAAGCTTCTCAGTTCTGGATGCAGTACACCATTATGAGGAATCTCATTACATATTAATGTTTATGGGAGATTTAAATTATAAAACTGTAAACATATAGCTACAAAGCGATAGCTGTTATTTCAGCCTGGTGACCAGTTTAGCTGATCAAAGAATATTCTGTTTTATTGAATTAAATATTAATAGTAGAAGGTACTACATACGGACAAAGCAAGTACCCTATATTTCAATAGGAAATGGCATTTAACACAAAGCATTTGCTTTTTTACAGATTATATATTCTGCAAATGTGTTCTTGTTTGCATTTGAATAACTGTAAAACTAAATTATAAGCAAATGTGCAAAAGTCCTGCAGCTAAGGTTTATACAGCATTTCAGACATTACTTCCCTAACGTAATGGTACTTTTGCTGATGAAAAAATGCTTAAAATTCTGAATCATAAGACCAAGGGGTCTATTCATCATCACTTCATTTCTACAAAAACAGGTGAAAATTAACATTTAATATGTTATTGGCCCATTCATCAAGAGGGTAAAGCAGGAGGGAATGCATATGTTACACCTCCGGCCGCATGGTTCAAATCCCGGCAGAGCCAGCCCGAAGTGCATGGAAATCCCGATCGTGCGAAGGGTATTATCTAACCTAATCTACCCCCTAACCCTAACACTCCTTTAAGGGTGCCTAACCATAACCTCCCCCTCACTGTGCCTAACCCTAATCCCCCCTCTAAGTGCCTAAACCTAAGCCCCCCTTTCCCCGCCATCTGAACCTAAGTCCCCCGGGGGGGTGCCTAAGCCTAAATTCCCCCCCGGCCTAACCCTAACCCTTCCTCCCCCTAGAATTAAATCTAACCTCCGGGGGCAGTGCCTAACCCTAAGTCCTCCCTGGATCCTTAAACCTAACCCTCCCCCCCGAGGCTGTCTGCGCTCGGCGCCCGGCATCCCTTCGATCACAGATATCTCCTACTTACCTTCCTCTCCCGGAATGGCCCACTGTCCCCATACACTAGTATCACAGATATCTATTACTTACCTTTCTCTCCCGGAATGGCCGCTTTCCCCATACACTAGTCTGGGGACAGAATTCATCAAGCTCTGAAAATACAATATATTCAGAACTTGAGTGCGGGAGCATTCGCCATTTTCAGATGGCGATGGCTCCCGCTCCAGGCTCGCAACCCAAGTCCAAGGTTGCGAAGAGGTATACTTTCGGATGCCTCCACCCCTGCCCGGCTACTTGTAGGTCACGTATGCGTGGTAGTGTCACTGCTCCAAAAGGAGCAGTGAAGCCACCTGAGGAGACAGCTGATTTTCAGGATCAGCTATCTCCACGCCGGAGCCATGATGAATGGCTCTGGCGCTCACGGCAAGTTAGAATGTTAATTATCGGGGTCCATTCAGACTCCGAAAATAAACATCATGAATAGACCCCATAGACTTGTTAATTAGATAATCGTAGTGCAGTGAATCCCAAACTGGGTGCCCTGGCATTTCCAGGTG
Organism: Taudactylus pleione; assembly: GCA_031769625.1. Taxonomy (NCBI): domain Eukaryota; kingdom Metazoa; phylum Chordata; class Amphibia; order Anura; family Myobatrachidae; genus Taudactylus; species Taudactylus pleione. Next base: position 479,516 of record JAUIMM010000319.1, on the reverse strand, counting down.
TGTCACAGGTCAGTGGTCCAGGACCAAATTGAATTATTTATGGTTAACGTGCTAGACAAAAGCAGTGCTGATGGCTTCCAATTTTAAAATATGTGGAGAATCCTGCAACCCTGTCCGCCACAACATAATTGACTGTAAGGATGGCAGGTAAGCACAATTTACTTAAAATAACTATTTCTGCTGAAATTCTCAATAAGAAACTTTTGACCTACGGGTTCCTTATAAATAATTCTTATACTCCAGGGTACCATGATTCAAGAAAGTTTGGGAACCGCTGTCGCACTGGATTGTATTTATGGCAGAACCTTTCTATTAAATGTTAAAATACTCTAAAACGTTTGCTTTACTGAAAATCAACATCATCATTATCTTGAAATAATAAAGAAAAATATACAAAATAATAATACGACATTTAAAGTTCACAATTTATCCTGACTATATGCATTTTCATTAATAAAAATGTCTCTACTGAACTAATAAATAAGGAATTTTTTTAAATCTCACATTATTTATGATGTAGATGTTGATGTTCCTTCACTTTCATTTTGGTTTTGAGAGTAGGAGACTCATTAGCCACTTTGACAGATGTAGAACAAACCTGGTCACCTTCCCGGAAGTTAAAGAAGCCTAAGGTATTTAATATGAACGGTAATGTCAGACTTCCCACCATGGCCAATTACATACACAGCACTGCACATGGAGCATAATATAGTTTCATTGACATTCTCTTTAAATTTCTTAATAAAAAGAAAGTTGTTATGCAATTTATCAGTTAACTGACATATTATCTTTGGTGGTGGCATTTTTAAATAATTGTAAATAAGAACTATGAGCTGAAAATAGAATTTAATCTAAATAATGAGAGACAGTCTCTTCAGTCAAAATATTCAAGACCAATTTAAAATGTAAATATATATATATATATATATATATATTAGGGGTGTGCACCGGCCACTTTTCGTGTTTTGTGTTTTGGTTTTGGATCTGGATCTTTCTTCGTGTTTTGGATCTGGATTGGTTTTGCCAAAACCACCCTTCCGTGTTTTGGGTTCTGGGTTTTGTGTTTTGGATCTGTATTTTTTTGAAAAAAAGCATAAAAACAGCTAAAATCACAGAATTTGTAGGTTTTTCTGCTCCTATGCTATTATTAACCTCAATAACCTTAATTTCCACTCATTTCCAGTCTATTCTGAATACCTCAAACCTCACAATAGTGTTTTTATGTCCAAAAGGTTGCACCGAGGTAGCTGGATGACTATGCTAAGCGACACGAGTGGGCGGCACAAACACGTGACCCATCTAGGCGTGAAACTGCAGTGGCAGACAGGATGGCATTGAAAAACTAGGCCCCAAACTGTACATAATGCAAAGAAAAAAAAGAGGTGCAAGATGGAATTGTCCTTGGGCCCTCCCACCCACCCTTATGTTGTATAAACAGGACATGCACACTTTAACAAACCAATCATTTCAGCGCCAGGGTCTGCCACACAACTGTGGCTGAAATGATTGGTTCGTTTGGGCCCCCACAAAACAAGCTGGCAATTTATCTGTCCCTGCACAAACTGGCTCTACGGAGGCAAGATGTCATCCTCATCCTCCTCATCCACCGATTCCTCACCCTCTTCAGTGTGTACATCCTCATCCTCACAGAGTATTAATTCGTCCCTGCTGGAACCACAGGTCCCTCTGTACGTTCTGGAGGCTGGTCTCCCTGGAAGAGTTGATAATTCATTTTATGAACATCATCTTCTCCACATTTTGTGGAAGCAACCTCCTACGCCTTTCGCTGACAAGGTTCCCGGCTGCACTAAACACTCTTTCGGAGTACACACTGGAGGGGGGGCAACTCAGGTAAAATAGAGCCAGTTTGTACAGGGACCTCCAAATTGCTTCTTTTTCCTGCCAGTACAGGTACGGACTGTCTGACATGCCTACTTGGATGCTGTCACCGATGTAATCCTTTAACAGACAGACGCACGCTTGTCGCTGCTGCTTTGAGGATTCAAGTGCGGCTACAGCCCACACAATTCACAAAGACAGAAAAAAATAAAGAATATTTTTATTGTTTGTGGAGCACACTTTGAGGGTTACACCACCCTTTAACAGACAGACGCACGCTTGTCGCGCTGCTTTGAGGATGCAAGTGCGGCTACAGCCCACACAATTCACAAAGACAGAAAAAAGAAGAAGAATATTTTTATTGTTTGTGTAGCACACTTTGAGGGTGTCACCACCCTTTAACAGACAGACGCACGCTTGTCGCTGCTGCTTTGAGGATGCAAGTGCGGCTACATCGCACACAAGTCACAAACACATTAAAAAAATAGTTTTTTATTTTTTGGCGCACTTTGAGAGTTGCACCACCCTTTAACAGACAGACGCACGCTTGTCGCTGCTGCTTTAAGGATGCAGGTGCGGCTACAGCCCACACAATTCACAAAGACAGAAAAAAAAAGAACAATATTTTAATTGTTTGTGTAGCACACTTTGAGGGTGTCACCACCCTTTAACAGACAGACGCACGCTTGTCGCTGCTGCTTTGAGGATGCAGGTGGAATCTAGACGGGATTTGGAACCGAGGACACACTACCTCCATCAATTGTCTAAATCCCACTGCACTAATGTCGGATACTGGACGCACGTCTAACACCAACATAGCAGTCAAGGCCTCAGTTATACGTTTTGCTTCAGGATGACTGCTGTCGTACTTCATCCTCATCGCTAGGGACTGTTGGAGGGTCAATTGTTTAGTAAAAGTAGTGATGTTCCTACTTCCTCTCTGGGATGATGAACAACTCCCAGCAGCAGCAACAGCACTAGGAGGAAGTGGTTCTTGATCTTTCCCTATTTTATTTTTATCGGAGAAAGTTTGGTCCTCCATTTATGTTATATTGATATATATACATGCGGCTAAAGCGCACACAAACACAGAAAATATTTTTTTATTTTTGCTGGAGAGTAGTGCACTTTGTGGGTTACACCACCCTTTAAGAAATGAGCCAGCCAGCTCTTTACTTATGGGACACAGGCGCACGCTTGGCGCTGCTCCTTTGTTGATGCACGTGCAGCCACAGTGCACACAAGTCACAAACACAGAAAATATATATTTTTTTGGTTTGGAGTGTACTTTGGGGGTTACAGCACCCTTTAACGGTCAAGCCAGCCGGCCCTTTACTTATGACACAGGCGCACGCTTGGCACTACTTTGTTGATGCACATGCGGCTACTGCGCACACAATTCACAAACACAGAAAATAATTTTTTTTTTGGTTTGGACTGGAGAGTACTTTCGGGGGTTACAGCACCCTTTAACGGTCTAGCCACCTGGACCTTTACTTATGACACAGGCGCACTCTTGGCACTACTTTGTTGATGCACGTGCGGCTACTGCGCACACAATTCACAAACACAGAAAATAATTTTTTTTTTGGTTTGGACTGGAGTGTACTTTGGGGGTTACAGCACCCTTTAACGGTCAAGCCAGCCGGCCCTTTACTTATGACACAGGCGCACGCTTGGCACTACTTTGTTGATGCACGTGCGGCTACTGCGCACACAATTCACAAACACAGAAAATATTTTTTTTTTTGGTTTGGACTGGAGTGTACTTTCGGGGGTTACAACACCCTTAACGGTCAAGCCAGCCGGCCCTTTACTTATGACACAGGCGCACGCTTGGCACTACTTTGTTGATGCACGTGCGGCTACTGCGCACACAATTCACAAACACAGAAAATAATTTTTTTTTTGGTTTGGACTGGAGTGTACTTTCGGGGGTTACAGCACCCTTAACGGTCAAGCCAGTCGGCCCTTTACTTATGACACAGGCGCACGCTTGGCACTACTTTGTTGATGCACGTGCGGCTACTGCGCACACAATTCACAAACACAGAAAATTATTTTTTTTTTGGTTTGGACTGGAGTGTACTTTGGGGGTTACAGCACCCTTTAACGGTCAAGCCAGCCGGCCCTTTACTTATGACACAGGCGCACGCTTGACACTACTTTGTTGATGCACATGCGGCTACTGCGCACACAATTCACAAACACAGAAAATAATTTTTTTTTTGGTTTGGACTGGAGTGTACTTTCAGGGGTTACAGCACCCTTAACGGTCAAGCCAGCCGGCCCTTTACTTATGACACAGGCGCACGCTTGGCACTACTTTGTTGATGCACGTGCGGCTACTGCGCACACAATTCACAAACACAGAAAATATATTATTTTTTTAGCACTTGGGGGGAGCACCCCTGATGGACAGAGCACCCCCTGGACAACACTACAGCACCCCTTTAGGACTGGGACACTGCACAGGACTTTGGAGTGGACACAGCCCCTATGGAGAACTCACTGCACAACACAGTCCAGCCAGCCCCTATGGACTTTGAAGTAGTGGACACAGCCCCTATTAACAACAGCAGCACAGCACAACACAGCCAGCCCCTATGGACTTTGAAGTAGTGGACAACAGCAGCACAGCGCAGCACAGCACAGTACAACACTACTCTGCACTACACTACACTACACAGCCCAGCCAGCCCTAACACCCACCCTCCCTCTTCACTGTCCACAGCCGAGTGAGAAAATGGCGCCGACGCGGCTACCTTATATAGGATCCAAAACCCGCGAGACTCAGAAGGCGGGAAGATGACGTTTTGCCTCGATTTCAGAATCCGAGTCAGGCGGGAAAAGTCGAGCCTGACTCGGATCGGACTCGGATCGGGGGGGCTCGGGGGGGTTCGGATTTCAGAAATCCGAACCCGCTCACCCCTAATATATATATATATATATATATATATCACAGGGGCTCTGCACTCACCATAATAACTAACAATAATAATAATAAACAGTGGGGTTTTGGTTCATGAATTGATCAATGCATTTAAGCTTGCAGCCCCCGTCACGGGACCCCACTTTACTGCAAGTCCCTACTCTATTGCTCAGAATTATAACATGGAACTAGCCATCACATTAGTGTTAAACTAAGGGTATGCTATCAAGGTTTAAAGCTCACAGCAACTTTGCTTTTAAACGTGAGACAGTCACCAAGCACACCTGTTGCAAAGCACCTAGGAAAACAGCTGATACAAGTTAGATTAAAGTATTTTGCACATCAATTAGTAGTTTGAAAATTATTTTCATTTCCTCCAACCCTGCCTATTGTTGTTGGACCCATAGCTTTCGTAATTTTTGTACTCTTGCCAATTGGTGTGCTGATTGGCTTGATGTCCGCCATACCAAATTTGATGAGCATTGCCTCAATGTACCCTTGCTGGTCTATGGTAACAGTCTAAGCATCCTCAGTTGCTATGCCTAAGGTCCTTTTTTGCCTGAACTTGTCACTCTGCAACAATTTTGCTCTGGCTATCTGGCTTTCTTGGCTGCAAGCAATAGATTATCTATGTACAAGACTATGATGAACAAGTTTTTATCTTTACACTTGTAGTACAAACAGTTTTAGAAACTACAAAGTACATTTTTAGTAAATACGGTCTAGTTTAATGTACCAGCAGAGGCCACTTTGTTTTAGCGCATTTATTGATTTCTTTAACAGACATACTTTTCCCTCTGGGAATTTATCAACTTTGTAGTATTCCGATGGCTCCATGCAAATTTCTTCTATTACTATAGCTCACCATTTAAGGCTAAATCAAAGTCCAGCAGCAAATCATACATAGTAGATATACAGTAGCAATGACCATAGGCAATGTACTGTAACTCACAACAGAAGAGAAGATCTCCACATAGTCAATTTCTGATTTCTGGGCTTTGTAGTGAGCACGACATTCATCTTTGTTTAGCTTCTTGGGAAAGAGCAACTTGTTTTTTACTGTGTTATGGTCACTCGGTCTGTCCACAACGGTCCATGGGGCATATTCAATTGAGTGTGAGATTTAGCGATTATTTTGGATTACCCGAGGTATCCAATAAAAAATAAAAGTGGTTGTGGGGTTTTCAGCTCTGAAAACCCCACGTTGTGTAAAAAAAAAAAATTACACTTACCTGCTCCTGGGTCTCCAGTGATCTCCGCGGCTCCCGGTGGCCTCCCCTCTATCTTCTCACTGGGCAGGGGGCTGCTCGGAGTCCCGGGGGCTGTTGGTAGGCTCCAGGTGCTGCACGGAGGCACAAGAGCTGCAGGGAGATGTAGTTCCCCCAGCCAGGGCCAGATTAACAATGGGGCGGATGGAGCTACAGCTCCAGGCCTCCACATAAAAATAGGCCCATTGTCCTGACAACATGATGTTGACTCACCATCTGCTCTCCACACGCTCAGCCATAAATCATAAGTAGTAAAATTCTATTCTATTTACCTCACAAAATGAAGCATTTTTTTCTTTACATATTTAGTGAGACATTGGGGCTGAGAGTATAGGGTGTACATGCCCACATGTCACTGGCCACACCCACACAGCACTGGTCACACCTCTGCTCTCATAATAGGCCCTTGTTCATGTGGCCCTCAATCCGGCCTGCTCCCAGCGCCCTTTACAGGGGGGTATACATACACTTGGAGGGGAGGAGACACCACGGGGTCACACACACTCACTCATACACACTTACAAACACTGACACACACTGCATACTCACCTCTGCTGCAGACCCGACGATGGATGCAGAAGACAGCGCTGCAGAAGGTAAGTAATTAAGGACTAATTAAGCTAATTGGAACCTTCCAATTGTTTAATTAGTCCTCAGGGGGGGTGCAGCCAGGGTGCCAGAGCAAGTCCCACTGATTTTTCCTAAAATTAACGATTTTAGGAAACATCCGACTTGCTCTGGAGGTGTGAAAAAAAAAACCTCTCGGCGCTCAAAATAGAAAAAAACTCTGCACCTAATTGAATGGCAAAAATCCTGCCCCTGCAGGGAAAACCTCGCAGGTGCAGGATTTATGCTATTCTCGACCCCAATTGAATATGCCCCTATGTGTCATTGTCATGCAAAGCTGCAAGCTCTTTATCTGTGGCTGATTTCCACTTTTCCCAGTCGCTGGTTGACTTTGCTTCCTGTGTAGTTTGAGCTTCACAGCTAACAAAGTTAGCAAATTCCTAACTGTTTATTTTAGGTGGTTTTGCCGTTGTTGTTCCTCATAGAGCTCCTGTTCTGTGGTTGGTCACTTGTATTTGTGGTCTCAGGTTCTGACATGCTTCCAGCTGCAGGCATATCTAGCATCACAAGTTTTTGTGATTTTGCAATATACAGCTTGTCTTTAGTTGAAGTTAACTCGTAAAACACTCCACCTCTCAACTTTACTAGCTTTTGCATGTCAATGTCCCCCAATCTATTTGCCTGCATCATTCTCATAGCATTAGCTATAAGCATCATGAAGTAGCGATTATCGGTCATTGACTCCACTTCTATTGGTCCACACACATCTGTGTGCACTAGTTCCAATGGTGCTTTTGCTCTGGGCACTGACTTTAGAATGGGACAACATGTTTGCTTACCCTTTCACATTGAGGTCTTTCTGGGTTGTTCAGGGACATCCCCGTCACCATGACATCTAAATAATTTTGTACGTTGTCTTATCCTCGGTGACCCAGTCTCCTATGCCACAGCTTCATGGATTGGTTGGAATCTGAAGCCGCCATCGCACAACCTGTTCAGTGCCAGAACTATTTCACTCTTGATCCTCAAGCACACAGTAATTGTCCTGACTTTTGTAGGATTTAGGACTTTAGTTTCAATTTCCCTGAAATTAAAAGGATCACATAACATTAATAACTTGAACCAGCTCTCATTACAGCTGATGTGTCACACGCCGCTCTGGAGACCCCAGAATCAGACCCCGTCGCTTACCTCTGCGGGCGCTGGCCCGCTCTGTCTTCCAGCTCCCGCGCTGTGCGCTGCTTCCTCGTCTCTCGAGGCGGTCTCCGCTGTTGTCCTCTGGGGGGTCCCGCTGCTGTGCTGCTCCCACGCCAGCTCCTGCCGATCGCTGATCCCCGCTGACTACTTCCAAGAGGCGCTGTCCTCCGGTCCATGGGCGCGGCCATCTTGGATTGCCCATGTGACTCCACTACCACCAATGAGGAGTCTTCTCCTTCTCTCTCAGCCTGTCAGCTCTTAGTGTCCACTATAAAAGGATCCCCAAAGCTGACACAAGTTGCCAGTGCAACTAGTTTCTTAGTTTAACTAAGTGAGCCTTCACACTGTGCTCCACGTAGTTTCCCAGATACCAACGTCTACCCACGGCTATCCAGCCGCTCCACGTAGTTTCCCAGCTACCAACATCTACCCACGGCTATCCAGCCGCTCCACATAGCCACTCAGCTACCAACGTCTACCCACGGCTATCCAGCCGCTCCATGTAGCCACTCAGCTACCAACGTCTACCCACGGCTATCCAGCTGCTCCACGTAGCCACTCAGCTACCAACGTCTACCAACGGCTATCCAGCAGCTCCACGTAGCAACCCAGCTACCAACGTTTACCCATGGCTATCCAGCCGCTCCACGTAGCCACCCAGCTACCAACGTCTACCCACGGCTATCCAGCCGCTCCACGTAGCCACCCAGCTACCAACGTCTACCCACGGCTATCCAGCCACTCCCCGTAGCCACCCAGCTACCAACATCTACCCACGGCTATCCAGCCGCTCCCCGTAGCCACTCAGCTACCAACGCCTACCCATGGCTATCCAGCCGCTCCATGTAGCCACCCAGCTACCAACATCTACCCACGGCTATCCAGCCACTCCCCGTAGCCACTCAGCTACCAACGTCTACCCATGGCTATCTAGCCGCTCCACATAGCCACCCAGCTACCGATGTCTACCCATGGCTATCCAGCCGCTCCATGTAGCCACCCAGCTACCAACGTCTACTCACGGCTATCCAGTCGCTCCACGTAGCCACCCAGCTACCAACGTCTACCCACGGCTATCCAGCCTCTCCACGTAGCCACCCAGCTACCAACATCTACCCACGGCTATCCAGCCACTCCCTGTAGCCACTCAGCTACCAACGTCTACCCACAGCTATCTAGCCGCTCCATGTAGCCACCCAGCTACCAACGTCTTCCCACGGCTATCCAGCCACTCCACATAGCCTCCAAGCTACCACGCTACTTCTGCATTACTCAAACGCCTATCAGTTCGCTGCACCCTCTCATGCGGAGAAAATTTATCATGCCAAGTCTCCTCCAGCGAGCGTGTGCGCCAAGTAATACAGGTCCAAGGCCCAGTCCAGGAACACAGCTTCTAAATCCCACGATTGTGACAGTTTGCACTGGCCCGATGGACTCGGCAAGTGGTCAAGGATCTGGGGTAGATCCCTCGCAGGATGTACTATCTCATCTGGAAAGACAGGAGACCTCTCAGGACCAGTTGATCCAAGATATGTCGTCATGCCTGGACAACATTCATCCTTACTGGCTCATACCGCTCCCGCTGGCTCCCAAGCCACCTCTCCTCCTGTGGTGTCACCTGCTCCCCCGGTTCTACCTCCTGATCGTCTTCAGCTTTCCCCTCCGAGCAAGTTCGATGGCAACCCCAAATTATGCAGGGGTTTTTTAAACCAATGCAAAATTCTGTTCGAGCTACAATCCGCCAACTTTCCGACAGCCAGAACCAGGGTGGCATATATCATCTCTCTACTCTCTGGCCAAGCACTCAACTGGGTCTCGCCCCTTTGGGAGAAGTCGGATCCTCTGCTCTCCAACTACCCTGAATTTGTTGCCACATTTCGCAAGATCTTTGATTAACCCGGAAGAACCACTTCCGCATCATCTGATATTCTATGCCTCTGTCAGGGCAGCAGGACCGTCGGCCAATATGTAGTCCAGTTCCAAACTCTGGCTTCAGAACTCAATTGGAACGAGGATGCCCTCATCGCTGCCTTCTGGAGTGGCCTTTCAGAAAGACTCAAAGAAGACCTAGCTTCCCGTGACCTTCCAACCAGTTTGGATGAGTTAATCTCTCTTTGCAACAAGGTGGATCTCCGTCACAGGGAGCGTGCCTTGGAAAGAGGCAGATTTGATCGTGGAAGGCCACATCCAGCTTCCCGATTACCCTCTCCTCCTATGGGTGAAGAACCCATGCAGGTCAACCGCTCTCATTTATCAGCTGAGGAATGACAGAAAAGGCAGAGACAGAACCTCTGTATGTACTGCGGATCTCCTCAACATTTAGTTAAATCCTGTCCCATTTGTCCGATTCGTCCGGGAAACGCCTCCTCCTAACTTATGACAGAGAGGTTAAGTTAGGAGTTGCCATTGAATCACATAGGAAGTCTGATTCCACCATCCAGGTTCATTTAAAGCTTCCCCGAGGTTCCAAAGCTGTATTAGCTCTTCTGGATTCCGGAGCGGCAGAGAACTTTGGCCCTCATTCAGACCCGGACGCAAGTGGCCGCTCGTACGTTCGGCGTACATACAGAAATATGTTAATTCAAGCGCTCGCTCGTAATTTCGAACGCAGCTAAACTTCCTCCCCAAACTCTACTGACCCCTCTTCTAACTGACGAGCGTGCCAAATAGCGAACGTACATCCCCAATGTGGCTTGCAGGGAACGCACGCACAAGTCCAACCCGGAAGTGGGCCTGTCAGATTCCGATTACCTGCTCGTTTATTCTGCCTACCTCCCTCAATCGTATCATGCCAATCAATATATCAATTATCTTAATTGCTCGTCAATTTTAGTTTTTTTTTTTTTTTTTGCAATGCAATAAACTTTACTCTTGTCCGTGTTTGTGTTTACCCGCAGAATACGTACGGCTTAAACATTCGCTTTTATTTGTCAAAATACATGTTTGAGGCAATTATCCATTTGTTTCCTTTGTTTTTACCCACGCATATTTTACTGGGTTCATTTCTTTATTTAAATTAGCTTACGCATGTCACTGCATCAAGCCTATCATAACTCTCAATAGATTTGTGGCCCTGTCGAACACATGACTCATACACTAACCAATAGAATTTGTCCTGTTAATTACCCAAATACATTAGCCAATCAAAATTTTTTTCAGGTCTTTATTAAAATTGTTTTATGTAAAATACACCATTGCCATCATGAGAGCCTCGGCATTCACCAGGCGCGAGCTGATGGTCTTAACCGAGGTGATGGACAGGCGGATCACCAGCCAGCCTCCCCCCATTACCAATAGGGAAAAGCGTTCCGCATATGCGGAGGTACGTGGCCGCCTGCGTTCCTTCGGCTCACGCCGCCAGATCGGCCAGCTGGAACGCAGGTGGTCCGACCTGCAACGGCAGACGCCCCGCTTGCTGGCATGCTTTCGCATGCAGATAGCGGAAAGTAAGTTTTTTGGACTGTGTTTTTCATGTTTATCTTTGTGGCCCTAACTGCATGTGCATGTTTTCATGTATGGCCTATTTATTCTTTGTACTCATATTTGCATGTGCATGTTTTCCTGTATGGCCTATTTATTATTTGTACTCATATCTGCATGTGCATGTTTTCCTGTATGGCCTATTTATTATTTGAACTCATATCTGCATGTGCATGTTTTCATGTATGGCCTATTTATTATTTGTACTCATATCTGCATGTGCATGTTTTCATGTATGGCCTATTTATTCTTTGTACTTATATCTGCATGTGCATGTTTTCATGTATGGCCTATTTATTATTTGTACTCATATCTGCATGTGCATGTTTTCATGTATGGCCTATTTATTCTTTGTACTCATATCTGCATGTGCATGTTTTCATGTATGGCCTATTTATTCTTTGTACTCATATCTGCATGGGCATGTTTACATTTTTTGGGGTTTAACAATTAGCGTTTAACAAGGTGATGTTCTAAACTAACCTCGAGTTTTTTTCCATCATTTAGGGGCAGAGCGAAGACTACGGCGTCATCGCCGTCAAAGACGGCGCTCTCGGCCCCTCTCCCCAACCCCCAGCCAAACATCCTCACCCCAAAATAACCTAAATTCCCCCTCCTCCCCAGCCTGCACAGACCCTGTGGCACATCCATCTGTGCTACTTCCCCTACATCCCAATTCCCCCTCCCCTCCAACCACCCCTCTCATGACTACCCCCTCCCCTGAATCCCTAATCACCCCTCCCACCTCGTTGGGGAATGTTGCCACCTCCGAGGAGGACGAGGGAGTTGGTTGTGGGCCAGGCATCATTTTGAACGGTATGTTTCCCTTTTATCCTTTTTTGTGTTTGAAAATGTTTGGATCTAATCCTGTGTCTGTGCCTTTTACTTTTTTTGGTTTCTCACAAGTTTGGGTATATCTCTGTTTGTCTTTACCTTCTACTGCTGATTTCCCCATACACATATCCCACATGGCAAAACAGTTGGTTTTTTTTGCTATTTTTTGGGTGTCCATTTTTGTGTCCTTTGTTTTTTTGGGTTAAATGTGCTTTTGGTCACAATATTGTCATTTTTGGATAGCTTTGTTTGGCTTGTTTTTTCAGGGGGTTTCATTAATTATGTATTAAGCCCCACACTTTTCTAACCCACAGAGGACCAGAGGCATTTGGCGGACCTAGCCGGGTGCGTCCAAGTAATGCGGGGCCCCTTGATCGGCCTGCTGGTGGTCCTTGACCGTATGGCTGGGATCCTGCGTCCATAATTTTTTATTTTCATTTCTAAATTTTTTTCATAATAAAAATTTTAAAGTTAGAGTTCAGTCTCATTCCTTGTCTCCAAATCTTATATTGTTTACACTGACATAAGTAGACTCTTCCACCAAGTATTTGCAATTAATGTCACTAAGATTGTGTGTTGTAGATTTTTAGGAAACAGGCACATGAAACAGCTAACAGTAACAATCTGCTTGGGCTTTTTTTGTGTGTTACAATTTTTATATTAGTACATTTTACATGTTCCAATTTGGGGGGCAACCTGCTTAGCCCGAGATTCCAAAGCCTACTGATTGTACATAATACCTTTTGGTGTTGGTTTTGACCCAGAAAGCATATTTAAATTTAGATCAAATTGCGACATTACAGGATTAACCCTTAAGCAATTTTAACGTGGGTGAACCTGGTTACACTTGCTTGCAATGTTCAAGAAAATTTGCAAAATTACACTCTCAAAAAATGTATTCAAAACATAACTAAAAAACCAAAGTGTTGGCTCACAAACAATACACACAGTGATAACAAAAAATACAACCCATCAAACACCATATGAAAAAAGTAAAGAAAAATCAAGAACTGGTTGATGAATGAGCATGCCAACATGATTCCACAAATGTTGCGTTGCAATATTGGTTCCAGAATATATATCCAATGTGTCCCCATGAAGGTTTGTTTTGGGTAGCAGGAAGTAGTCATCGTTTGAGTCCCAAAGATTATGAAATCAAACAGAAGATGGGAAAAAATAAACAAATTAATTAGATGGTCTCCAAAAATCCTTTACACATTGTGTCAAAGAACTTCTTTTGTGCAAAAAATTACCTAAAATATCTGGCCACCACATCATCGCATATGGCCCCCCCACATACTGACCTCCGACCAACCTCGGGGGGGCCATCCTCAGGCAAGGCATCCTCTGGCTGCATTGGGACACCACTCCTTATGGAGATGTTGTGAAATATCCCACACAGGACCACAATTTTCGAAACCATATCCGGCAAATACATGAGCTCGCCACCAGAGCGGTGGAGGCATCTGAATCGGCCTTTTAAAAGGCCGATACAGCACTCAACCACTTGCCTGGTGGCTGTAAGTGCACAATTAAAATTACTTTGTGGCCCTGGTGTGGGAGCCAAATAAGGAGTGAGCAGCCAGGGCGTGCAAGGGTAGCCACTGTCTCCTGTGAAAAAGAAGTGACAACATCAGGATCACTGTGTATCAAGCTTAACATTGTTATGTACTAAAGGTCTCCACTTACCCAGAAGCCACGCATCACCAGCTTGTAGGATGTTTAATTTGTGCCATATCCCTGATTGCCGGATGACGAAGGAGTCATGTGCACTTTCGGGTAATTTTGCATTCAGGGACAGGATCTGGAGTGAGGCATCACATCCCACCATTACATTCAGGGAGTGATAGTGTTTGCGGTTGCGAAATATGGCCTCCAGCCATGCTGGAGGCTGAAGTGGTATGTGAGTACCATCCACAACCCCTATGATGTGTGGGAAGCCAGCTATTTGGTAAAAATTTGCTTTCGCCACACTAAGGGCACCCATATCCAAAGGCAATTGAATAAAATGATGGAGATGTTTGAAAAGGGCTTCCATCACTGCCCTCTGGAAAAGGAGGATTGGGAGATTCCAGCCACTATTCCCACCTCTGTTTGAAATGATCCTGAGGCACAGAAATGTAACACCGCCATAAATTGCGTAAGTGGTGGTATTGCTGTAGGACTGTCAATTTGCCGCTCAAGATCACTCTCTATTAATGAGAGAGTGTCTATGATGATTTGGGGCCGAAGACGGTAGCGTCTTAACACCTCATCATCGGGCATTCCAAAAAGGGTGACACGTGTTCGATATATCTGGGGCCTTGCACGCCTACGATGCCTACGCCTGGGACGAGATTGAGGTTGGTCGGCTTCCAGGAGCATGGCCAGAACAATCCGACCAAGATCAACCTGAAATGGGAAGAATTAAACGTAAGGTTTTTTTGCCCAATAAAAATTGAAAAATTACTTAGCTTGATGATACAATCCAATGATGCTTACATGCCGGGGTATTGTCATGATGTTCCCAACCTAAACATAAAAACAAACAAGGCAACAATTTAGGGTGGCCATTTAGGAATCTAAATTGGGTGCAAGACAAAACATAAAAGGGGATAAAGTTCTAGGGGTGTGCACCGGCCACTTTTCATGTTTTGGTTTTGGATCTGGATCTTTCTTCATGTTTTGGATCTGGATTGGTTTTGCCAAAACCACCCTTCCGTGTTTTGGGTTCTGGGTTTTGTGTTTTGGATCTGTATTTTTTTTTTTAAAAGCATAAAAACAGCTCAAATCACAGAATTTGTGTGTTTTTCTGCTCCTATGCTATTATTAACCTCAATAACCTTAATTTCCACTCATTTCCAGGCTATTCTGAACACCTCACACCTCACAATAATCCAAAAGGTTGCACCGAGGTAGCTGGATGACTATGCTAAGAGATACGAGTGGGCGGCACAAACATGTGGTCCATCTAGGAGTGACACTGCAGTGGCAGACAGGATGGCAGTTTGAAAAACTAGGCCCCAAACAGTACATAATTCAAAGAAAAAAAAGAGGTGCAAGATGGAATTGTCCTCCCACCCACCCTTATGTTGTATAAACAGGACATGCACACTTTAACAAACCAAACATTTCAGCGCCAGGGTCTGCCACACGACTGTGGCTGAAATGATTGGTTCGTTTGGGCCCCCACAAAACAAGCTGGCAATTAATCTGTCCCTGCATAAACAGGCTCTACGTAGGCAAGATGTCGTCCTCATCCTCCGATTCCTCACCCTCTTCAGTGTTGTGTACATCCTCATCCTCACAGAGTATTAATTCGTCCCCGCTGGAATCCACAACCACAGGTCCCTCTGTACGTTCTGGAGGCTGGTCTCCCTGGAAGAGTTGATAATTCATTTTATAAACATCATCTTCTCCACATTTTGTGGAAGCAACCTCCTACGCCTTTTGCTGACAAGGTTCCCGGCTGCACTAAACAATCTTTCGGAGTACACACTGGAGGGGGGGCAACTCAGGTAAAATAGAGCCAGTTTGTACAGGGACCTCCAAATTGCTTCTTTTTCCTGCCAGTACAGGTACGGACTGTCTGACATGCCTACTTGGATGCTGTCACCGATGTAATCCTTTAACACACAGACGCACGCTTGTCACTGCTGCTTTAAGGATGCAGGTGCGGCTACAGCCCACACATTTCACAAAGACAGAAAAAAAAAAGAAGAATATTTTTATTGTTTGTGGAGCGCACTTTGAGGGTGTCACCACCCTTTAACAGACAGATGCACGCTTGTCGCTGCTGCTTTAAGGATGCAGGTGTGGCTACAGCCCACACATTTCACAAAGACAGAAAAAAAAATAAGAATTTTTTTATTGTTTGTGGATCGCACTTTGAGGGTTACACCACCCTTTAACAGACAGACGCACGCTTGTCGCTGCTGCTTTAAGGATGCAGGTGCAGCTACATCCCACACATTTCACAAAGACAGAAAAAAAAATAAGAATTTTTTTATTGTTTGTGGAGCGCACTTTGAGGGTTACACCACCCTTTAACAGACAGACGCACGCTTGTCGCTGCTGCTTTGAGGACAGTATCATATGCAGTGACAGTAGACTTGTCAGAAATTGTTGGCACGTCCTTCAGTCAGGACCAAATGTCCAAACCGGCCCTTGACTTATGACACAGGCGCATGCTTGGCGCTGCAACTGTGTTGCTGCATGTGCGGCTACATCGCACTCAAGTCACAAACACATAAAAAAAATATTTTTTATTTTTTGGAGCACTTTGAGGGTTACACCACCCTTTAACAGACAGACGCACGCTTGTCGCTGCTGCTTTGAGGATGCAAGTGCGGTTACAGCCCACACAATTCACAAAGAGAAAAAAAAAGAAGAATATTTTTATTGATTGTGGAGCGCACTTTGAGGGTTACACCATCCTTTAACAGACAGACGCACGCTTGTCGCTGCTGCTTTAAGGATGCAGGTGCGGCAACAGCCCACACATTTCACAAAGACAGAAAAAAAGAGAAGAATATTTTTATTGCTTGTGGAGCACACTTTGAGGGTTACACCACCCTTTAACAGACAGACGCACACTTGTCGCTGCTGCTTTAAGGATGCAGGTGCAGCTACAGCCCACACATTTCACAAAGACAGAAAAAAAAAGAAGAATATTTTTATTGTTTGTGTAGCACACTTTGAGGGTTACACCACCCTTTAACAGACAGACGCACGCTTGTCGCTGCTGCTTTAAGGATGCAGGTGCGGCTACAGCCCACACATTTCACAAAGACAGAAAAAAAAAGAAGAATATTTTTATTGCTTGTGGAGCACACTTTGAGGGTTACACCACCCTTTAACAGACAGACGCACGCTTGTCGCTGCTGCTTTGAGGATGCAAGTGCGGCTACAGCCCACACAATTCACAAAGACAGAAAAAAAAGAAGAATATTTTTATTGTTTGTGGAGAGCACTTTGAGGGTTACACCACCCTTTAACAGACAGACGCACGCTTGTCGCTGCTGATTTAAGGATGCAGGTGCGGCTACAGCCCACACAATTCACAAAGACAGAAAAAAAAGAATATTTTTATTGTTTGTGGAGCGCACTTTGAGGGTTACACCACCCTTTAACAGACAGACGCACGCTTGTCGCTGCTGCTTTGAGGATGCAGGTGGAATCTAGACGGGATTTGGAACCGGGGACACACTACCTCTATCAATTGTCTAAATCCCACTGCACTAATGTACCGGACCCACGTCTAACACCAACATAGCAGTCAAGGCCTCAGTTATACGTTTTGCTTCAGGATGACTGCTGTCGTACTTCATCCTCATTGCTAGGGACTGTTGGAGGGTCAATTGTTTAGTAAAAGTGGTGGTGTTCCTACTTCCTCTCTGGGATGATGAACAACTCCCAGCAGCAGCAACAGCACTAGGAGGAAGTGGTTCTTGATCTTTCCCTATTTTATTTTTATCAGAGAAAGTTTGGTCCTCCATTTATGTTATATTGATATATACGTGCGGCTAAAGCGCACACAAACACAGAAAATATTTTTTTATTTTTGCTGGAGAGTAGTGCACTTTGAGGGTTACACCACCCTTTAAGAAATGAGCCAGCCGGCTCTTTACTTATGGGACACAGGCGCACGCTTGGCGCTGCTCCTTTGTTGATGCACGTGCAGCCACAGTGCACACAAGTCACAAACACAGAAAATATTTTTTTTTTTGGTTTGGACTGGAGTGTACTTTGGGGGTTACAGCACCCTTTAACGGTCAAGCCAGCCGGCCCTTTACTTATGACACAGGCGCACGCTTGGCACTACTTTGTTGATGCATGTGCGGCTACTGTGCACACAATTCACAAACACAGAAAATATTTTTTTATTTGGTTTGGAGTGTACTTTGGGGGTTACAGCACCCTTTAACGGTCAAGCCAGCCGGCCCTTTACTTATGACACAGGCGCACGCTTGGCACTACTTTTTTGATGCACGAGCGGCTACTGCGCACACAAGTCACAAACACAGAATAAATATTTTGTTATTTGGTTTGGAGTGTACTTTGGGGGTTACAGCACCCTTTAACGGTCAAGCCAGCTGGCCCTTTACTTATGACACAGGTGCACGCTTGGCACTACTTTGTTGATGCACGTGCGGCTACTGCGCACACAATTCACAAACACAGAAAATATTTTTTTATTTGGTTTGGAGTGTACTTTGGGGGTTACAGCACCCTTTAACGGTCAAGCCAGCCGGCCCTTTACTTATGACACAGGCGCACGCTTGGCAATACTTTGTTGATGCACGTGCGGCTACTGCGCACACAAGTCACAAACACAGAAAATATTTTTTTTTTGGTTTGGACTGGAGTGTACTTTGGGGGTTACAGCACCCTTTAACAGTCAAGCCAGCCGGCCCTTTACTTATGACACAGGCGCACGCTTGGCACTACTTTGTTGATGCACGTGCGGCTACTGTGCACACAATTCACAAACACAGAAAAAATATTTTGTTATTTGGTTTGGAGTGTACTTTGGGGGTTACAGCACCCTTTAACAGTCAAGCCAGCTGGCCCTTTACTTATGACACAGGCGCACGCTTGGCACTACTTTGTTGATGCACGTGCGGCTACTGCGCACACAATTCACAAACACAGAAAATATTTTTTTGGGGGGTTTGGACTGGAGTGTACTTTGGGGGTTACAGCACCCTTTAACGGTCAAGCCAGCCGGCCCTTTACTTATGACACAGGCGCACGCTTGGCACTACTTTGTTGATGCACGTGCGGCTACTGTGCACACAATTCACAAACACAGAAAAAATATTATTTTTTTAGCACTTGGGGGGAGCACCCCTGACGGACAGAGCACCCCCTGGACAACACTACAGCACCCCTTTAGGACTGGGACACTGCACAGGACTTTGGAGTGGACACAGCCCCTATGGAGAACTGACTGCACAACACAGTCCAGCCAGCCCCTATGGACTTTGAAGTAGTGGACACAGCCCCTATTAACAACAGCAGCACAGCACAACACAGCCAGCCCCTATGGACTTTGAAGTAGTGGACAACAGCAGCACAGCACAGCACAACACAACACTACTCTGCACTACACTACACTACACAGCCCAGCCAGCCCTAACTCCCACCCTCCCTCTTCACTGTCCACAGCCGAGTGAGAAAATGGCGCCGACGCGGGTACCTTATATAGGATCCAAAACCCGCGAGACCCGGAAGGCGGGATGATGACGTTTTGCCTCGATTTCAGATCCGAGTCAGGCGGGAAAAGTCGAGCCTGACTCGGATCGGCCTCGGATCGGGGGGGCTCGGGGGGGTACAGATTTCAGAAATCCGAACCCGCTCACCCCTAGGATAAACACACATTTGGGCAAAGAGCAAAACGACAGTGCGCAGAATATCACAATTTGGGCCCCAAATTTAAAAAAAATTGCTAATGGTAAATCACAACCAATTTCAAGTAAAAAAATAAGCAGATAAAAATGCGCTAATTATTTCGCAAATACAAGACCAAAAATAAGTAGATAAAAATGCGCTAATTATTTCGCAAATACAAGACCAAAAATAAGCAGATAAAAATGTGCTAATTAGTTCTCAAATACAAGACCAAAAATAAGCAGATAAAAATGCGCTAATTAGTTCGCAAATACAAGACCAAAAATAAGCAGATAAAATTGCGCTAATTAGTTCGCAAATACAAGACCAAAAATATGCAGATAAAAATGCGCTAATTATTTCTCAAATACAAGACCAAAAATAAGCAGATAAAAATGCGCTAATTAGTTCGCAAATACAAGATAAAAAATAAGCAGATAAAAATGCGCTAATTAGTTCGCAAATAGCAGTCAAAAAATAAGCAGATAAAAATGCGCTAATTAGTTCATACATTAAGGAATCACAAAAACAAAAGTTAAAAGTGTAAGGTCAAACAAAGTTGCGTAACAAAAAAAAATTAACATTTAATAAACAAGTGAAAAAACAAACTTACCAATAGAGGATATATAAGTCACCGGATAAAAAGGTCGTTGGGGCAGAGCCAAAAGAAACCTAACAAAGGCGAATTTTTAAAAATTTAACGAACCAAATTTAACAAAAAGAAGGAGACACAAAGTGAACAAAAGTAAGACGGCCAAAAACTTACCAAAAAATGACACGACAAATAAAACAACCACACCAAAAAAAGCGAACGGAAATAAAAACTCCAAAAAGACAAACCAAAAACAACTCCAAACAACGCCAAATACAAATCCCGCCAACAATCCACTCCGACCAACGTAACCTCCAACAACCAACACCCGCCACCTCGACTCGAGACGCCCCAAGCCATAAATAGTCTTTATTTTCCCGCTCAAATTAAGGAGGGATCATTGGAACGCACAATCAATGATGCGGACGAAAAATAAGGACGCATGTATAAATACGTCACGACCTAAAAAAAACGCTCTGGTGTATTTCTTGTTTGGAGGTAAGAAATGGCTACAGACCAGGGAAACAATGGCCAAGAGTCTGCCGGTAAGTTTTTCATGCATTTCTAAACAAGGATTATTTTGAAACATAATATAGTGAAAGTTTGCAAGCTTAAATTTCTCAACGTTTAAACAAATAGGTGAGGAGGATGACATGGAAGAGGCTGCTGGGCCCAGTATACCGGCCAAAGCAGGGAAAAAGAAAAGGCAGCCACAATTCACAAGAAAGGAGATGGAGGTTTTGGTTCAGAAGTGTGTGGACATCCTGCCACAGGCAGACAGGAATATGGGTGCAAGCCAGAAGTGGAGAATGTGGGAGGAGGTAGCCAGTGCTGTCAATAGGGTGGGTGATTATGTCCGTCTAGCCCGGGATGTCAAACGGCGTTAAGTAAAAACTTGACCCCCCTAAAACCAAAACAATAAAAAAAAAGGAATAATGGTTACTTTTTCACCCACAGATGGCAAGACTTCAAATATCGCCTGAAACAAAAAATGGCGGACAGGGCTAGGCATGCAAGGGGGACAGGTGGGGGTCCCACCCCTGTGTCATTGGAGTTGAATGATTTAGAAGAGCTGGCACAGGGGTGTGTGCAGGCTGTGGAGGTGTTTGGCGTGTCCAACATGGATACGGACATGCCAGACTTTGCGGCTCCTCATGTTGTCCCAGGTAAATATTGTGATGTAACCAACTCTGAAATGTTATTGTGCCAATATGTAGATTCTAATGTGACTCTTTTCTAATTTTTCAAACAGAGACACAGGCGGATGAGTCTGCTCCAGAGGGGAGCCTTGGCCGCAGAATTTCTGCTGGCTCTGCAGGGGAGGAACCAGTACATCCGATTGAGGACCCTGCAGAAGCCAGTCTAGGGCAATCCCCCTCGCAGGCAGTGGCACTCCTCACAGAACTCAATTTTAAATCGGATTTCCATATGGAGACTCTGCAGAGGATGGACGCCAGTCTGCTACGGGTGGCTGAGGCCCTGGAGCGAAATGCTGCGGCCAACGTGACCATTGGTCAGGCCCTGGCGGAAAATACCAGGGCCAACATCCGCATCGCCAATGCCCTGGAGCAGCTCGTTCTCCAGCACATGGTGGAGCCGACCTCCTTTCCTGCCGGAACATCAGGATCCTCCACCTCTGGCACAACATCAGCCAATCCTCCAAATGTGCCTAGCCCTGTGCCTAGTCCAGAGGCCACAACATCTGCCTCTGGACAGGCCAGCCCAATGACATCCCGGACCCGGTCTGGCGCCCTCCCTCCCCCAGCCAAACGGGGGAAAAAACCTTGACAGCACTGGCTACTTTTCCCACACTCCTTCTGTGCTTGCCCCATATTCCTTTCTGGCCAAAACTTCCCTCTCCTTTCTTGTGAATTGTTTTTAATTTTTTGTTTTAAGTTTCCATACCTTTTATGTTTGCACAAATTATAATTTTTATTTGAATAACACTGCCAAAAAAGTTTGGGCCAAAAATGGCCCAGAAAATGTTTTTAGTTTCCAATAAATTTTGAAAAAATGTTCAACATTGTATTCTGACATTATTTTATAAATGCTTTACAGTTAATCCTGGCCCATAAGGCAAAAACGACCTCCCAAAAAATTAAAACTAAAAAAAAAAAGGGCTCTTTAAGGAACACTTTAAAAATTACATAAGGATGCAAATTCTCCAGACAAAAGCAAAATGGAAAAATACACACAAACATGATGACATTGTTACAATAGCACAAAAACCAAATACAAACAAAAAAAAACATACCTACAAATGTACGCTAATTGATTGTGTAATCCTGAAATTAGCAGCTATGATTTCCACCTGCGTACGGTTTTGTGCTAACCAAAAAAACTGATTTCAAAACACATTACAACTACAAGCTGGTTTTCAATTCAAAACTTATTGTTTTTCTGACAAGCCGTGATTAATCGATGAAACATCGTGGAGGGCCGGGACGGAGGAGAAGGCCAACGCCAATGTGGTCGAGTAATCCAGACCCCAAGCTGTGCGGGCAGTTTGAACGGAAAGAGGATCATCCAGTGACGTATGACTTGGTACGAACACATTTGACGTTCGCATCAAATAATGTATGTACGCCCAAAAAACGCCTCGCCGCGCCTGCGTTTTTCCATCTCCACCCCCGTCAACGCCCAAAAACGCCCTGTTCTGTCAATCACATTTGACATGTCACTTCCTGTACGCAATTTGACAAACGAGACAAAAAAAGCTTGCAATATGCCGCACGCACATGCGCAGTGTTACACCGACACATGCACGGTTTCGCAACATCGGAACGCATCGAGCGTACTTGTGTTAACGAGCGGCTCTGAATGAGGGCCCTTGTCACTATGGACTTTGCCCAGAAACATCAAATCCCCATAGAAGCTTTGCCTCGAGTCATCACTTTAACCGCCATCAATGGTAGTCGCTCCACGTAGCCACCCAGCTACCAATGTCTACCCATGGCTATCCAGCCACTCCACGTAGCCACCCAGCTACCAACATCTACCCATGGCTATTCAGCTGCTCCATGTAGCCACCCAGCTACCAACGTCTACCCACGGCTATCCAGCCGCTCCACGTAGCCACTCAGCTACCAATGTCTACCCACGGCTATCCAGCTGCTCCACGTAGCCACCCAGCTACCAACGTCTACCCACAGCTATCCAGCCACTCCACGTAGCCACCCAGCTACCAACATCTACCCATGGCTATCCAGCCACTCCCCGTAGCCACCCAGCTACCAATGTCTACCCACGGCTATCTAGCCACTCCACATAGCCACTCAGCTACCAACGTCTACCCACGGCTATCCAGCTGCTCCACGTAGCCACCCAGCTACCAACGTCTACCCATGGCTATTCAGCTGCTCCATGTAGCCACCCAGCTACCAACGTCTACCCACGGCTATCCAGCCGCTCCACGTAGCCCCTCAGCTACCAAAGTCTACCCACGGCTATCCAGCTGCTCCACGTAGCCACCCAGCTACCAACGTCTACCCACAGCTATCCAGCCGCTCCACGTAGCCACCCAGCTACCAACGTCTACCCACGGCTATCTAGCCACTCCCCGTAGCCACTCAGCAACCAACATCTACCCACGGCTATCTAGCCACTCCACATAGCCACCCAGCTACCAATGTCTACCCATGGCTATCCAGCAGCTCCACATAGCCACCCAGCTACCAACATCTACCCACAGCTATCCAGCCGCTCCACGTAGCCACCCATCTACCAATGTCTACCCATGGCTATCCAGCCACTCCACGTAGCCACCCAGCTACCAATGTCTACCCACGGCTATTCAGCTGCTCCATGTAGCCACCCAGCTACCAATGTCTACCCACGGCTATCCAGCCGCTCCAAGTAGCCACTCAGCTACCAACGTCTACCCACGGCTATCCAGCTGCTCCACGTAGCCACCCAGCTACCAACGTCTACCCACGGCTATTCAGCTGCTCCATGTAGCCACCCAGCTACCAACGTCTACCCACGGCTATCCAGCCGCTCCACGTAGCCACCCAGCTACCAACATCTACCCATGGCAATCCAGCCGCTCCATGTAGCCACCCAGCTACCATCGTCTACCCACGGCTATCCAGCCACTCCACATAGCCACCCAGCTACCAACGTCTACCCAAAGCTATCCAGCCGCTCCCCGTAGCCACTCAACTACCAACGTCTACCCACGGCTATCCAGCCGCTCCATGTAGCCACCCAGCTACCAACATCTACCCACGGCTATCCAGCCATTCCCCGTAGCCACTCAGCTACCAACATCTACCCATGGCTATCTAGCCGCTCCACGTAGCCACCCAGCTACCAACGTCTACCCACGGCTATCCAGCCACTCCATATAGCCACCCAGCTACCAACATCTACTCATGGCTATCCAGCCGCTCCACGTAGCCACCCAGCTACCAACGTCTACCCACGGCTATCAAGCCACTCCCTGTAGCCACTCAGCTACCAACGTCTACCCACGGCTATCTAGCCGCTCCACGTAGCCACCCAGCTACCAACGTCTACCCACGGCTATCCAGCCGCTCCACATAGCCTCCAAGCTACCACGCTACTTCTGCATTACTCAAACGCCTATCAGTTCGCTGCACCCTCTCATGCGGAGAAACTTTATCAAGCCAAGTCTCCTCCAGCGAGCGTATGCGCCAAGTAATACAGGTCCAAGGCCCAGTCCGAGAGCACAGCTTCTAAATCCCACAATTGTGACATGATGTGCCTTATGGCCACTGAATCCATGTACCAGCAATCTTTGCCGTGACTGCTACAGTTAAAACTGACTTGTACTTTGGCTTTTTGGGTTTTGTGCCCTTTGACAGCAAGGTAGAATTCTCAGCATTGGTTTCAACAGGAAAGTGCTCTTGAAACAGCAGCAGCTTGGGCCATACAATCGCAGTTGATAGCTTTGTTGCACATGAATCTAAAGCTACTACTATAATATTAACCTATAGCATGAGATTTTGCAGCAATGCCATTGTAACCTCCTCATCATCTACAGTGCCATTGTATTACCAAATCATCTGGGTTGGGGTTATCTCTGGTATTGCTAGTGACCTTCTATAATTTTCCCGGCTTTAACTGCATCTGCATGGCAAATTTCCATGTAGAGTAGTTATGTGAGCCTGTTATATTGGCGAAGCACACACTTAGCACTTGCACTATACATTTTCACCATTAGTATGAACAAAGGTCTTTTCTGTACCCACTCAAATACTTCCATTCTGTATTGCTACAGTTGATTTTTCTGTATTGTTATTCTTCTCATGCTGGTGGTCTGTACCCATAACCTATTAGCCGAACCTATAGGCATTGATATAGGTGGAAGCAGTGTGTGATGGAGCTCAGTCACAATGATGAACACCTTATCCAGGTTTGGTTTATTAACCAGGTAGAACACATAATGCAGTTTAACACTGGGTTAATGCAGTTGATACACAACGCAGGGGTGCACAGGTCCATCCAGGAATGTGTGGGGTTAATGCACTCGATAGGGTACTGTACCTTGCGACAGGGGAGAACACTTCACCGTAATCAATTCTGGACCTTTGAGTAAATCCCTTTGCAACAAGGCGAGCCTTGTAATGGGCAACTGATCCGTCTGTATTTGGCTTTCTATGGAAAATCCATTTGTTTTTAAGTATTTTCCTGTGGGAAGGTCTATTCACAAAACTTCAAGCCCCATTTTTATCAATAGATGTAATTTCCTTATTTACAACAGACTTCTATGTGGACCAGTCACTACTTAATTTTGATTATTTTAAACTTTGCGGCTCTGAGAAGGCAATATTGGCATATGCCTACACCGGGCTTTCCCTTTGTTATGTCTTGTTGAAATCCTTGTTTACTGTTGGCTTTCAAGGTTTAAAGTCTCTTGGTTAGAAGTATTAGTATTCATAGGTAGTTCAAGCATTACACATTTCACAGTTTCACTCATGAAATATGACATCTTGGGATTTAACAAGCTTTTTTGTGAGCAATGTCCCTTGCTCTCAATACAAAATCCAAGAAAAATACAGTCGTGTGACTCATAGTCCATTGTGTCTTCTTTATTTTGGAATATGTACAGTAAACTTTGCAATCAAATACTCTTAAGTGACTTATGTCATGTTGCTTACCGGACCACAGTGTTTTCCCTTCAATCAGTGTTTTTCCTTTCCTTTGTTAAATTATCTATACTTGAATCCACTAAATGATTCATGTTCCATAGAACCACATACATCTGTATGTACTAACGATAGTGGTGCCTCAGCTCTAGTTGTTGATTTCGGGAAGGGAAATGCAGCTGTCCCATACTTTACTGTATGTTCAAGATTGATTATTATCATTCTGTCACGACCAGGGTCTCTCGGCATGGTAGTCGACGGGTAATGCCTGTGAGGATGCTATGGCGAGGGGCGTCTGGTGGTGGCGGTGGTGCCTGGCGAAGAGCATTGGCTGTGCGTGGTTCTGTGGGGGCATACTGTCACTCTAGTCTGGTTAGGCCTGGGGGTGCTTCCATTCCATTCTGGCATGGGCGCCGCCATCTTGTCTCCGGTCAGGTGACCTAGTTGCCCTATCCTGTTGTGTCACATGCTCCTCTCTGACCAGTCATGGCTGAGCACTGGGGATTTAAGGGAGTTTAGAGCTCCCTTGCATTGCCAGTGCAATGTGTATGTCAGCCTAGCTGAGAGGGAGTTCTCTGTGCTTATCCTGTTCCTGTGAATTCGCTGTCTGCCAGTCTGCCTGTCAGCTCCTAGCTTCCGCTGGACTACCCCATTTCCTCCATCACCCTTGCCCATAACTGAGTGCCTGAGCCTGCTGACATGCTGCTCATTTGCCTTAGTTCACTACCTGCATACCTGGCTTTCTATTTCCTGCATCACTACCTGTATACCTGCTTGATCATTTTCAGTCTCACTACCTGCATACCTGGACAGCTGTAATTGTTTCTGCCTGGACATTAACCCATTGCTCCCACCACAGAACTTTTGTGCACATTTATATATTCCTGGACTTTTATTTACTGCCATAGTTTATGTCTACTCAAGCACATATTAAAAAACCTAGTTTTTTATTCAAACCCGCTTCTGTGATTGCTCCTGCTACCACCCCGGGTCCACAAACAACCCAGAACATAACACATTCCTGTCACCATCCCGTCTTGAGTTTTATGTACATTATCATACCCTAAATGTCCAAATGGCCTATACCATAGTTATTTTGACTAGAGTCAGCAGCAACCATTGCATAACACTGTTAAGTATTTAAGACATAGTGTTACTGGCATCGGGTAACAGTAGCTATTATTCGCCCTTTTTTATTGCGCACAGTACACTTGCATTTTGCAAAGTATATTTTGTAGTTTTTCTCCTCAAGGATTCTGATGGTGACTAAGGTAGTTCCAAGGTCTGGTACAGTTAAAATGTCTTCAATATCTGTGTCTAGAATTCTGCCTTTAATTTTCAGATTCACTATAATTGTCCCGACTTTAGATCATGTGAGGACTTTGTGCCTGATTCTTCTCACTGTGATGAGTTCACATTCACTCGATGAGTTGAACCATTTTTCATTGCAACTAAAATGTCTGGTGGCCTCCCAAGTCCATATACCAGCAGTCTCTCCTATGTCTGTCTACTATGTTCAAAGCTGACTTGCTTTTCTTATAATGCTTTTCCTGCTTGGTCTTTTAGTGTGCAATTTGAAGCCTTATACCCTACTTTGTGGCAAATAAAGCATGTGTACTTTAGTTTTTTAAACTTTGTGTCCTTAGGCAGATGATCCAGCAAAATTGGCTACAGGTATCTGCTCCTCCAATTGAAGCAGCTTTGCCTTTACGATATTAGCATTTAATGTAATTGTACTTGACTGCAGTGCTACTACCAGAATATGTATTTCTAGAGCCAGGTTCTGCAAAATAGCCATATCGATTTCTTCATGATTTACTCAGACTCCAGTGGATGTCAAGTGCTGGGTGATGGGCAACATATTATTGAGGTATTCATTCATGTCCTTACACTCACTTGTTTTTGTCTACAAATTGTGTCTGAGGTTTATTCATTTCATAAGACCCTTATCTTCGTAAGCTGTTTGCACAGCTATTCACATGTCGTTTGAGCATAGCTTCCCATTAATAATTGAATATATTTGCTGTTCCACAGCTAAGCCAATGGTTTCAATGGCTCTATCCTTGGTCAATCATAACCTTCCACAGCTTCTCATGCGATAATTGCATTTCTATAGTGCATTTCCAAGTAAAATAGTTCTCTAAGCCTTTCAATTTTAGGAACCTTATACTTGCACTTGGAGTGTACATTTTTACCTATAATATGAAGTTGTAATCTCGTTGAACATGTCCTTCACAGCCGCAGTGCTGGGCCCATAACCTATCGGCAGATGCCTACAAGTTGGTAGGTGCTTGGCGGTTGTGAGCGAGGAAGCCAGTCCACATGTTGATACCAAACCGGAATAGGTTTTATTGAATATAACAGGATACGCATGATAGAAAACAAACAGCAGGCAATAGTAGAAGGGATCAATCTCTCTTAGCCTAAGTACTATACAGCTGTACAGCACTGTGTACTCCAATAACACAGTGTCAGACTTCTGCACATGCAGATCATTTTACAGAGTCATGTAAACAACTATTATACTTGGAGTCTAATCAGTCTGACCTTTAAGTCTGGTGACTCAGACATGTGATGTCAATGAGGCAGATGAGTCATACACAATAACACATAGTTAAGAGACAATGTTGAATTATTTCACTACATATATCGACAATTTCTTGGTATAGTACATTGTAGATCAGTTTCCTAACTTTCATTCTCTGTTCTCTTGAGGTCATTTACAAAGCACGCTAGTGCTTCTGAATGATCCACCCACTGCTCATTAAGGTGAAAGCCTCCCTCTAATTTCAGGAGGCGTGTCAGTCAAAAAGTGCACATAGATGTGGAACACTATCTAGCAGAGCAATGCAAAAGTGTAAACACCAAATAAAAGTCCAACCTTCCAGCTGTTTACCACTGCACTTGAACCAAAGTCACTGCTGTTGATTGTTGATGGTTTCTAAACATTGTAGTAAAACCATTGATGGTTGAACCATCAATGGTTTGCTGCATGCATGTGCAGTGGAAAGGAATCTATGAAGAAAAAAACTAATTGTAAACCATCAAGGCTCCGCAATTGTCGATGGTCAATGTTGAACACGTATTTGCAGAAATCTATGTGGCCGTGCGCAAACTGAGGCACTTGGTGGGTCTATGTCCATGCACAGCGGGTGTTTTGCAATTCGCAAACAGTCTTCAGTGTCTGCAGAAGATTAGTAATTGACAAGTTCACGAATGAATGAAGTCCCATGTTCACCCAAAAACTGAAAGAACCGAACAGCACGTTACAAACTGACTATTACGTTCATTATTTATCATTATGGTCTGGTTCTTGCAGTTTTTGTCTTTGCAATTAAAGAAGTTTTATTGTTTTTATTTAATCATTTTACAGTTCAAGTCAGACATTATTTATAACTAATGAAACCATCACTTCCATAACAACACATACTGTACTAACCTTTGTTGTACTATTATAATGATCTTTCTATATGTACCAAGGGAATTGATATGATTTACCGCCGGACTCCTGTCCGGCGGTTGGAATCCCGTCAGCAGCTGCCCGACATGGGTGAAAATCCTGATCGTTACTGAGGTAACTATTGACTAACCTAATTCCCTCCCCTAACCCTCCCTTAGGGATGCCTAACCCTAACCTTCCCCCCAGTGCCTAACCCTAATCCCCCCTCTAAGTGCCTAAACCTAACCCCCCCTTCCCTTAGCCTAAACCTAAGTCCCCCCGGGGGTGCCTAACCCTAACCCGCCCTTCCCCTAGCCTAAACCTAACCTCCCGGGGGGGTGCCTAACCCTAAATCCACCCCCGGAGCCCTAAACCTAACCCACCCCCCCACGGCTATCCGCGCTCGGTGCCCGGCGTCCCTTCGATCAGGATGCCGGGCGCCGGGCTCCCGGCGTCGGTAAAATGACAGGCGTCTAGAAATAGATGCCTGTCATTTAACCCTCACTGGGATTAAGCAGTCGGGAAGCCGGCTGCCGGGATTAGGGCCCTGATTCAGAGCCAGACGCTCTGACCAGAGCGCTCGCTCTGAATCAGGGCCCACCTCCATAATTATGGAGCGTCCTCCTGGACGCTCGTATAGCTGTGGGTCACCATCGCCAGTGCGAGCAGAAGCCTGCGGTTGAGTTTCTATCAGAGCCAAAATCACTCCCACTGACATCACTAGTGATTAGGGGTGTGCACCGGCCACTTTTCGTGTTTTGTGTTTTGGTTTTGGATCTGGATCTTTCTTCGTGTTTTGGATCTGGATTGGTTTTGCCAAAACCACCCTTCCGTGTTTTGGGTTCTGGGTTTTGTGTTTTGGATCTGTATTTTTTTGAAAAAAAGCATAAAAACAGCTAAAATCACAGAATTTGTAGGTTTTTCTGCTCCTATGCTATTATTAACCTCAATAACCTTAATTTCCACTCATTTCCAGTCTATTCTGAACACCTCACACCTCACAATAGTGTTTTTATGTCCAAAAGGTTGCACCGAGGTAGCTGGATGACTATGCTAAGCGACACGAGTGGGCGGCACAAACACGTGACCCATCTAGGAGTGACACTGCAGTGGCAGGCAGGATGGCAGTTAGAAAAACTAGGCCCCAAACTGTACATAATGCAAAGAAAAAAAGAGGTGCAAGATGGAATTGTCCTTGGGCCCTCCCACCCACCCTTATGTTGTATAAACAGGACATGCACACTTTAACAAATCAATCATTTCAGCGCCAGGGTCTGCCACACAACTGTGGCTGAAATGATTGGTTCGTTTGGGCCCCCACAAAACAAGCTGGCAATTAATGTGTCCCTGCACAAACTGGCTCTACGGAGGCAAGATGTCATCCTCATCCTCCTCATCCACCGATTCCTCACCCTCTTCAGTGTGTACATCCTCATCCTCACAAAGTATTAACTCGTCCCCACTTGAATCCACCACCACAGGTCCCTCTGTACCTTCTGGAGGCTGGTCTCCCTGGAAGAGCTGATAATTCATTTTGATGAACATCATCTTCTCCACATTCTGTGGAAGCAACCTCCTACGCCTTTCGCTGACAAGGTTCCCGGCTGCACTAAACACTCTTTCGGAGTACACACTGGAGGGGGGGCAACTCAGGTAAAATAGAGCCAGTTTGTACAGGGGCCTCCAAATTGCCTCTTTTTCCTGCCAGTACAGGTATGGACTGTCTGACATGCCTACTTGGATGCTGTCACCGATGTAATCCTCCACCATTCTGTCAATGGTGACAGTATCATATGCAGTGACAGTAGACATGTCAGAAATTGTTGCCAGGTCCTTCAGTCCGGACCAGATGTCCAAACTTGGTCCTGCCTGCCCTGCATCACCGCCAGCGGGTTGCTTAGGATACCTAAGTTTTTTCCTGGCAGCCCCAGTTGCGGGAGAAAATGAAGAAGGAGCCGTTGACGTGTCACGTTCCGCTTCAGCTGACAGTGTGTTCACCAGCAGGTCTTTGCACCTCTGCAGGCTTGTGTCGGCCGGAAAGAGAGACACCACATAGGCTTTAAACCTAGGATCGAGCACGGTGGCCAAAATGTAGTGGTCTGATTTCAACAGATTGACCACCCTGGAATCCTGGCAAAGCGAATGAAGGGCTTCATCCACAAGTCCCACATGCCGAGCGGAATCGCTCCGTCTTAGCTCCTCCTTCACTTTCTCCAGCTGCTTCTGCAAAAGCCTGATGAGGGGAATGACCTGACTCAAGCTGGCAGTGTCTGAACTGACTTCACGTGTGGCAAGTTCGAAGGGCTGAAGAACCTTGCACAACACGGAAATCATTCTCCACTGCGCTTGAGTCAGGTGCATACCCCCTCCTTTGCCTATGTCATAGGTGGATGTATAGGCTTGTATGGCCTTTTGCTGCTCCTCCATCCTCTGAAGCATATAGAGGGTTGAGTTCCACCGCGTCACAACCTCTTGCTTCAGGTGATGGCGGGGCAGGTTCAAGAGTGTTTGCTGGCGCTCCAGTCTTCGGCACGCAGTCGCTGAATGGCGAAAGTGGCCAGAAATTTTTCGGGCCACCCAAAGCGTCTCCTGCACGCCCCTGTCGCTTTTCAGAAAATTCTGCACCACCAAGTTTATTGTGTGAGCAAAACATGGGACGTGCTGGAATTTGCCCAGATGTAATGCCCGCACAATATTGGTGGCGTTGTCAGATATCACAAATCCCCAGGAGAGTCTAAGTGGGGTAAGCCACTGGGCGATGATTTCCCTCAGTTTCTCTAAGAGGTTGTCGGCGGTGTGCCTCTTACTGAAACCGGTGATACACAGCGTAGCCTGCCTTGTAACGAGCTG
Source organism: Taudactylus pleione (assembly GCA_031769625.1). Taxonomy (NCBI): domain Eukaryota; kingdom Metazoa; phylum Chordata; class Amphibia; order Anura; family Myobatrachidae; genus Taudactylus; species Taudactylus pleione. The sequence goes on along the minus strand of JAUIMM010000319.1, from coordinate 447,037 downwards.
GCGTTTCTGAGATGCTGCTACTGGTGACGCTGCTGCTGTTGCTGCGTAAGGTGATACATCTACCCAGTGGGCTGTCACAGTCATATAGTCCTTAGTCTGCCCTGTTCCACTTGTCCACATGTCCGTGGTTAAGTGGACATTGTGTACAACGGCATTTTTCAGGACACTGAGGACACTTTTTCTGACGTTTCTGTACAGTCTCGGTATCGCCTGCCTAGTGAAGTGGAATCTAGACGGGATTTGGAACCGGGGACACACTACCTCCATCAATTGTCTAAATCCCACTGCACTAATGGCGGATACCGGACGCACGTCTAACACCAACATAGCAGTCAAGGCCTCAGTTATACGTTTTGCTTCAGGATGACTGCTGTCGTACTTCATCCTCCTCGCTAAGGACTGTTGGAGGGTCAATTGTTTAGTAAAAGTAGTGGTGTTCCTACTTCCTCTCTGGGATGATGAACGACTCCCAGCAGCAGCAGCAACAGCAGCAGCGGCAGCAGTAGGCGTAGCAATGCAGGATCCTCCGGAGGAATCCCGGATAGGAGAGTCAGTCATGCCAGTGATATGGCCTGCAGGACTACTTCCGATCCTGACTAAGGAGGAAATTGACGAGGAGGGAGTTGACGGTGTGGTTTGCAGGCGCTTGGATACAACAGGACAACGGGATTTAGGTGTCCCTGGACTGCTTACGGTCTGAGCCAAAGTTTCTGAACTTGACAGTAACTTTTTATGAACGCGCTGCAGGTGCCGTATAAGGGAGGATGTTCCTAGGTGGTTGACGTCCCTACCCCTACTTATTTCACCTTTACATATGGTACATATGGCAAGACAGTTGTTGTCCGGATTTGGATAGAAATATTGCCAGACCAAAGAGGTGGAATGTTTGGTCTTCTGCCCAGGCATGACCGTGATGGGCTTTTTCATCCCACGGACAACAACTGTCTCCCCCGGAGCCTGATTTAAACAAACCACATCACCATCAGAATCCTCCTCGCCAACTTCCTCCTCAGCGCCAGCTACACCAGTATCCTCATCCTGTTGTACTTCAACAGTGACATCTTCAATTTGCATATCAGCAAGTGGACTGTGGGTGCTCCTTTCAGCACTTGCAGGGGGCGTGCAAATGGTGGAAAGAGCCACCTCTTCCCGTCCAGTGCTGGGAAGGTCAGGCATCGCAACCACCACCACACTTGGACTCTCTTTGGGGATTTGTGATATCTTCTTAGAAAGCACAGTTCTTCGCTGTGCTTTTGCCAGCTTAACTCTTTTGATTTTTTTAGTGGGAGGAGTGCTTCCATCGTCATGTGAAGCTGAACCACTAGTCATGAACATACTAGGGATCGACCTTAGCCGTTCCTTGCCACTCCGTGTCATAAATGACATATTGGCAAGTTTACGTTTCTCTTCAGCTGATTTAAATGTCTTTTTCAAGGTCATTTTCCTGAACTTTGCCATTTGGGATTGTATGTGCCCTCTACTATGACATTGGGCATCGGCCTTGGCAGACGACGTTGATGGCATGTTATCGTCTATGTCATGACTAGTGGCAGCAGCTTCAGCACTAGGAGGAAGTGGTTCTTGATCTTTCTCTATTTTATTTTTATCGGAGAAAGTTTGGTCCTCCATTTATGTTATATCGATTTGATATATACGTGCGGCTAAACACAGAAAATAAATTTTTTTTTGGTTCGGACTGGAGTGTACTTTGTGGGTTACAGCACCCTTTAACGGTCAAGCCAGCCGGCCCTTTACTTATGACACAGGCGCACTCTTGGCACTACTTTGTTGATGCACGTGCGGCTACTGCGCACACAATTCACAAACACAGAAAATAATTTTTTTTTGGTTTGGACTGGAGTGTACTTTGGGGGTTACAGCACCCTTTAACGGTCAAGCCAGCCGGCCCTTTACTTATGACACAGGCGCACGCTTGGCACTACTTTGTTGATGCACGTGCGGCTACTGCGCACACAATTCACAAACACAGAAAATAATTTTTTTTTGGTTTGGACTGGAGTGTACTTTCGGGGGTTACAGCACCCTTAACGGTCAAGCCAGCCGGCCCTTTACTTATGACACAGGCGCACGCTTGGCACTACTTTGTTGATGCACGTGCGGATACTGCGCACACAATTCACAAACACAGAAAATAATTTTTTTTTGGTTTGGACTGGAGTGTACTTTCGGGGGTTACAGCACCCTTTAACGGTCAAGCCAGCCGGCCCTTTACTTATGACACAGGCGCACGCTTGGCACTACTTTGTTGATGCACGTGCGGCTACTGCGCACACAATTCACAAACACAGAAAATAATTTTTTTTTAGGTTTGGACTGGAGTGTACTTTCGGGGGTTACAGCACCCTTAACGGTCAAGCCAGCCGGCCCTTTACTTATGACACAGGCGCACGCTTGGCACTACTTTGTTGATGCACGTGCGGCTACTGCGCACACAATTCACAAACACAGAAAATAATTTTTTTTTAGGTTTGGACTGGAGTGTACTTTCGGGGGTTACAGCACCCTTAACGGTCAAGCCAGCCGGCCCTTTACTTATGACACAGGCGCACGCTTGGCACTACTTTGTTGATGCACGTGCGGCTACTGCGCACACAATTCACAAACACAGAAAATAATTTTTTTTTTGGTTTGGACTGGAGTGTACTTTCGGGGGTTACAGCACCCTTAACGGTCAAGCCAGCCGGCCCTTTACTTATGACACAGGCGCACGCTTGGCACTACTTTGTTGATGCACGTGCGGCTACTGCGCACACAATTCACAAACACAGAAAATAATTTTTTTTTTGGTTTGGACTGGAGTGTACTTTCGGGGGTTACAGCACCCTTAACGGTCAAGCCAGCCGGCCCTTTACTTATGACACAGGCGAACGCTTGACACTACTTTGTTGATGCACGTGCGGCTACTGCGCACACAATTCACAAACACAGAAAATAATTTTTTTTTGGTTTGGACTGGAGTGTACTTTCAGGGGTTACAGCACCCTTTAATGGTCAAGCCAGCCGGCCCTTTACTTATGACACAGGCGCACGCTTGGCACTACTTTGTTGATGCACGTGCGGCTACTGCGCACACAATTCACAAACACAGAAAATAATTTTTTTTTGGTTTGGACTGGAGTGTACTTTCGGGGGTTACAGCACCCTTTAACGGTCAAGCCAGCTGGCCCTTTACTTATGACACAGGGGCACTCTTGGCACTACTTTGTTGATGCACGTGCGGCTACTGCGCACACAATTCACAAACACAGAAAATAATTTTTTTTTAGGTTTGGACTGGAGTGTACTTTCGGGGGTTACAGCACCCTTAACGGTCAAGCCAGCCGGCCCTTTACTTATGACACAGGCGCACGCTTGGCACTACTTTGTTGATGCACGTGCGGCTACTGCGCACACAATTCACAAACACAGAAAATAATTTTTTTTTTGGTTTGGACTGGAGTGTACTTTCGGGGGTTACAGCACCCTTAACGGTCAAGCCAGCCGGCCCTTTACTTATGACACAGGCGCACGCTTGGCACTACTTTGTTGATGCACGTGCGGCTACTGCGCACACAATTCACAAACACAGAAAATAATTTTTTTTTTGGTTTGGACTGGAGTGTACTTTCGGGGGTTACAGCACCCTTAACGGTCAAGCCAGCCGGCCCTTTACTTATGACACAGGCGCACGCTTGGCACTACTTTGTTGATGCACGTGCGGCTACTGCGCACACAATTCACAAACACAGAAAATATATTATTTTTTTAGCACTTGGGGGGAGCACCCCTGATGGACAGAGCACCCCCTGGACAACACTACAGCACCCCTTTAGGACTGGGACACTGCACAGGACTTTGGAGTGGACACAGCCCCTATGGAGAACTGACTGCACAACACAGTCCAGCCAGCCCCTATGGACTTTGAAGTAGTGGACACAGCCCCTATTAACAACAGCAGCACAGCACAACACAGCCAGCCCCTATGGACTTTGAAGTAGTGGACAACAGCAGCACTACACTACACTACACTACACAGCACTAACTCCCACCCTCCCTCTTCACTGTCCACAGCCGAGTGAGAAAATGGCGCCGACGCGGGTACCTTATATAGGATCCAAAACCCGCGAGACTCGGAAGGCGGGATGATGACGTTTTGCCTCGATGTCAGATCCGAGTCAGGCGGGAAAAGTCGAGCCTGACTCGGATCGGACTCGGATCGGGGGGGCTCGGGGGGGTTCGGATTTCAGAAATCCGAACCCGCTCACCCCTACTAGTGATGTCAGTGGGGCTGGCTTCTGACGGTAGGCGTTCCCTTGGGAACGCCTCCGTCTGGGAGGCACGCCCCCGGCACGCCCACCAAAGGGGGCGTGCTGTCAATCAACATCGACAGCACGCCCCCTTTGATCAGACACTACGAGTGAAGGAAAGTCCTTCGCTCGTCGAGTCTCGCGCATGCGCATGACGGAGCTCCCTCCGTCGTGCGCATGTGCAGTGCACACCATTGACCCACTTGCGAGCGGACAGCCGCTCGCGAGTGGGTCTGAATCAGGCCCTAGGTCCGCTGGCTTCCCGACTGCATACCGCACCAAGTTATGTTCGAAAAGCGATCTACATGTCCCTACATCAATACATACATGTGTATTTATTCATCAGTTTTATTCCAATGCGTTCCAGCATTCTCAGCCATGGATTGTCACTTCTCAGATGTAATTTGCGACTGACTTTGCCTGAAGGAACATTTGATGGCAGTAGGAAGGTTGGGATCCAAATAGAATATGATTTTACATTGAGAATTTTATGTAAGTGTTTTGATTTGCTGCTAGAGATACATACACTATATCCCCAGACAATACTGTTACATTTTATTACAAAGGAAGAACTACTACAGTATGAAGAATGGAATTAATGTCTTGAAAAAAAAAATATATATATTTTTTTTATTTTCCATCGTGCTCTGGGCCGACAGAAACATCAATGTTTTTTTATATATTTTTTTTTTCTTTTGTTTTTTTTTTTATAGGATTTCGATTTTATTTTCTCTTTAAAATACTGGTCTCTTGGGATTTAATATTTCAGCCTTGGTTAGGAAACCGAAGGACAGATGTTGCTTAAAATTTTAATACAGAAATGTTTATCCAAAAGGCTGTAAGCAAAGTTATACTAAGTATCTCGTGTTTTACGATTACTTTTGCGGATTTTATTTTAATGCTGAGTGGAATTACAAGCTCAGTTGTGTTGTCTAGAAAAAAAATAGCTGTCAACAGCAGATAATTCTAGCACGTGTTCTATTTAGTCTTTTAGATTTTGCTACTATAAATTGCCCAAAAGACTAAAAAGAAGTATTAATTTGTGCTGGTTACCTGGTAACAGGGTTATATAAGCACCACCAACACATCAAGTAGTGCCTTCCATTAAATGTGTATTCCCAAATGGTACAGTACATATTTGATGATACAAGACGGCAGTTTTGGGTTACACTATAGAAGACGCAGCTCTCCCTGGCTGCCTGCTGAGTAAGCCTATTAAGTTTATTTGCTCAGGATAATAGACTATTGTGGAGCAGCCTTGGGGTTGTCTGGCCGATGCACTCAGGCTTTCAAAAGCTAGTAAACCTGAAATGCATTTTAAAAGTTTTTTCAGAATGGCATACATAAAATTACTACTTTGAAGGACACTACAGCTTTTTGTTTAGTCAAAAATGTCTGATACAGAGAACAATAGCTTACTGTATACAGTATTTAAAGTAGCTGCACATCAATATTTGTGAACGTTAAAAATCTTCAGTTTATGACACTATTTCCTGCATCTGTTATTTCTTTGCAAGCAGTATTAAAAAAACCTTAACTGGGCCGGGCAAGGCAGCTTTGCGATGAAGTCACAGGTTCAGGAAGAGAACCTTAGTGTTGTTAATTTGCATGCAATGCAAAATGGTAATTGCCATTATCTGATGCAATTATTGCATGTGTACGTAGGGGTTATCATTATGTGGCAATAGAAAATCTGTTCTACAGTATCACTACATAATGATGAAGATAACATTGCATGCTTATAGCTGTGGTACAAAATCTTCCGTTGCCGCAATGCAAGAAGAAAAGTTTGCCAGGTCAGTTGAATGATAGCAGTTGGTAACTATTACCGTATAGACAGTCAGTCTTGGGGCCTCTGTGTCGGCCACCAGTCTCAATCCCGACATCGGAATCCCGGCAAGGGATTTAACATAGGCGTTGAAATACCGACGCCTATGTTAATCCCGACACCGGAACGCCGAGGACGGCAGCCCAAACAAAGGAAAGTCCGGGACGCCCTTAGCGTTAGCCTTGGGGGAAGAAGGTTAGGATTAAGGAGTCTAGTGGGGTTAGGGTTAGGTTTTTTTGGGGGGGATTAGGGTTAGGCACCCCCTAGGGGGGAGGGTTAAGGTTAGGCACCCCCCCCCAGCGGGTTAGGTTTAGGGAGCGGTAAGAGTGGGTTAGGGTTAGGCACTAGGGGGAGGTTAGGATTAGGCACCACTAAGGGAGGGTTAGGGGGTGGACAGGGGAGGGATAGGGTACTTACCTGCTCCAGTTGGGATCTTCATCCTGTCGGGCAACCGCTGTTGGGATTTGAACCGGCAGCTAAACAGTATTTCAATCACATTCCTTTTAATTCCTGAAATTAGTTTTCCCTAATAAAACCTAGAGCTGGGAGAGGGGTTTAGACGGTGGAATTGGGCACCTGGATCCATTGGGTATATTGTGCCACCTGCCTCAAACACCATCACATTTACAGAATGGGTAGATACTGTACTTGCGTTAGAATCAGAGAGTCCAATTGCGCAAGTGTGTCTAGATTCTACCAAAGAACGTAGCTTTACTGAGCAATAAGGGGTGTTTGTGAGGAACAGAAGTTTGCACCTAGAAGGAGTTTGGAGGAATGGAGGCCTCTTTTACAGAGCATGGGGAAGGCCCACTGGAGCACCTACTTTTACAGAGCAGAATAGAAATAAGGGTTCTGATTAAGCAGAGTACGCAATAGCGAATGCAGCTGCGATTTCGGACGGAACGCAGCTGTGAAAATATGCTAATGCTAGTCGGCATTCGGCCGCCCACTGCTGCTTTCTCGGTACCATTGACGCACATTGGTCCCTCAGGCAGCACTTACAGCAGCTCTGACCAGCCGCAGACACTGCAAGACTGCGTATGTAGTCGCAGTGTCTAATGTATGCATGCCCATGAAACGGTGATCAAATGGGCAGGCACGCCTGCGTTTTTCTGACCACTCCCCCATCGCCACCCCTGCTGGCAGCCTGTCACATCGCGATGGATTCCTATGTGTGTCCGTAATCGCAGTGTGACCGCTGCACATCTGTGCAGCTTGTACACATGCGCAATGGCGAACAATCGTTCCACTGTGTCCGTCATCGCTATTGCGTACGCTGCTCAATCAGGCCCAAGGTTTCATTTTGCAGAGCAAGATAATTGAAATGAGATAATGTGATGGAGAAAGTGGTTTTAGGTAAGTTCCTTGCTGTGTACCACAAAGACATTTCCAACTCATTGCACACGTAGGGGCATTCACAATTACCCATGGGGATAGCTCCAGGTTTAGCGCCTGGACTTATTCAATTAATAGTCAATTTCCCTGTTACAGTAGACCTGCAGGTAGCGCTCATTAATCCACGTTAAGTGCTGGAATCTATGGGATTTCTCACGCATTAAGTCCCAGAGGGTGCATTTAACACAGCGGTTTCCTCGCAGCTAGTGATATCGCTAGACGGCATATTTGCATTGTTTAGGGAGGTCCATCTACTGTATGTAGATTATTCCTCCTAACTAGGGATATGCGCCGACCCCCGTGTTTTGGTTTCGGATATGTGTCTCCTTCAAGGTTTTGGATCTGGATTTGGTCTTGCATACCACCCTCGAGTGTTTTGGTTTTGGATCTGGATTAAAAAAAAAATAGATAAAAAGCTTTAAAAACAGCTAAAATCATGTCATTTATGCAATCCAAAACCAGAAATTTGGATTTAAAATCCAAATTCTGAACAGTGAAAAGATCAGAACCGCGACCCGGATTTACCCGGATTCACAAAATTCGGGTGGATTCGGATGAACCGCACATCTCTACTCCTAACACAACCAGGCTGCTTTTCGAGGGTGGTGCTTGTGCAGTTAAGCCCCATTTGGAGAAACCAGAAAAGAGCAGCCAGGTGGTTCTAAGCATACAACACATCAAGGGTAAATCCCCAAACAGGGTATTACTGTGCATAAGCTGGCTGAGTGGGGCATCGGGAACAGGGCTATAACTAGGGTTTGCCAGTGGTGCTGCTGACCAGGACACAGAACCTAGGGAGCAACACTATTGCTGCCCTGTAACACCTGTATTTGGCTTGCTGGGTGGGTGGTATGGGACCCTGCAGTGTAGAGATCCGCTACTGAGAATGCCCTGTGCATCCTTAAGAAGCTTCTGGTGGTAAGCTTCTTCCTGGTACTGGTGGTCCCCTTGTTGTGATGTTATGATATCACATGTCCAGGGACGCGGCAGGTGCAAGGTGCACTATCACCCTGATACAACCCCGCTCAGTAGGATGGACCAACATCATTTAATTTCTGTATCCCTCAAATTTTGCAACGTATACCGTTGCTTGTCCATCCTTGCTTATATACTTAAAATAAAATTTACTTTTTCAATTAAAAACAAAGAGACTGCAGGAAAATGTGAATATTTCAAAAGATTTGTATACGTTTTAGCAGAGAGATCCAGAATTTAAGATTCTACATTCACTTGGCTGTAGGTAGGAATTACTTTGCCTTAGGCATTGCAAATGATTACACTTGGATTTGGCAATGTGTGTTCCCTGGGCCCCAGTATAGAATCCCCCCTTCATTATCTGTAGTATTAAAACTTAGGTAGTTAATACTGTAATAACCAAGTAGCAAAACAAATAAATAAATAATAATATTTATAATAATAATAATAATAATAATAATAATAATAATAATAATAATTACTTCTTAATTTTTTGGAATAAGATCTTTGGTCCTGATATTGTATTCAAACCCCAGTCCCCTGCTCTCTAGTCATCTAATAGAGATGTTATAGATAAATTCTCATTGCTACCAAAGCTATAACACTGGGGAACAGAAAAATATTTTTTTTTTCTTGCCAAGGATTTAAGGTCGGTTTGAGAGTACTCGCAGGTGCTATTTTCGCATTAGATCTTCACTATAGCTGAATTGGCTCCAGTTTTCAAATTAATGAAACTGCACAATGGGGATAAATTTGTGTCGATTCCTATCGGTCATTCAACAAAACGTAAAGAACAGTATGAAAATATCAAGTTAGTCTTAGAAAAAGTAGCTTATTCTCAGTGTCAGTGATCTGTTTGTATCGATTTAAAAATAGTAAACTTTCTTCTTGGGCAGCAAAGTGGATATACTAAGTATCCTTGCCACATACAGTATGCTTATGGGATAGTCGTGCAAAACAAAAGCACTTGCAGCAAACCGTATGGCCTCCAAGAGAAGTTATAACTGTAGGAGAAGCCAACATCATTCATGAGCCCTTAATTGACAGGAAAAAAATCATACTGCCGCCTCTCCATATCACACTGGGTTTAATGAAACAATTTGTAAAAGCATTGGACAAGTCAAACGATTGTCACACATATATTTGTCGAACATTTCCATCTCTTAGTATTGAAAAATTAAAGGCAAGAATTTTTGATGGTCCACATATACGGAAACTGGTGAAGGATCCAATTTTACCACATCTATGACTGAAACGAATCTGAAGCATGGCTGAGTTATGTGTCTGTCATTCAACGTTTTTTAGGCAATCACAAGGCAGACAACTATCATGAATTAGACCACAACATGCTAAAATGTTTGGAGAAAGTAGGTACCAACATGAGTATTAAATAAAAAATTTTGTACAGCCAGTTAGATCACTTCCCATCCAATCTAGGAGATTTAAGCGAAGAACAGGGTGAACGGTTCCACCAGGATATTCAGGTAATGGAAGAAAGATATCAAGGAAGGTGGGATCGTCACATGATGGCCGATTACTGTTGGAGTCTGCAGAGGGACTGCCCGCAACAAGAATACAAAATAAAATCCTACAAAAAACGGTTATCATAGCTTCCTAACACATGTATGTAATTATCCTGTGTCTTTTTATAACATTTTACGAATCAAACATAATCAGAATAAAAAAAATATCTTTTTAACTATTTTCAACATTGTTTAATTTCATTTTTCATAAATATTAAAGACATATGTATATCTCAAAATCTAGAGCCAATTGAAAAATAAGCATGGCATATTCATGGTCAGGAGCACAAAATTAATCGAAATCGGCTCTTAAATCCCTGGCAACAGATTAACTGCTGCATAATCGATCAATATTGGATGTCGCCCTCCACTCTGCACCTTTCTGCCACCATAACTAGGGTTTAATCCCATTGTTGACGAGTCTTACCCTGCATATGGTGACGGGTGATGAGTGAGACTAGCCATTATTTTTATTTTTGGAGAGGGGTAAAAGAAAAAAAAATAATACTTAACCCCGCTCCCCCCTCCTGGGTTCCTGAAAGTGCCAACAATGCACGCATGTGCGCTCACATCACTGAACTGTAAAAGAAAAAAGTGAAATAAAAAGGTGAGGGGAGAGAATTTAAGTTCCTGTATCCCTCCCACACTGTAGAAGATACACAGATGGAAACACTGCTATTTGAAAAGGGGTGTTCTCCTCTCTCAAACTATGAGCCCCCATAGAAATTAATGTGATCACCAGGCATTAAATCTCACCCCAACCTGGTATCCATACAATCAGGAACACCCACATTTGAATGCAAATGATGTGGCCCCTTACTAGTTATTGTCTAGTGATCACCAGACAATGTTACCCTGCACTACTGAAAAGGAACATTTTGCGTATACAGAGGGTGGGAACTACTCGCCCATTTTACCCCCAGAATGACACCGACAATTGTGTGGGCATCCATATTTGAAAAGAGGGACGTCTGGCCCTGATTCAGAGCCGCTCGCTCTGAATCAGGGCCGGCATTCTGGTTGTGTAGAGCGGCCTCCAGGCCGCTCGCATAGCTGTGGGTGACCACCCACAGCTATAGCGAGCGGCCAGAAAGATGGTCGCAATGGTCAAGACCATCACGACCATCGGGCTTGCGACGAGACCCTTGTGGTAGGGTCTCGTTGCCGCAAGCCCCAGAGAGATTTCGGCTCTAACAGAGCCGAAATCTCTCCCACTGACATTACTCTTGATGTCAGTGGGGCCGCCCCCGAATGGAGGCGTTCACATGGGAACGCCTCCGTTTGGGCAGTCACTCCCCCGGCCCGCCCACCAAAGGGGGCGTGCTGTCACTCACCATCGACAGCACGCCCCCTTTGGTGCGAGATCCGGAGCAACGGCTTGCCTGTCGCTATCCAGGTCTCGCGCATGCGCACGATGGAGCCAGCTCCGTCGTGCGGATGCGCACTGGCCCACCATCGACCCGGTTGTGAGCGCATAGCACTCGCGCCGGGTCTGAATCAGGCCCTCTGTTCCTTGAAATTATGTTGTCCACTAGTAGCTATTGTCTGGTGATCACCAGACAACAAGGTATAATTTGTGTGTCTACCGCATAAAAAAATCATTGACATTGATGTTGGAATGTGACAAGTGCGAATGGAAAAATAATGACCTCAGAACAGGGGAGCGAAAACCCTTAGCAGAGAAGGGTTTAAATGAGCTTTGATCTGTTGGCATTCCTATTATACAGAACACCTGACCCTGGCACAGCCTCCCCACCTACTTATTATTTTATAGCTTTTGTATCATCTTTGTACAGCATCGTCTATGTCAGTGAGTTTCAACTTTTTTCAACTTCGGGCACACCGATCACGATTTTAAAATTGCCAAGGCACACCCTCAGTTCCTCACTGGACAAAGAACACACACATTGTCTCCCGTGGAAAAAAAAAACACAACCATAGGTCCCACTGGAAAAAAACACAATCATAGGTCCCCATCGGAAAAGAACACAAACATAGGTCCCAATCGGTAAAGAACACAAACATAGGTCAACACAAACATAGGTCCCCACGAGAAAAAAACACAAAAAAAACACAATCATAGGTCCCCATCAGAAAAGAACACAATCATAGGTCCCCACGGGAAAAAAACACAATAATAGGTCCCCATCGGAAAAGAAGACAAACATAGATCCCCATGGGACAAAAACACAATCATAGATCCCAAAGGAAGAAAAAAACAATCATAGGTCCCCACGGGAAAAAAGACATACACACATTGGCCCCCACAGAAAAATAAGATAAACACATTGGCCCCCGCTGGAAAAAAAAATCAAAGACATTGGGGCCGATTCAGATCAGGACGCTAAGCCGCGGACGCACGCTATGGGCGATTTTTGCCTGTCTGCGCATGCGTATGCATCGCAGTGCGCGTGTGCGAACCAGTCATTGCGATCGGGAATCGTGCGCTCTTAACACAAAGACTGAGCGCTACTTTGAGTGACAGAATGTGTCGTTTGTGGGTGGTAACAGGGGAAGGTGCTTGTGAACGGGGGAGTGGTGCTGGAAACGCAGGCGTTTATGGGTGTGCATTATTAGCATGGAAGCGTCATTGTACACGTCACTTGGTTGTATTTCAGCCTGCAGTGCGGCGGGGTAGGATCTACCGCAGGGGCTGGTGATGACGTGTGTTAAGAAAGAAAAGTGGGCGTCTTTATACCGGCGTGCGTTCGCTCTGCCGTCGCTCTCTAAAACATAGAGGGCGTCCTTACACCAGACAGTGCGATCGTGGAATTTGCATACCCAGCCCCTTTTGGCAGCGAGAGAGCGCAGCTTGGCGTCCGGGTCTGAATCGACTCCATTGTCTCTCACAGTAACAAATCAAAGACATAGGCCCTCATTCAGAGCCGTTCGCTATTTGCGGTCGTTCATTCAAAAACAAGGGGTGGCTATTCAAATGATCCGTTCGCAAATTGCAGTCTGTTCACACCTCTAAGTCTGAACGAGCGAGCAAAACATACGCTCGTTTATTTGTTAAAAACGCCCCCTGGCCGCTCGCACCATACGTCATGTCCGCTATTTATTAGATTAATCGAGTACATCGAGCAGTGTATGAACTGCTCGCTATTCTTGTGGTTGGTGTTTGCTACCACAAATTTGTGAGCAGTTCTGGCTATAAAATAACCCAGTGACGTGGTCAATGACGCTGCTGTATTAATTATGCACACCCATAATACGCCCGTTTTGACCTTTAAGCACGCCTGCGTTCGGATCTCCACTCCCCATTTTCAAGCACCTTCCCCTGTTACCACCCACATACGCCTCATTCTGTCACTCAAAATAGCAGGCACTCGCTATATAGCGTACAAACGATTTTTGGCCGCACTGACTGGTTCGCGCATGCGTACTAAAAACCGTACGCATGCGCAGATGTGCAAACATCGCTCGGAACGAGCGTACTGCCGCTAACGAGCGGCTCTGAATGAGGGCCATTGATCCAACAGAAAAACAAAAAACAAAACTCAATTATTGCCCCAGACCCACTCAAAAGACTTACCTGACCTGATGGTAACAGAAATAGGAGTTCCCAGTCGTCCCTGTCCCTCACCCATGGGTGACACCAGCAGTCAGTGGTATAGCCTCAGTCACACAATCATGGCAGGGGAGAAAGCCGAGCAATGAGCATGGGCAGGACGGCGGTGCGGCGTGCGTGACCTATGATGTCACGCTGCCGCATCTCATAGGTTACAGCCCAGGCAACATCTATAAGCTACCTTGAAGAGTTCATCGCTGCCCAGGCTCGAAGTTAGCCTAGAAGTGGCTGCGCACTGGTGGTAATCTCCAGCGGCCCTTCTCCAGGCGGCATACTTGAGGACCACGGCACAGCGGTTGAAAAATGTTTGTCTATGTGCACTTCGTGGTGGTTATTTATCACACTACCTATATAGTATCTTTTTGCCTAATGTCATCGACTCTACTTTTCCCTAGTTTTCCTTGTTTAAGTGCCTTTCCTTTGCATGTTTATCATTTTGCATGATAAGAATCCTTCAGTAAAAAAATAGAAATAAAAAAAAAAGTTATTCCATTAAACTTAAAATTAAACCAGCTTCATTTCCCTAAATCAGTGATAGGCAACCAGAGAAACTTCATGGGCCACACGGACGGCCATCTGGTCTTCAAAAGGACTGGACATTACCCTAAATCTCAGTAGTAAGTTAAAACAACACATTTATTCAAAGGAAGAGACACAACAGTATCTGTAATAACATATCAGCAGACAATTTCCACACAAGTGTTACTGTACATTCTATACAAATACATCCGATACTAATATAATAAGAACGTTGTGTCTGCCTGTTTGCTCCAAGTTGGCACAAAAACTACTGGACCAATTGTCATGCATACTGCATCATTTTGTGGTGGAAACTCCTAAAAATAACTTGCAATTTGTTTCATCTCAATCCGTGAAATTAAAACTGAGCAATAACAAAAACAAATGTATTAACATCATCAACGCAAGAATGGGTGTGGCACCCTTCGCCAGGGGCACCGAGAGGGGGGGGAGTGCAGGTACTAATTACCTGGTCCCGGGCTGGTTGGAATGCCCTCCCCCTCCCTTCTACATCACAGCTGGAGCAGTCTCCTATGCCTGTGGGGGTAGCGATCGCGCCCCCCATTGGCTGTGCACCGGAATGAGGGGCCCACAGAGCCCCTTTCGCGGCACTGCAAAAAAAAAATTCTGTTTTTTTTCCCTCCAGCGATTACCCTGGTCCGGCGCGTTTCTTGGCGGCCCTGCTCTGCGCAAGGCTAGTAAGGGGTGGAGGAAGAGGTGCTTTGGGCCAGCGCTCACATGAATAGGATAGGCTACATAGCAGTCTGCGCACAGGGCACACAGTGACATTGGTGTGAGTGGTGGGTGAATAGGAGAGGCTACATAGTAGTCTGTGCACAGGGCACACAGTGACGTAGGTGAGTGGTGGGTGAATAGGATAGGTTACATAGCAGTCTGTGCACACAGTGACGTAGGTGAGTGGTGGGTGAATAGGATAGGTTACATAGCAGTCTGTGCACAGGGCACACAGTTACATTGGTGAGAGTGGTGGGTGAATAGGAGAGGTTACATAGCAGTCTGTGCACAGTGCACACAGTGACATTGGTGTGAGAGGTGGGTGAATAGGAGAGGCTACATAGCAGTCTGTGCACAGGGCACACAGTGACATTGGTGTGAGCGGTGGGTGAATAGGAGAAGTTACTTGGCAGTTTCTGCACAGGGCACAGTGACATTGGTATAAGAGGTGGGTGAATAGGATAGGTAACATATCAGTATGTGCACAGGGCACACAGTGACATTGGTGTGAGTGGTGGGTGAATAGGAGAGGCTACATAGTAGTCTGTGCACAGGGCACACAGTGACGTAGGTGAGTGGTGGGTGAATAGGATAGGTTACATAGCAGTCTGTGCACAGGGCACACAGTTACATTGGTGTGAGTGGTGGGTGAATAGGAGAGGTTACATAGCAGTCTGTGCACAGTGCACACAGTGACATTGGTGTGAGAGGTGGGTGAATAGGAGAGGCTACATAGCAGTCTGTGCACAGGGCACACAGTGACATTGGTGTGAGAGGTGGGTGAATAGGAGAGGCTACATAGCAGTCTGTGCACAGGGCACACAGTGACATTGGTGTGAGAGGTGGGTGAATAGGAGAGGTTACATAGCAGTCTGTGCACAGTGCACACAGTGACAATGGTGTGAGAGGTGGGTGAATAGGAGAGGCTAAATAGGAGAGGCTACATAGCAGTCTGTGCACAGGGCACACAGTGACATTGGTGTGAGCGGTGGGTGAATAGGAGAAGTTACTTGGCAGTTTGTGCACAGGGCACAGTGACATTGGTATAAGAGGTGGGTGAATAGGATAGGTAACATAGCAGTATGTGCACAGGGCACATAGTGACATTGGTGTGAGTGGAGGGTGAATAGGAGAGGTTACATAGCAGTCTGTGCACAGGGCACACAGTGACATTGGTGTGAGAGGTGGGTGAATACGAGAGGTTACATAGCAGTCTGTGCACAGGGCACACAGTGACGTGGGTGAATAGGATAGGTTACATAGCAGTCTGTGCACAGGGCACAGTGACATTGGTATGAGAGGTGGGTGAATAGGAGAGGTAACATAGCAGTATGTGCACAGGGCACATAGTGACATTGGTGTGAGTGGAGGGTGACTAGGAGAGGTTACATAGCATTCTGTGCACAGGGCACACAGTGACATTGGTGTGAGAGGTGGGTGAATACGAGAGGTTACATAGCAGTCTGTAAACAGGGCACACAGTGACATTGGTGTGAGTGGTGGGTGAATAGGAGAGGTTACATAGCAGTCTGTGCACAGGATACACAGTGACATAGGTGTGAGAGGTGGGTGAATAGGAGAGGTTACATAGCAGTCTGTGCACAGGGCACACAGTGACTTAGGTGTGAGTTGTGGGTGAATAGGAGAGGTTACATAGTAGTCTTTGCACAGGGCACACAGTGACATTGGTGTGAGAGGTGGGGGAATAGGAGAGGTTACATAATAGTATTTGCACAGGGCACACAGTGACATTGGTGTGAGTGGTGGGTGAATAGGAGAGGTTACATAGCAGTCTGTGCGCAGGGCACACAGTGACATTGGTGTGAGTGGTGGGTGAATAGGAGAGGTTACATAGCAGTCTGTGCACAGGGCACACAGTGACATTGGTGTGAGTGGTGGGTGAATAGGAGAGGTTACATAGCAGTCTGTGCACAGGGCACACAGTGACTTAGGTGTGAGTGGTGGGTGAAAAGGAGAGGTTACATAGTAGTCTGTGCACAGGGCACACAGTGACATTGGTGTGAGTGGTGGGTGAATAGGAGGGGTTACATAGCAGTCTGTACACAGGGCACACAGTGACATTGGTGTGAGTGGTGGGTGAATAGGAGAGGTTACATAGCAGTCTGTACACAGGGCACAGTGAAATTGGTGTGAGAGGTGGGTGAATAGGAGAGGTTACATAGCAGTCTGTGCACAGGGCACACAGTGACATTGGTGTGAGTGGTGGGTGATTAGGATAGGTTACATAGCAGTCTGTGCACAGGGCACACAGTGACATTGGTGTGAGTGGTGGGTGAATATGTGGTTACATAGCAGTCTGTGCACAGGGCACACAGTGACATAGGTGTGAGTGGTGGGTGAATAGGATAGGTTACATAGCAGTCTGTGCGCAGGGCACACAGTAACATTGGTGTGAGTGGTGGGTGAATAGGAGAGGTTACATAGCAGTCTGTGCACAGGGCACACAGTGACATTGGTGTGAGTGGTGGGTGAGTAGGATAGGTTACATAGCAGTCTGTGCACAGGATACACAGTGACATAGGTGTGAGAGGTGGGTGAATAGGAGAGGTTACATTGCAGTCTGTGCACAGGGCACACAGTGACATAGGTGTGAGTGGTGGGTGAATAGGAGAGGTTACATAGTAGTCTTTGCAGAGGGCACACAGTGACATTGGTGGGAGAGGTGGGTGAATAGGAGAGGTTACATAGTAGTCTTTGCACAGGGCACACAGTGACATTGGTGTGAGTGGTGGGTGAATAGGAGAGGTTACATAGCAGTCTGTGCACAGGGAATACAGTGACATAGGTGTGATTGTTGGGTGAATAGGAGAGGTTACATAGTAGTCTGTACACAGGGCACAGTGAAATTGGTGTGAGAGGTGGGTGAATAGGAGAGGTTACATAGCAGTCTGTGCACAGGGCACACAGTGACATTGGTGTGAGTGGTGGGTGAGTAGGATAGGTTACATAGCAGTCTGTGCACAGGATACACAGTGACATAGGTGTGAGAGGTGGGTGAATAGGAGAGGTTACATTGCAGTCTGTGCACAGGGCACACAGTGACATAGGTGTGAGTGGTGGGTGAATAGGAGAGGTTACATAGTAGTCTTTGCAGAGGGCACACAGTGACATTGGTGGGAGAGGTGGGTGAATAGGAGAGGTTACATAGTAGTCTTTGCACAGGGCACACAGTGACATTGGTGTGAGTGGTGGGTGAATAGGAGAGGTTACATAGCAGTCTGTGCACAGGGAATACAGTGACATAGGTGTGATTGTTGGGTGAATAGGAGAGGTTACATAGTAGTCTGTGCACAGGGCACACAGTGACATTGGTGTGAGTGGTGGGTGAATAGGATAGGTTACATAGCAGTCTGTACACAGGGCACAGTGAAATTGGTGTGAGAGGTGGGTGAATAGGAGAGGTTACATAGCAGTCTGTGCACAGGGCACACAGTGACATTGGTGTGAGAGGTGGGTGAATAGGAGAGGTTACATAGCAGTCTGTGCACAGGGCACACAGTGACATTGGTGTGAGTGGTGGGTGAATAGGAGAGGTTACATATCAGTTTGTGCACAGGGCACACAGTGACCATGGTGTGAGTGGTGGGTGAAGAGGAGAGGTTACATAGTAGTCTGTGCACAGGGCACACAGTGACATTGGTGTGAGAGGTGGGTGAATAGGAGAGGTTACATAGTAGTCTGTGGACAGGGCACACAGTGACATTGGTGTGAGAGGTGCATGAATAGGAGAGGTTACATAGCAGTCTGTGCACAGGTCACACAGTGACATTGGTGTGAGAGGTGGGTGAATAGGAGAGTTTACATAGCAGTTTGTGCACACAGTGACATTGGTGTGAGTGGTGGGTGGAGGCGCTGCTGCCACAAGCCTGTATAGCGCTGTTTGTCACGTCGGCCACTCTCGCGAAAGGGCTCATATTCAAAGCAATACAACTAGAATACCTCAAATAAAAGAAAAATTGTAGACTGATTTCATCGTGGGCAAAGCCGCAGGCAACAGCTAGTCTGGGAATAAAGCAGGAAGGAGCTGGGGCCTACAGGTGGAGAATCACAGGGTCTCCTTGTGGTCTATCTTTTATATACTGTATAGCCCTTATCAGACACCTTAATGACCCAACTCTAGGGATGCGTGCCAGAACATTTTTGCTGGATTTGGATTTGGATTTGCCAAATCTGCCGTGACTGGTTTTGGATTTAGATTTGGATTTTTTACAAAAATTGGCAACAAAAGCTAAAATCACATAATTTTGGCTTTTTTTTTGTTCCTATAGTATTATTCACCTCAATAACATTAATTTCCAGTAATTTACAGTCAATTTAGACCACCTCACAAGTTTGTTTTCACCATTATTGGCCAAAGGCTGCAGTGAGCTGGCTGGTTACTAAGCGACAGAGCAGCGGCACAGACACATCTACTGTATGAAACATTGCCATACAGCAGTGGCAGTGTTGAAAGGTAGTGCAAGATGGAATTGTCCTTGGGCTCTCCCACCCACCCAGTGCGGTACGGCCAGCAGAGTCACAGTACGTGTTTACACACTGGGCTACGGCCCAAGGAGCCACAGTGCTTGTTTACACAGTGGGGAATGGCACAAGGAGTCACAGTGCTTGTATACACAGTGGGGACGGCCAACAGAGTCACAGTACTTGTTTACACAGTGGGCTATATCAGTGGCGTAACTTCATCCCAGGTGCCCGGAGGCAAGATAAATGTTGGTGCCCCCCCCCAATTAAAATGCACCACCCCCCAGCACCTATGCCAGGCCCAGCTGCCGCCCCCCCTATGCAGTTCCCCCAGTAGTGGTCCCCCTGTGCAGTGCCCTCTGTAGAGGTCCCCCTATGCAGTGCCCCCCAGTAATGGTCCCCTATGCAGTACCTCCAGTAGTGGTCCCCCTTTGCAGTGCCCCAGTAGTAAGCCCCCTGTAGTGCTCCCAGTAGTAAGCCCCCTGTAGTAAACTCCCTGTAGTGCCCCCAGTAATAAGCCCCCTTAATGCCCCCTGTAGTAAGCTCCCAGTAATGCCCCCTGTAATGCTCCCTGTAGTAAATCCCCTCTAGAAAGCCCCCGTAATGCACCCTGTAATGCACCCTGTAGTAAGCCCCTGTAATGCCCCCTGTAGTATGCCCCCAGTAATGCCCCCTGTAGTAAGCCCCCGTAATGCCCCCTGTAGTGCTCCCAGTAATTCCCCCTGTAGTGTGCCCCCAGTAATGCCTCCTGTAGTGAGCCCCCAGTAATGCCCCCTGTAGTGAGCCACCAATAGTGCCCCCTGTAGTGAGCCCCCAGTAATGCCCCCTGTAGTGAGCCCCCAGTAATGCCCCCTGTAGTGAGCCACCAATAATGCCCCCTGTAGTGAGCCCCCAATAATGCCCCCTGTAGTGAGCCACCAATAATGACCCCTGTAGTGAGCCCCCAGTAATGCCCCCTGTAGTGAGCTACCAATAATGCCCCCTGTAGTGAGCCCCCAGTAATGCCCCCTGTAGTGAGCCACTAATAATGCCCCCTGTAGTGAGCCCCCCCTGCGAGCACACACACATACAAAAAAACAATACTTACCTGCAACCCCGCTCCAGTGCTGCTGCCTTCCGTCCCCGGCGCCCACTCCTCGGAACTATGGGAGTGATGTCATGATGCCATTCCCATAGTGCATTGCGGGACCAGGAAGCGGAGCTCAGAAGGAGACAGGCACCCGCTGGTAACAAAGTCAGCGGGTGCCCGGCAAATAGGGGGTGCGACTGCACCCCCTGTATTGATGCCACTGGAAGTGGAGTGCCGATCAGCGGCGCTCCATCTCCATAGCAGTGCCTGGAATGGCCCCGGTGACAATGGAGCCAGGTGCCCCCTTAAGGGCTGGAGCCCGGCGGCAAATGACTCCATTGTCTCCGGGAGTTCCGCCACTGGGCTACATCCCAAATAGTCACAGTGATTGTATACACAGTGGGCTATTGCTTGCAGAGTCACAGTACTTGTATATGCAGTGGGCTAAGACCCAAAGAGTCACGGTGCTTGTATACACAGAGGGCTAAGGCCTACACAGTCACAGTACTTGTTTACTCAGTGGGCTAAGACCCAAGGAGTCACGGTGCTTGTATACACAGAGGGCTAAGGCCCAAGGAGTCATAGTGCTTGTATACACAGAGGGCTAAGGCCCAAGGAGTTACAGTGCTTGTATACACAGAGGGCTAAGGCCCAAGGAGTCACAGTGCCTGTATACACAGTGGGCTATGGCCTGCAGAATCACAGTACTTGTATACACAGAGGGCTAAGGCCCAATGAGTCATGGTGCTTGTATACACAGAGGGCTAAGGCCTAAAGTGTTACGGTGCTTGAATACACTGTGGGCTATGGCCTGCAGAGTCACATTACTTGTATACAGTACACAGTGGGGTACAGCACAAATAAACAGTTTTTTTAACTTTTATTAACTTTTTTTGTACTTTTCTTGCGTTATCTTGTCACAGTATTTGTGTGCTATGAACGCGCAGTGGGCTACAGCCCAAGGAGTCACAGTGCTTGTATACACAGAGGGCTAAGGCCCAAGGAGTTACGGTGCTTGTATACACAGAGGGCTACGGCCCAAGGAGTTACGGTGCTGGTATACACAGTGTGCTACAGCCTGCAGAGTCACAGTACTTGTATATGTAGTGGGGTTCAACCCAAGGAGTCATGGTGCCTGTATACACACTCGGGTACACCACCAAAAAATATATATATATTTTTTTTTTACTTTTTTAAACTTTTTTTTTGTACACCCAGCCACTTGTGAGTCTGGACACAGTCACTTTAATCAGCAGAGTATAGTGCAGCATACATCAGCAAGCAGTGTGCCCCCTTTCACAGTCACTTTGCCAGCACAGCCACTTGTGAGTCTGGACACAGTCACTTTAATCAGCAGAGCATAGCGCAGCATACATCAGCAAGCAGTGTGCCCCCTTTCACAGTCACTTTACCAGCACAGCCACTTGTGAGTCTCTGTACACAGCCAGTGAGTATCAGCAGAGCAGTGCGCAGCATTTGGAGCATGGGAGTGAAATGGAGCCTGAAACCCGGTCTCGGCGCCTCATGTAGAGGCTTATTCTCGCGAGAATCAGACGTCAGGAGGAAGACGTTCGGCCTCGCAGTGGGATCCTACTCAGGCGGGAACACTCAAGCCGCGGCTCGGGTGGACTCGGATCCCCACTTTTTGGAGCGGTTCGGATTCCACAGAATCCGAACCGCTCATCCGCCTACAGTATTATGTTACCGCTCACAACTTTGTCTAGTTAATACTTTGAGAGAACAGTTCCATATCCGTACATCGCTATTATGAAATAGACCATACCATAACCTTTACATTTATGTATGAACAGTGTGTCTCTCTCTATGTTGGCTAGGATGTCATATGCCATCTTATACAGAATGCAGTATAGCATGTCTTTCAGAATTATTCCAAATATAGATTTTCTTTCAGACGGCAGATAAAATCACACACAGCTGGCCTATAGATGTGGAATGAGTCCTTGAGGCAGATAAATGCAAAGATATAATATCATACAGATACTATACATTCACCGAGATAACACTGTGGATAAAAGCAGATCTTTCAGTGACAGAACAAAAGCCATTTCTGGCAACCAGCCTTCTAGAACGCTCACTATGTTTGACATGGAGAATGCTGAAGCTGCTTATATGCGCTTAGTGAGGGCCTTTTGCTTTCAGAATGCATAACGGAGATAAAACAACAGCTGCCTTGGACTGTTTTCCTATTCCCAAAGTACACAACACAGCGATTCAGTGATGGATCTGAAGCAACAATTGATGTAGACCATTGCAAGTACCGTAGCTGGCGTGGACGGATATAAGAGACTGTAACGATACATAATTCAAAGGATTGGATTGCCGGGAAATGGTAACTGACATTTCTGTCATGTGTCAAAGCTCATTCATCTTAAATTACATGACAGACTTGAAATTGCTGATAAAAAAATATATAAATATTTTCAACAGGTTATAAAATGTTTTTTTTTTTTTTCCCCGTCCAATCCGATGTTTCGTTTAACACTTTATTTTCAAGTAAAGAAAAAAATAATTATGGGAGAGAGCTGTCAAAATGTGAAATTCGGCAGCATTGCACAGTGAGGGTCCTGAAATAGATATTTTATCGACGGATGTCTTTTAAGAAATGACGAAAAAGTTCCAGATGGTGTAAGCTATATTACATGTTAGTGTGTGTTTTGAAAACTAGAAATATATTTATTAACAATGAAGAGTATAAAGTATAGAGGCCGGGATGTACTAAGGTTACGGTGACCATTCTGCCAGTCACCGCAACCTTACTATTCACATATGTACTAACATATGCGATTAGTATCAGAAAGGACAGCTTTTGCGATAAGAGCTTGCGCTTTACTTTTTCCACATTTTGTTATGTTACAGCCTTATTCCAAAATGGAATAAATTCATTTTTGTCCTCAAAATTCTACACACAATACCCCATAATGACGTGTAAAAAGTTTTTTTGAGATTTTTGCAAATTTAATAATAAAAAAACCTAAGAAATCACATGTACATAAGTATTCACAGCCTTTGCCATGAAGATCAAAATTGAGCTCAGGTGCATCCTGTTTCCACTGATCATCCTTGAGATGTTCCTACAGCTTAATTGGAGTCTACCTGTGGTAACTTCAGTTGTTTGGACATGATTTTGAAAGGCATACACCTGTCTATATAAGGTCCCACACTTGACAGTACATGTCAGAGCACAAACCAAGCATGAAGTTCAAGGAATTGTCTGTAGACCTCCGAGACAGGATTGTCTCGAGGCACAAATCTGGGGAAGGGTACAGAAAAATATCTGCTGCTTTGAAGGTCCCAATGAGCACAGTGGCCTCCATCATCCATAAATGGAAGAAGTTCGGAATCACCAGGACTCTTCCTAGAGTTGGCCTTCCGTCTGAACTGAGCAATCGTGGGAGAAGGGCCCTAGACAGGGAGGTGACCAAGAACCTGATGGTCCCTCTGTCAGAGCTACAGCATTCCTCTGTGGAGAAAGGTGAACCTTTCAGAAGGACACCCATCTCTGCAGCAATCCACCAATCAGACCTGTGTGGTAGAGAGGCCAGACGGAAGCCACTCCTTAGTAAAAAGCACATGGCAGCCCGCCTGGAGTTTGACAAAATGCACCTGAAGGACTCCCAGACCATGAGAAACAAAATTCTCTGGTCTGAGGAGACAAAGATTGAACTCTTTGACGTCAATGCCAGGTGTTATGTTTGGAGGAAACCAGGCACCACTCATCACCAGGCCAATACCATCCCTACAGTGAAGCATGGTGGTGGCAGCATTATGCTGTGGGGAGGGAGACTAGTCAGGATAGAGGGAAAGCTGAATGCAGCAATGTACAGAGACATCCTGGATGAAAACCTGCTCCAGAGCGCTTTTGACCGCAGACTGGGGCGACGGTTCATCGTTCAGCAGAACAACGACCATAAGCACATAGCCAAGATATCAGAGGAGTGGCTTCAGGACAACTCTGTGAATGTCCCTGAGTGGCCCAGCCAGAGCCCACACTTGAACATCTCTGGAGAGATCTGAAAATGGCTGTGCACCGACGCTTCCCATCCAACCTGATGGAGCTTGAGAGGTGCTGCAAAGAGGAATGGGCAAACTGCCCAAAGACAGGTGTGCCAAGCTTGTGGCATCATATTCAAAAAGACTTGAGGCTGTACTTGCTGCAAAAGGTGCATCACCAAAATATTGAGCAAAGTTTGTGAATACTTATGTACGTGTGATTTCTTAGTTATTTTTTTTTATTAAATTTACAAAAATCTCAAAAAAACTTTTTACATGTTGTCATTATGGGGTATTTGTGTGTAGAATTTTGAGGACAAAAATTAATTTATTCCATTTTGGAATAAGGCTGTAACATAACAAAATGTGGAAAAAGTGAAGCGCTGTGAATACTTTCCGGATGCACTGTAGATAGACAGGCAGAGAGAGAGAGAGAGAGACAGACAGACAGATGATAGATATGAGATAGATAGATCGACAGGCAGATATGAGATGGATAGATAGATATATGAGATAAATAGGATAGATAGATAGATAGATAGATAGATAGATAGATAGATAGATAGATAGATAGATAGATAGATAGATAGATAGATAGATAGATAGATATGGGATAGATAGATAGATAGATAGATAGATAGATAGATAGATAGATAGATAGATATGGGATAGATAGATATGGGATAGATAGATAGATAGATAGATAGATAGATAGATAGATGGATAGATAAATAGATATATAGATAGATAGAATATACAGATAAATAGTTTAGAAAGAAAGATGAAAGAAAAAATGATATGTAGAAAAAAGACAGATAAATAAATTATAGTTAAATATATACATTAAAGAAAGATAAATAGATATGACTGGAATAATAAAGATAGCTATAGATAAATGGACATAATACTGAGCAAAATATACATACATACATACATAGCTGCTAATCCAAACCACAGTTTAATTGTACAAAAGCAATCTAAATTAAATTTTAAAAAAAGGTTTATAAAATGCATTTTAAAATATAAATTGAAATTGTGCTGTTTAAAAAAATAAAAATAAATGATAAGCTAATAAGTACCTTACACAGTCAAAACTAAGAAAAAGTAACTTGAAAAATGCCAAATCAATAAAATAATCAAAGAAATCTCCAGCTATATGTGACGATTATAATACAGAGCTCCGTCACGGTAAACTTTGTGACAGGCAATCGTACATACGGCCGGACCGAAGGCACCATAGCAACCAATTGTGAGAGACAATGGAGCGAAAATACAGATGGAATTCCTGAATGCGGAAGGATCAACATTTGTTTATTACAAAAACTTTATTAGTACATACCCGGAAGACATGAAAAATAACAATAGACAGCGGAAAACGCTAAAAAAAAGGGCTCAATTTGATTTGAAGTAAATATTACATCAAATAAAATTGCAAAGTGCATTTTATCTTTAACGAATTCAGCATTTTGCAAGTTTAGTTACAGCTACTATGTAAGCCCTTTGCATTCATTTCAACCTGTTTTTGTCTGCTATTACATGCTGACACTACACATTACTCTATTCCCTATCCAGAGTGCTCAGCCAAAACTCTTCCAGATTGACATGTGGTCATCTAGACCTTTAGAACGTCAGGGGGTTCATCCTTGGTAACGTGGCCTCGATCATTAACTTGCAAACATCTGCGCTTCCTGATTACTGAACGCATTTTAACAAATGCTGGAAAAGAACAAAAGTTTTTGAATACTTTGCCAAAAGGGCATTTGTGACCTTACTGGAGAATTATTTTATTTATCCACCAAACAATGTGTTTGTCCCTAAGCCTCACATAGAAAACTTGTAGTCACGTAGGCTCTATCCAAAACATGGTCAGCTTGATGGATTGAACAATTCACAGCTATATAACAAAAGTTTTTTCTGCTAATAATAAAAGCATACCTAGGGAGAGGCTTAGGCCATCTGTGAAAATGGGCTCTGAAATCATGCATATTGAACACTTGACAATAGAGCATTATGTTCCAAATTAATAATACAATAAAAGAGCAAGGGTTTATAAAATAGTTGAGAAAAATGCAATTAAAATTATGCTACTTCCCTTTTCAGTCATTTAACCATGTCTTATAAATTATTAATATTGTTTATGCATTTTTAAAGCGTACAAGACAGGGCGCAAATAGATTTGTCAGTGGACGGCAGAAAATGGTATTATTTTGTCTGCGTTTTATCTCATGAAGTAATGCATGTTTAAATGGCATTATAAATTCCCAACACTGACATTCACCATAAAAAAAAATATATTTAAATAATTGCGGTTGCTGTACACAGCAAATGGATTTCATCTTCCTGCCTTATATATTAATTGTGCACAGAAGAAATCTTTTGAATTAACTGTTTTTCCTTTGCGATTCAAGTATTCCGAAAATGATTTTATGCTACTGTTTATGGAGTGCGTTATTCATCCTATTGAATTTTTGTTTTTACATCTTTGAAAATGTAGATAAAGGGCCATTTCAATTTGGAGCGAAAAGTCCATTATCGGCGATAATTTATCGCCGATGACGTCATTTTCACTAATCCCCATATTCAATTTCAAAGACTTTTCGCAGGTGCGAAAAGTCTTTGTAAAAAAACAGGGAAAAGTTTTCACCACTGTATAGTTGGCGAAAAAAAGTGCAGAATTGGGGTTTTGGGGTGCAGAATAAAAAAAAATAGCCTGCAGCCTTTATAGTGTCCCCTTAAAGTAATCTGTGTAAAAAAAAATTAAAAGTTACTCAGACACCCTAAAATAGGTGCTTCCATTTTAGGGGCGAAAAAAAAAAAATATTGAGGGACAAACTTCTAAACTAGTGAAATTGAACCCGGGGGGGGGGTTCCCAAGTATGTGGCAAAAAAAGTGCAGAATTGGGACTTTGGGGTGCAGACTAAATTTTTTAAAAATAGCATAGGACACCCCAAAAGACGGAGTTTCGTTTTGGGGGTGAAAAAAAAAAAGTTGGGGGGCAAACTTAATAACTAGCGAAATATACTCAGGGAGGTCCCCAAGTATGCGGCAGGTGTTTTCTAGAATGCGGCAGGTGGATTTTTGAAGAATTTTTAAAAATCACTTAAAAATATGCTTACACTCATTTTCATGTACCCCAAATTTGATGGGACTAGTTATATTTCCCCCCCAAAAAAGCTAAGGGCTATTCTTCACCACTTCTTCAAAGCCGCATTTATGCACCTGCCGCAGCTATTTAAAAACTCCAATTACCTTCAGCAGGTCAAATCGGGAGTACCCATAGTGATCCTCCATGTCAGACCATCTTTTGGGGGGGGTGACAGGCTGATTTCCCCCAAAGTGACAGGACTTTACTATACTTACCATTCCGTCGGTCCTGTTTTCGACGATTCCTAATTGAATATGGGGATAAGAGGGCACGAGCCCGACACTTTATCCCAGGAAAAACAGCGATGATGGCGAAAAGTCCGACCTCGGACTTTTCACCTCAAATTGAATATGACCCTATGGGGCCTATTCATCATCACTTAATTGTCACAAAAGCGGTGAAAAAGCACATTTTCACCTGCAATTGTGACAATTAAGTATTCGGGCCATTGCTTAAGAAGGTAAAGCAGGAGACATCACAGATACTGTATCTCCTACTTACCTACTGTTTGCGGAATGGCCCACTGTCCTCATACACTAGTATCACAGATATCTCCTGCTTACCTTCCTCTCCCGGAATGGCCCGCTGTCCTCATACACTAGTATCACAGATATCTCCTGCTTACCTTCCTCTCCTGGAATGGCCCGCTGTCCCCATACACTAGTATCACAGATATCTCCTGCTTACCTTTCTCTCCTGGAATGGTCCGCTGTCCCCATACACTAGTATCACAGAAATCTCCTACTTACCTTCTGTTTGCGGAATGGCCTGCTGTCCCCATACACTAGTATCACAGATATCTCCTACGTACGGTTCTCTCCCGGAATGGCTGCTGTCCCCATACACTACTATCACAGATATCTCCTGCTTACCTTTCTCTCCCGGAATGGCCCGCTGTCCCCATACACTAGTATCACAGATATCTCCTACTTACCTCCTTATGTTCGTAATGGCCCGCTGTCCCCATACACTAGTATCACAGATATCTCCTTCTTACCTTTCTCTCCCGGAATGGACGCTGTCCCCATACACTAGTATCACAGATATCTCCTACTTACCTCCTGTTTTCAGAATGGCCCGCTGTCCCCATACACTAGAATGGGGACAGGATTCATCAAGTTCTGAAAATATTACATTTTCAGGGCTTGACTGCGTGGGCATTCGCCATCTGAAGATGGCGAATACCCCCGCTTGGGGTTCGCAACCCGCTCTTCCCTATGGGAAGTAGGTCCGAGTTGCGAGAAGGGATCCTTTTGGATCCCTCCGGCCCTATTCGGCTCCTTCCGCCAGCCGTCAGGCCCCTTGTGCGCATGCGTGACCTGTAGGTCACCGCCGAAAAGGAGCATCTGCTGCCACTGCGCCGGAGCAATGCTGAATTGCTCCGGTGGCTACGGCGAATTAGAATGTTAATTATCGCGGTCCGATAATTAACATCATGAATAGGCCCCTAAGTCTCTTTTGCGAATAATGACACAAATGCCCCAGATTAGAATGATCACTTTTTATGAAAATACATTAGTTATAAATAACAAATTTGCAGTACAGGTGTCTCTTTTTTGAATAAAACTATCAGAGTGTAGCAGTTGTATGCGGCCTGCAGCACTCTACCCAGGTTACCCCTCTCTCTCTCTCTCTCTCTCTCTCTTTTCCTCCACAATGTGTGTGTTTGTGCAAAAGGAAAACGAATGTGGAAGGCTAAATACATCTGAGAGAAATTAAACCCTGATGCTGTTCAAACTGTCACAATCCGGTGCAAAGCGTTCATCTGTGGAGGACAGAGAGCCGGGAAGTTCGGATGGCTAGAAGGCTGCTTAGGAAGTGACAGTCCTAGTTCCCTCAATAAAGGTCAAAGCCAGGTGTTGGCTAGACCTAGCCAGAGGCGTGGTCTAACCCACTCCGTAGTCTTCACCAGTGACCCTTCCAATTGGGATGTGGGTTTCGCCGCACTGAGTGAGCAGGTCGCGGCCCTCTGGCTAGGTACCTGGGAGAAACGCGGAGGCTAGAAAATGACACTGAAATAATGGGTGAAGTTGTAACAATGGGACTAGGTTCAGGATACAAGTAGCTGTGCAGGAAATACAGACACTGGTGAGTGAACTTGTTAGACTGGAATTATACACGGAGGATAATAACTGCAAGGAATTCAACAGGAGAGATGAGACTTGGAACATAAGTAATCCGCTTAAGAGCTGTGACATGAAACACAGGGAGTCAGTGTAGAGAGTAGGGGTGAGCGGGTTCGGATTTCTGAAATCCGAACCCCCCCGAGCCCCCCCGATCCGAGTCCGATCCGAGTCAGGCTCGACTTTTCCCGCCTGACTCGGATCTGAAATCGAGGCAAAACGTCATCTTCCCGCCTTCCGAGTCTCGCGGGTTTTGGATCCTATATAAGGTACACACGTCGGCGCCATTTTCTCACTCGGCTGTGGACAGTGAAGAGGGAGGGTGGGAGTTAGGGCTGTGTAGTGTAGTGTAGTGTAGTGCTGCTGTTGTCCACTACTTCAAAGTCCATAGGGGCTGGCTGTGTTGTGCTGTGCTGCTGTTGTTAATAGGGGCTGTGTCCACTACTTCAAAGTCCATAGGGGCTGGCTGGACTGTGTTGTGCAGTCAGTTCTCCATAGGGGCTGTGTCCACTCCAAAGTCCTGTGCAGTGTCCCAGTCCTAAAGGAGTGCTGTAGTGTTGTCCAGGGGGTGCTCTGTCCATCAGGGGTGCTCCCCCCAAGTGCTAAAAAAATAATATATTTTCTGTGTTTGTGAATTGTGTGCGCAGTAGCCGCACGTGCATCAACAAAGTAGTGCCAAGCGTGCGCCTGTGTCATAAGTAAAGGGCCGGCTGGCTTGACCGTTAAGGGTGCTGTAACCCCCGAAAGTACACTCCAGTCCAAACCAAAAAAAAAATTATTTTCTGTGTTTGTGAATTGTGTGCGCAGTAGCCGCACGTGCATCAACAAAGTAGTGCCAAGCGTGCGCCTGTGTCATAAGTAAAGGGCCGGCTGGCTTGACCGTTAAGGGTGCTGTAACCCCCGAAAGTACACTCCAGTCCAAACCAAAAAAAAAATTATTTTCTGTGTTTGTGAATTGTGTGCGCAGTAGCCGCACGTGCATCAACAAAGTAGTGCCAAGCGTGCGCCTGTGTCATAAGTAAAGGGCCGGCTGGCTTGACCGTTAAGGGTGCTGTAACCCCCGAAAGTACACTCCAGTCCAAACCAAAAAAAAAATTATTTTCTGTGTTTGTGAATTGTGTGCGCAGTAGCCGCACGTGCATCAACAAAGTAGTGCCAAGCGTGCGCCTGTGTCATAAGTAAAGGGCCGGCTGGCTTGACCGTTAAAGGGTGCTGTAACCCCCAAAGTACACTCCAGTCCAAACCAAAAAAAAAATTATTTTCTGTGTTTGTGAATTGTGTGCGCAGTAGCCGCACGTGCATCAACAAAGTAGTGCCAAGCGTGCGCCTGTGTCATAAGTAAAGGGCCGGCTGGCTTGACCGTTAAGGGTGCTGTAACCCCCGAAAGTACACTCCAGTCCAAACCAAAAAAAAAAATATTTTCTGTGTTTGTGAATTGTGTGCGCAGTAGCCGCACGTGCATCAACAAAGTAGTGCCAAGCGTGCGCCTGTGTCATAAGTAAAGGGCCGGCTGGCTTGACCGTTAAGGGTGCTGTAACCCCCAAAGTACACTCCAGTCCAAACCAAAAAAAAAATTATTTTCTGTGTTTGTGAATTGTGTGCGCAGTAGCCGCACGTGCATCAACAAAGTAGTGCCAAGCGTGCGCCTGTGTCATAAGTAAAGGGCCGGCTGGCTTGACCGTTAAGGGTGCTGTAACCCCCGAAAGTACACTCCAGTCCAAACCAAAAAAAAAATTATTTTCTGTGTTTGTGAATTGTGTGCGCAGTAGCCGCACGTGCATCAACAAAGTAGTGCCAAGCGTGCGCCTGTGTCATAAGTAAAGGGCCGGCTGGCTTGACCGTTAAGGGTGCTGTAACCCCCGAAAGTACACTCCAGTCCAAACCAAAAAAAAAATTATTTTCTGTGTTTGTGAATTGTGTGCGCAGTAGCCGCACGTGCATCAACAAAGTAGTGCCAAGCGTGCGCCTGTGTCATAAGTAAAGGGCCGGCTGGCTTGACCGTTAAGGGTGCTGTAACCCCCGAAAGTACACTCCAGTCCAAACCAAAAAAAAAATTATTTTCTGTGTTTGTGAATTGTGTGCGCAGTAGCCGCACGTGCATCAACAAAGTAGTGCCAAGCGTGCGCCTGTGTCATAAGTAAAGGGCCGGCTGGCTTGACCGTTAAGGGTGCTGTAACCCCCGAAAGTACACTCCAGTCCAAACCAAAAAAAAAATTATTTTCTGTGTTTGTGAATTGTGTGCGCAGTAGCCGCACGTGCATCAACAAAGTAGTGCCAAGAGTGCGCCTGTGTCATAAGTAAAGGGCCGGCTGGCTTGACCGTTAAAGGGTGCTGTAACCCCCAAAGTACACTCCAGTCCAAACCAAAAAAAAAATTATTTTCTGTGTTTAGCCGCACGTATATATCAAATCGATATAACATAAATGGAGGACCAAACTTTCTCCGATAAAAATAAAATAGAGAAAGATCAAGAACCACTTCCTCCTAGTGCTGAAGCTGCTGCCACTAGTCATGACATAGACGATAACATGCCATCAACGTCGTCTGCCAAGGCCGATGCCCAATGTCATAGTAGAGGGCACATACAATCCCAAATGGCAAAGTTCAGGAAAATGACCTTGAAAAAGACATTTAAATCAGCTGAAGAGAAACGTAAACTTGCCAATATGCCATTTACGACACGGAGTGGCAAGGAACGGCTAAGGTCGATCCCTAGTATGTTCATGACTAGTGGTTCAGCTTCACATGACGATGGAAGCCCTCCTCCCACTAAAAAAATCAAAAGAGTTAAGCTGGCAAAAGCACAGCGAAGAACTGTGCTTTCTAAGAAGATATCACAAATCCCCAAGGAGAGTCCAAGTGTGGTGGTGGTTGCGATGCCTGACCTTCCCAGCACTGGACGGGAAGAGGTGGCTCTTTCCACCATTTGCACGCCCCCTGCAAGTGCTGAAAGGAGCACCCACAGTCCACTTGCTGATATGCAAATTGAAGATGTCACTGTTGAAGTACAACAGGATGAGGATACTGGTGTAGCTGGCGCTGAGGAGGAAGTTGGCGAGGAGGATTCTGATGGTGATGTGGTTTGTTTAAATCAGGCTCCGGGGGAGACAGTTGTTGTCCGTGGGATGAAAAAGCCCATCACGGTCATGCCTGGGCAGAAGACCAAACATTCCACCTCTTTGGTCTGGCAATATTTCTATCCAAATCCGGACAACAACTGTCTTGCCATATGTACCATATGTAAAGGTGAAATAAGTAGGGGTAGGGACGTCAACCACCTAGGAACATCCTCCCTTATACGGCACCTGCAGCGCGTTCATAAAAAGTTACTGTCAAGTTCAGAAACTTTGGCTAAGACCGTAAGCAGTCCAGGGACACCTAAATCCCGTTGTCCTGTTGTATCCAAGCGCCTGCAAACCACACCGTCAACTCCCTCCTCGTCAATTTCCTCCTTAGTCAGGATCGGAAGTAGTCCTGCAGGCCATGTCACTGGCATGACTGACTCTCCTATCCGGGATTCCTCTGGAGGATCCTGCATTGCTACGCCTACTGCTGCCGCTGCTGCTGTTGCTGCTGCTGGGAGTCGTTCATCATCCCAGAGAGGAAGTAGGAACACCACTACTTTTACTAAACAATTGACCCTCCAACAGTCCTTAGCGAGGAGGATGAAGTACGACAGCAGTCACCCTGAAGCAAAACGTATAACTGAGGCCTTGACTGCTATGTTGGTGTTAGACGTGCGTCCGGTATCCGCCATTAGTGCAGTGGGATTTAGACAATTGATGGAGGTAGTGTGTCCCCGGTTCCAAATCCCGTCTAGATTCCACTTCACTAGGCAGGCGATACCGAGACTGTACAGAAACGTCAGAAAAAGTGTCCTCAGTGTCCTGAAAAATGCCGTTGTACACAATGTCCACTTAACCACGGACATGTGGACAAGTGGAACAGGGCAGACTAAGGACTATATGACTGTGACAGCCCACTGGGTAGATGTATCACCTTACGCAGCAACAGCAGCAGCGTCACCAGTAGCAGCATCTCAGAAACGCCAGCTCGTTACAAGGCAGGCTACGCTGTGTATCACCGGTTTCAGTAAGAGGCACACCGCCGACAACCTCTTAGAGAAACTGAGGGAAATCATCGCCCAGTGGCTTACCCCACTTAGACTCTCCTGGGGATTTGTGATATCTGACAACGCCACCAATATTGTGCGGGCATTACATCTGGGCAAATTCCAGCACGTCCCATGTTTTGCTCACACAATAAACTTGGTGGTGCAGAATTTTCTGAAAAGCGACAGGGGCGTGCAGGAGACGCTTTGGGTGGCCCGAAAAATTTCTGGCCACTTTCGCCATTCAGCGACTGCGTGCCGAAGACTGGAGCGCCAGCAAACACTCTTGAACCTGCCCCGCCATCACCTGAAGCAAGAGGTTGTGACGCGGTGGAACTCAACCCTCTATATGCTTCAGAGGATGGAGGAGCAGCAAAAGGCCATACAAGCCTATACATCCACCTATGACATAGGCAAAGGAGGGGGTATGCACCTGACTCAAGTGCAGTGGAGAATGATTTCCGTGTTGTGCAAGGTTCTCCAGCCCTTCGAACTTGCCACACGTGAAGTCAGTTCAGACACAGCCAGCTTGAGTCAGGTCATTCCGCTCATCAGGCTTTTGCAGAAGCAGCTGGAGAAAGTGAAGGAGGAGCTAAGACGGAGCGATTCCGCTCGGCATGTGGGACTTGTGGATGAAGCCCTTCATTCGCTTTGCCAGGATTCCAGGGTGGTCAATCTGTTGAAATCAGACCACTACATTTTGGCCACCGTGCTTGATCCTAGGTTTAAAGCCTATGTGGTGTCTCTCTTTCCGGCCGACACAAGCCTGCAGAGGTGCAAAGACCTGCTGGTGAACACACTGTCAGCTGAAGCGGAACGTGACACGTCAACGGCTCCTTCTTCATTTTCTCCCGCAACTGGGGCTGCCAGGAAAAAACTTAGGTATCCTAAGCAACCCGCTGGCGGTGATGCAGGGCAGGCAGGACCAAGTTTGGACATCTGGTCCGGACTGAAGGACCTGGCAACAATTTCTGACATGTCTACTGTCACTGCATATGATACTGTCACCATTGACAGAATGGTGGAGGATTACATCGGTGACAGCATCCAAGTAGGCATGTCAGACAGTCCATACCTGTACTGGCAGGAAAAAGAGGCAATTTGGAGGCCCCTGTACAAGCTGGCTCTATTTTACCTGAGTTGCCCCCCCTCCAGTGTGTACTCCGAAAGAGTGTTTAGTGCAGCCGGGAACCTTGTCAGCGAAAGGCGTAGGAGGTTGCTTCCACAGAATGTGGAGAAGATGATGTTCATCAAAATGAATTATCAGCTCTTCCAGGGAGACCAGCCTCCAGAAGGTACAGAGGGACCTGTGGTGGTGGATTCAAGTGGGGACGAGTTAATACTTTGTGAGGATGAGGATGTACACACTGAAGAGGGTGAGGAATCGGTGGATGAGGAGGATGAGGATGACATCTTGCCTCCGTAGAGCCAGTTTGTGCAGGGACACATTAATTGCCAGCTTGTTTTGTGGGGGCCCAAACGAACCAATCATTTCAGCCACAGTTGTGTGGCAGACCCTGGCGCTGAAATGATTGATTTGTTAAAGTGTGCATGTCCTGTTTATACAACATAAGGGTGGGTGGGAGGGCCCAAGGACAATTCCATCTTGCACTTCTTTTTTTTCTATGCATTATGTACAGTTTGGGGCCTAGTTTTTCTAACTGCCATCCTGTCTGCCACTGCAGTGTCACTCCTAGATGGGTCACGTGTTTGTGCCGCCCACTCGTGTCGCTTAGCATAGTCATCCAGCTACCTCGGTGCAACCTTTTGGACATGAAAACACTATTGTGAGGTGTGAGGTGTTCAGAATAGACTGGAAATGAGTGGAAATTAAGGTTATTGAGGTTAATAATAGCATAGGAGCAGAGAAACCAACAAATTCTGTGATTTTAGCTGTTTTTATGCTTTTTAAAAAAAAAATACAGATCCAAAACACAAAACCCAGAACCCAAAACACGGAAGGGTGGTTTTGGCAAAACCAATCCAGATCCAAAACACGAAGAAAGATCCAGATCCAAAACCAAAACACAAAACACGAAAAGTGGCCGGTGCACACCCCTAGTAGAGAGCTGAACAGCAA
This sequence comes from Taudactylus pleione, assembly GCA_031769625.1. Taxonomy (NCBI): domain Eukaryota; kingdom Metazoa; phylum Chordata; class Amphibia; order Anura; family Myobatrachidae; genus Taudactylus; species Taudactylus pleione. Next base: position 411,162 of record JAUIMM010000319.1, on the reverse strand, counting down.
TCCAGAAATCAGCAAGAAACTTGACACTGTGGTAATCAGCCTAGAGGCTGATGCATGTCACTTAGGGATTTCAGTATAGAGAGCTGCTTCAAATAACACAGGTAGTAAACTTGATAGTAGATAGAGTCACAAAATAATAATCACTACAGACTAGCTGTGGGATACGCTGAGAAAAGCAACCTAGAGCCTGGAACAACACTGGCATCACAGTCACTGGGAAAGCGAAGTTGAACAGCAACTTCCAGCTGCTGCTGTGAGACTAAATACCCCTAGGTAGCTGGTCATTGTATCAGAGGATTAGCTGAGTGACCGCAGGGCTACCATTGGGAGAGACTAGCCTGGTGATATAGACCAACATAGCTGTGCCCATGCCTGCTACCATGGGAACCACAGGAGGCACCGCTGGGTGGCACCAGCGCCAGTCCTCATCTGAGTATTCTCCCCGGGACACGCATGGTATTCTCTCCTCTGACACGCATGGAAGCCCTAGCAGACCCCGGGGAGAATACTCAGATGAGGACTGGCGCTGGTGCCACCCAGCGGTGCCCCCTGTGGTCAGTTCTGTGTCCCCGAAGTCAGCACTGAACATCAAAAGAGGGGAGGGGGGGGGTCATACAGTAACCACGGTACAGTGCTTACTAATTGCCAGGCTGGATCTGATAGAACAGCTTCGGACATGGGGATGAGCTGCGTCTGCGGCCAGCCGGCCTAATACAATCTACAGCTGCATTAACCAGCAACACCTCCGGCTAGCTCCGGTTCCTCTTCCCGAGTCCCGGCACTGTCTTGGAGGAACTGACAACCCCTGCCTGCACACTGCCCGTCTCGCTGTGTCACACTGTCAAATTGTCAATAAAGTCATTTTGTGACCACACAGCACTCTGGGAATAGAACTGACCAATCAGAAGGATGTGTCCGGAGAGTGGGAGGAGACGACCGTCCACAGAGGCAGAACCACAGACCACCAACATGCTGAGGAAACCACAAGTCCCAGCATGGAATATGCTGCAGCTGTACAGCCTTGACTACATAATCAGTGACAGGAGTGTTGGAGACACGGAGGTGATATATTACAAACATTACAGCATGGCGAGTATGGGTCCATTGTTTTAACACTTAAATTAAATCTTACACCAAGCTAGAAATGTGTGCAGTAATTGACTTATCCCTGATGAACAGCATGTTATGCATGAACTACATATGTAATCAAAGCACTTATATTTTTCCATGAACCAATTAGTATTTACCTCTTTTCTTTTTAATCCTTTATATACCCCCTACTTTATTTTCATTATAGAAGGCATTCTTCAATAGGAGCAGCAGTGCCACTATTGTGGCATAATGTGTGAATAAGGGTCACTATTGTATGGCATAATGTAAATTGTGGACACTACTGTGTGGCATAACATGAATAAGGGTCACTACTGTGTGGCATAACGTGAATAAGAGGGGCTACTGTGTGGTGTAATGTGAATAAAGTGTTATGTCACTACTGTGCGACATAACATGAAATGTGTGTACTTCTGTGTGGCATAATATGAATTTTATTTGCAAACATCCAAGTTACTGTTGTGTTCACATACATCTATCCTCCATACACTACAAGTCACGTAAAACAACGCATGAGCGCAGTGTAACTCGATAGTGCCAGGACTTTTTGTGCAACTTTTTCCCTTAAAATGCCTCTTATTTTCAAAGCAATACAAATAGGTCAGCTTCTGCTGATTAAAATGATATGCAGCACGACCTATATTCGGTGTGCAACTGCGGTTATATCTGCATGCAAAATGTTGCATTACTGTGTCAGTAGCTGTGACACTAACAATGGGGGGTCTCAGTCCCTTACTTTGCCAGGGGAGCTTGGACCCCTAGACACACCCCTGAACTTCTGGCAGATTTTTTTCCATTTGATATCCCATCATTTCAGGGAAGGGCATCTCTGAATCAGGCCCAAAGGACCTGATTCAGACCCGTCGCTAGATTCGTACGCTCGCACCCAGCGTATGCAAATATAGGTAGGCAGGCGATCGCGCAGCAAGGCATTAGCACACCCACTATGTCTTGGCGTGCGATCACACAGTGATCACCAGCCTGTCTTAAGATGCCCACTTGTGCACGTCATCTCCAGGAAGTGTATGCAACCATCGGTACATCAGGTACCATTTGATGCGATCGCAGCGCTTGAGGCTGACTATACCCTATCGCAAGCACTGCGAGCACTTCAGTGTAAAAACCAGCCAGGTGACATGTACTATGACATTGCCTATAATTTATGCACGCCCATGAAACGGCGTTGAGACGCTCAGGCACGCCTACGTTTCCATCTCCACTCCCCTGTTTCTAGTGGCCAGCCCCTGTCACCACCCACAAATGGCCTCTCCTGTCTGCTGGACTGTCTATGTGCAGCGAACAAACGCTTCCCGATCTCGCGCTGCGGTTTGCGCACTGCGATGCGTATGCATGCGCACAATGTGAACATCAGCCAGCTACGAGCGAACGCATCCTAGCGAGCGTGTCTGAATCAGGTCCTAAGGGCGAAGTCATGCAATGTCATGCAATGCAATGTCTCACCAGGTTGTTGTTCTCTTGAATAAAAATGCATCTGTAGTTCGGATAATGTTCTTGCATCAAAGATATTGACAATCTTTTCAAATATTTCTTCTGTCATTTTTTTCTGACAGACTGGCCATGAATTTACTTCTCTAAGTGCAGAGCCTTTTAATTGTCCAATCAAAATTTCAACTTTCTGCTGTTCATTCAATGGATATAGGACCTGATTTAGAGCCGCTCGCTGCTGGCGGGCGATCGCTCTGAATGTGGGAGGTTTTTTTTTTCTCCGGCCGCTTGCAAAGCTGTGGGAGACCACCCACAGTTTGTGCGCGCGGCCAAGAGACCGTCGTGATTATCGCGACCATCGGACTTGCGACCTGGGGTAGGGTCTAGCTGCCGCAAGCCCGAGTGGACTTCCTGCTCTAATAGATGTCACTAGTCAGTGATGTCAGTCAGCCCTCCGTCAGCCCTCCTACAAACGCCAGGCATTCCTAAGGGAATGCCTGCGGTTGTCCGGCCACCTGCCCCTACCCACCCACAAAACGGGGCGAGCTGTCAATCAACATCGACAGCCGCCCCATCTTGTTGCGAGACCCGTAGCTACTGAACTTCAGTTGCTCAGCGGGGCTCTCGCATGCCGGACGCGGCATGTGCGCAGTGGGCAACCATTGAGCCGTTTGCGAGCGCACATCGCTTGCGAGCAGCTCTGAATCGGGCACATAGCTTGAACATAGATTGTATTTTGGTTTTAAATTCACTGAACTCACTGGTTCCTGGTGTGTGAGTATCTCCTGAATAACAAGGGAGCCATGGGGTTCCAAAATATTAAGGCATAGTAATAGGTAAAGCAATATTCATGGAGGAACCTTCTGGGCTGTGCCCATCACCTTCACTGGCTTAACGGCCTGGTTGTGACATCCTGGCTGGGGTTGAAAAGTACTTGCTTTTGACTCTAAGCTCAAGGGTGGCAAATGTAATACACCAGCAACAACCACAGGAATATAGTCACTCACAGTGTTCTTTCTTTAATATCGATGATAGATGACTTGCTCTGTTTTCTATTCTTCCTTCCGCACAGTAGAGAGGTGAGTTATCTCTTCAACCCAACCAGTAGTTCCTGTCCCTTAGCTGCTCCCTCCGAACTAACTACCGCTCACCAACTGCCGCTCCTCTTCTCCCAACTGTCTCCAGCCATCCAGCTGACCTATCACAGGGCATCTCTACTTCTGCATGTAAACACAATGTAGAGTGGTGGGCATAATACCCCAAATATATGGGGTATTACACATAGGCATAAATAACCCTTCCAAACAGACCCAATAACCACTAATAGTCATCAGCCTTGTGATTTAAACTACATCGGGCTTATGGAGCCTTCAGTTCTTCTTTTGTATTCATGCTGCACAAGTATCTCCCAGCTTGTTCTAGCTGTGTTGTTTAGTGTTATGGAAACAAAGGGCCTGATTCAGAGCCGGACGCTCTGAACGAGCGCCCGCTCTGAATCAGGGCGTTTTTTTTCTTTTGGTGCCTCCTCCTGGACGCTCGCATAGCTGTGGGTTACCACCCACAGCTTATGCGAGCATCCATGATGATGGTCGCGATGGTCGACCATCGCGACCTTCGGGCTTGCGACGAGACCTTGCGGTAGGGTCTCGGTGACCGCAAGCCTTGGAGTGATTTTGGCTCTATCAGAGCCAAAATCACTCCCACTGACATCACTAGTGATGTCAGTGGGGCCGGACCCAGACGGTAGTCGTTCCCATGGTCCCTGACCAATTTCATGCCCTAAGCAAGCTTCTTGTTGGTGCCCCCTCCCCAATGCGGGGCCCGAGAAGGGGGTGTGGCCTCCGTGAATGCACATGGCCTCATGACAGTGGGCGACTGGGGAGGCAGAGGGTGTCAGTGTCTCCAGCCATCAAATCTCTCCCCCTCTCCAGCCATCTCCCTCTCTCCCAAATCTCTCCACCCATCCAGTCCCCGGCCTATCTCATTAATAAGCACTCATAATTTACATACCTCTGCTGTCTCCCCTCTGCTTCTCTGTGGCGCCCGCTCTGCTGTGAATAACCTTAGGTCACACCAGCGTCACACTGATGGAAGCTGCAGGAGCTGAATGTTCGGTGCTGGGCTGTGCAGAGTTTCTGATGCTCCTTCTCTGCTGGCTGTCTTATAAAATGACAAACAGTTCCGGAAAACCTGTACATCCCATCGGAGGACAGCCACTGATAGACACGACTTTTGAAATCTGGAGCTGGTACAGTGGAGCTTAGATGTCCATCCTGCCCAGTTTCCCCTAGGCTTTTCCAGATGTCCCTAGACATTTTCCTCTACTGCCTATGCCTAGGGCTGGCTCTTTCCCCATGTTCATCTGCAGCTACTATCACTAAGGAGGCTTCAAGGATCACCAAAACGGTACAGAGGGCTTGATTCACTACGGGCCGCAATATTGCGTACGCACGCAGTTCAATTGCGATAGCAAGCCAAACCACTGTGATTGCCATGCAAACGCAGCACCACATAAGCCCACTTTACCATACGCCCATCCATAATGTTTAGCAGAATGACGGAACCATTAGTAAAATCGAGTACCATCGGACTCACACGCACACTCGCATGAGCCCTGACCTTACTCAGAAAATGCTAACAGCCACGCACGCTATGAGACCTCACACTGGATATGGCTTTGCACTGGCTAATTTATGCACGCCTCTGAAACGGCGTGCGAAAGCAGTGGAATGGCTGCATTTGGCCAACCACCCCCACAAACAGCACTTCCTGTCCATCACCGACTCGCGAACTGCGATGCATGGATGTGGATCATTAGGTCTACAGTAAATAGACAAACAATGTTTGGGTAGACAATGGAAGATAGACAGGCAATAGGTCGTCAGGGACTGAAGATCGACACACTAAAGGTCGACTAGTAAGAAGGTTGACAGGTACTGAAGGTAAACATGGTCATTAGGTCGACACACCTATGATCAACACACAAATTGTAGATACATGTTTTTTCGTTTTCTAGCCCTAATCTTCACCCTCACCCTAACCGTAACCCTCCCTCCTCCCTCCTGGTGGCTACAGTCAGGGTAGGTGTCTGACCCTAACCATCCCTTCTAGTGCCTAACCCTAACCCTACGGTAAGTGCCTAACCCTAACCCTCCCTCCTGGTGCCTAACCTTAACTGTTGGAGTTAGTGCCTAACCCTAAAAAACAAACAAAAAACATGTCGACCATTCATGCTTGTCGACCTTCTTACTAGTCGACATTTAGTGTGTCAACCTTCAGTCCCTGTCGACCTATTGCCTGTCTATCTCCCATTGTCTACCCAAACATTGTCTATTTACTATAGACCTAATGACCGGATACCGCGATGCACACAAGTACGCAGTACGCATCAACCGGCCATCTGCGTACACTTTAGTGATAGCGATCCTCTGCAGTCTTACAGGCAGGTTCCAGATCTTCATGTGTAAACCAGAGAACCTTATCTGTTATTACTGACTTTGTAGTGGTAATAGCAGTGCCGAGATACTCTTATATTTAACGGCGTCTTCTGTGGAAGCATAACAACTTCTTCCGTTTCATTTTCCACCAGTGATTTCTCCGCATCACGAATGAGGTCAATGGCTTGGTGTTGTGGAACATCTTGATTCAATACATCTTGCCTACGGCATTATGGCATAGAAATAAATGGATTGCATCTGTTCCCAGCAATAGCACTGCTTAGAATGACAGCCATTTATTCAAGTCTGAGAAAAATAAATAATATGTGAACCTCACTTAAACGATTCTGGAACGCACACAGACCCGTTTCGCTATTTTGATCTATTCAGCATATCGCCCCCCCCCCCCTCCCACTCAGATGGCTTATTTATGTGTTACCTCCTTTTCTAGCAAATGCAGAAATAAAAATTGCAGGAGGCGAAGGGATTGATTTATTAATTTTTCTTTTTTATTTAGGTCTTCATCAGATCGTATTTCAATCACCAAAAAAGTGAAGCATGATTCTTCTTCCCGAGGCAGAATTATTGCTTAAGAGATGCACCGGGAACTTCTTGCAGAAGAATGGATGCGCTCACTACATTGTGCTCATGTCCTGCTGGAGTTTGTGCATTAACTCTTAGATGGCTTTGTGCCCTTTAAAGGGCAATCCTTTATAGTGCATGGCTGTTGTATGATTATCAAAAGCTGACAATACTGTATATTTATTTCTTTATGTTCAATACGGGATGTAGTTAGCATCCCGGCGGACGCCGGAATCTCGACAGCCACCATGCTGAACGAAGGTACACCGGGACGCCTTAGCTTTTACCCACCGGGAGGGGGGGTTAGTTTAGGCATTACGGGGGGGGGGTTAGGGATAGGCTTTGGGGAGGAGGTTAGGGTTTAGCAACACTGGGGGCAGTGGGAAAATGCAGGATTTGTAAAAGGGGGTTTCCAGATATGTGATAGAGGATTGTGTGGATCGCAGTTGCTAATACGCACGCAAACGGCCGATTGTTGCATTCTGCACATGCGTATGCACCGCAGTGCGCGAGCCGGCAACTGCGATCGGGACTGCAATCGCAGAGTGATTGACAGGAAGTGGGGTTTGTGGGTGGTGACGGGGGGTGGTCGGCGGAACGTAGACGTGTCATTGCGTTTGAACGTCGTTGCATGGGCGTGCATAAATGATTCATTGCGATGCCATACTGCGAGGCCTCATAGCGTGCGCTGAAGTTAGTCATTTCTGAGTAAGGTCAGAGCTTGTGCAAGTGTGCGTGAGGCTGCGATGATACTCAATTGTACAAATGTTTACGCAGTCTTGCTAAACATTACAGATGCGTGTAAGGTATAGTGAGCGTCCTTATGTAGTGCCGCGGTGGCATAGCGATCACAATGGATTAGCATACTATCGCAGTTGAACTGCGGACATAATCGCAGCTGCGATCGCAATAGCAATCCTTGCTGAATCAGGCCCAAAGTTTCAACTCGGAACAACTATATTCTGTCATTGTCAGTTCTCTGAGAACCGAAAAAAAGTTCAAAGTGTAAAGGAGAGGTGAGCGAACCATAATTTATTTTCATCATTTGATATGACAAAATAAAAAGTGGTTGAGTATAAGTTTATGATAGACACTAGAGCAGGCATGTCAAACTCAAAATACCAACTGTGCCGAATATTCAATTATGCAGTGCCCCAGTAATGCCCCTTATGCAGAGCCCCCAATAATGCCCCTAGACATGCACCTTATGTTGTGCCCCAGTATAATTCCCCTTATGCAGAGCCCTCAGTAATGCCCTTATGCAGAGCCACAGTAATGCCCCTAATGCAGAGCCCCCAGTAAGGCCCCTAGAAGTGCACCTTATGTTGTGCCCCCAGTAATGCCCCTTATGTTGTGCCCCAGTAATGCCCCTTATGCTGTGCTCCCTCCCAGTATAGAACAGGCCCCACTCACCTGTCTGTGCAGTACTTACCTTTCTTCACGATGGACGCTGGGTACCGCTCCAGTCCACGCCGCCCTACGTAGACTCTGCCGCTGACTGCGCTGCATCACTGGGAACGCTGGCCTCTGAAGCGATCAGCGGCTTCTGATCGCTTCAGAAACCACTGTTGCCAGCCTGTAAAGTAAACACTGCCCGATCGGAGCTGTGCTCCGATCGCGGCAGGGGTGTGGGCCGCATATTATAGTGTGTGAGCCCACACTCTGGGGCCGCAGAAAATGGTTTTTCGGGCTGGCCGCATGTTTGACATGCCTGCACCAGATGTACGGGAGACATGGCTCCTGGACTTTGGAGTAGTGTAGTAATTAGTGTAGAAGCAGAAAGAATAGTCATTTGCTTAGTTTAGCAGACTGCTAAGTGGTTGGAGGAAAAGTACAGTAATATCTACATCATATATTATCACTGCTGAGAATGTAGATAAACAAACACTAACATAGAAGTGCTGGAAGCTCGAAACTGTGCTTAGAGGACAATGCCACCTTCAAAGACTCCTATTGTTCAGGCAGATTTATTTATATACATTGCCCTTAGGTGTCACATTAGATCTCCTGTCTAGGCACTGTTGTGGCCATTGCACATATCCGAGCTTTTCTGCTGTTGTAACCAGGGGCAACAAAATACATACATCTGGCAAGATAATTCTTTGATTACATGGTGTCCATGTATTTGGAGACTTTATCATGTTGGTCATACTTAGGAGGGGACTTTACACACTCCACCAATGGAGACGATAATGGTGGGTACCAGCCATGAGACAAGAGGAGTAGGAATGTGAGAGCCATCAGAAGGTCCTGATTTTGCCATATAAATGAAAGCACAATTACTAGAAGTATGTGAACCATTTGCATATACTATACTGAATACATTTGTGACATCACATTACCATCCGCGGTAATCACGTTCATCCATTAAGGGCCTGGTTCTGAGTTGCAGTTGAATTCTGAATGCGGATGGATTGGACGATTTATAGTATGTGCCATGGGCTGCATCTCACTTGTGGCTGTATGGGCTTTACTGGGTGGGATGGGGACGGAGGCGTTCACGCATAAAATAGATTTACCGTGGGCGTGTACACAGGTGCATCCTCTTCTGATTTGAGGGTCCTTCAGATAGTATCCGGTCTAAAGATCTACAGTAAAAATGTAGACAATGTCTTGTTAGACGGGGTACATTTACTAAAGTGAGAGTTTTTAGAAGTGAGTTTTAAAAGTGATGTTGCCCATAGCAACCAATCAGATTCTACTTAACATTTAACTAGCACCTTCTAGAAGATAATAGCTAGAATGTGATTGGTTGCTATGGGCAACATCACTTTTAAAACTCACTTCTAAAAAAACTCTCACTTTAGTAAATTTACCCCCAAGATGTTAGACAGGCAGTAGGTCGACAGGTACAAATGGTCGACAGGGTCGAAATGTCGTAATCAAAATGGTCGACACGTGATTTTTTTTGGGGGGGGGGTTAGGCACTTACCGGAGGGTTAAGGTTAGGCACTTACCCTTAGGGTTAGGCGCTAGAAGGGACGGTTAGGGTCAGGGACCTACCCCGACGGTTAGGGTTAGGCACCAGGAGGGAGGGTTAGGCACCAAGGGGAGGGTTAGGGTTAGGTTGAAGATTAGGCTTAGAAAAAACAACATGTGTCGACCATTTTCACAACGACCATTTTCATAGTGACATTTTGACCCTACCGACCTTCTTACATGTCGACCTTTAGTGTGTCGACCTTTTGTCCCTGTCAACCTATTGCCTGTCTAACATCTAGTGTCTATCTAGACATTGTCTACCTTTTTACTGTAGATCTTTCAATCCATTAGCCATCAGGTTCAGTCAGAACTCCTGCACTAAGGCTAGGGCTGGGCTAGGGCTGGTGCAGATGCTGACAATAGCAATGATGGCTGCTGTCACAAGCGGAGAGCTGGGGGTGGTGCAGTCTAATTGATGCGTCTGACTATGAAACCGAGCAGATATTTGCATGGGATTTCCAAGGGCCTGGAAATACAACAAGGGAGTCAAGCTCTAGGTTTATAAATGACCCATCTCAGGTGTGGATGGGATGTGATAATATCGGCCAAAATCGCAATGCGATATTTGAAAACATTGCAAGGACGTATCAAACATCGCACGCAGGGACAGAGCTTACGTGAAAGCTCTGTCCCTGCGAATCCTCTCCCTGGTCTTCTCAGGGTATTCTTTTGCAAACAATACTCTGAGAGTGTGACTGTGCATGCTCCAGCACAACTGCCCTCCACCCGCGACCTTAGCTAACACTTACAGTACTCGCACAATGATATGTGTGACTCCGGTCAGCTGAATTCAAGGCTCCTGCTCCATGACCCCAGTCAGCTGCTCCGTGTGGTGAGCCAGGATCACAGAGCCAGCATCTCAACAGCAGAGCAGCTGACCAGGAGCCCAGCGATTAGTTGACCAGAGTCATGGAGGAGGTCACTGATCACCAGCCCCTGGTACAGGTCAGTGTTATTATTTATTTATTTTTTTCTCTGTAATCAGCCTGTGGTCTATCAGATACACAGGCTGATCACATGTGCCAGCTTTGGGCTCAGATTTCGCTGTCAGCAGACAGAGAAGGCTGAGCTGGAGTAGGTGAATCGGAGGGGAACCCTGCATAACCCCATCTCCAGATAGGGTCATTATCGCAGTGCTCCCTGTCAGTATTTTTTTTATTTTTTTCACAGTTTCTTTTAGTAAATCTGTTTCATTACAAGTATGGGAAATGCAATTTGCTTATTCAAAGAAGGCAAATTTAATGCTTGGAGTAGTTTTTTTTACAAAAACTGCTCCAAAAGTCCTTTAATACTGTACATTTAAGTGTTTCTAAAATAATGTGAAAAGGATGTGAAAACACTCGTTTTCACATTATTTTAGTAAAAATAATATTTATAAATCCGCACGTTAGTGACTTCAAGAAAAGTCAGATTTTTTTCTAAATTATGGCCGTGTACAGGGGCTACATACTGTAAGTGATTTACTGAGCGTAACGTATAATTCACCCTTCATTTTAATGTTTCAGTATATCAAATGTTTCTACCAAGTTTTTTTCCTCTTCAATAATAATGATAATAATGCAAATCACACGATGCTTATGTAAATTAATATTTGGGATGTTCGGCATTTCATGATATTATACAGGGTATCATTAACACTTATCACACGACAGCGAAACGTACACACGCAATCTTGTAATAAATAACAAAACCTATTACGGGTCTAACTTTGATCCAGTAATTACTTTCCCAGCGCTTCAGGAAACTGCTTGACTTCATTTTTTTTTTTTTTAAAAGCACGCTATTTTTGCCACCGCAATCCCCGTGTCATGCAGCAAGATAAATTGCCGTTTGGAAGTAGAATACATTTGCTGTATAAAAATAAAACCGTGAACATCCTGTTAATGAAGAAATGTTTTCAGCGTTAATTAAAAAAAATATATATATATATATTTCTGTTGGCATCGCGCTTTTCTAAAAATAAATATAAAAATGGTACATCAGGTTTATTGTGCATTTCTGCATCATTCTTGCTACCTTTGAGTTCATAGAAATATACTTTTTATTTTCTCCCTGTTGTAGACATATGAAAGTAAAGGGCTCCATTGATCTCTGGTGTGCTGCATTTTACATTTCCTCTATCTGCGATACACATATTAGCTCGGGGCTGTGCAGGGAAATTCAACTTACTATCCTTTTTCTTTGAAACCACATTTGAAAAGACAGAAACATTCTGCACATCAAATCTAAAAACTGCGGTCCTGATTCATTACCGTACGCAACTGCGAATACCACGCAATCGGTCGATTGTTGCGTTCTGCGAATGAGTATGCATAGCAGTGCGTGTGCGCGAATTACCTATTGTGATCGGGACTGCCATCACAGAGGCTACGCAGACCCATCGCAGAGTGATTGACAGGAAGCACCGTTTGTGGGTGGTGACGGGGGAGTGGTCGAGCCGTTGCAGGGGCGTGCATAAATTATCCAGTGCGATAGCCTAAGCAGTGAGAGGTCTCATAGCGTGCGTAGTTGTTAGCAATTTCTGAGTAAGGTCAGGTCTTGTGCAAGTGTGCGTGAGGCTGCGATGGTACTCGGTTGTACCGATAGTATCGCTATTCTGCTAAGTATTACGGATGTGTGCAATGTAAAGTGGGCGTCCTTGTGTAGTTCGCATTGCGATCGCAATGGATTAGCTTGCTATCACAGTTGAACTGCGTGCGTGCGCAATATTGCGATCCGTAGTGAATCAGGCTCTATGCGCCTTATTCCGAGACGGATGGATCTCTCCTCACGGACGCAAATAGAAATATTTACCGTACATCGCGTGCGCAGAAGAGTTTCCGCATTTTTACGATGGATTCCGAGTTGGTCTGTTTCTGCCAGATCTCGCTTTGCGCAAAATGTACTGAAACTGGCCGGCAACATGCAAGGGATCTGTCTCAGGGGCGTGTGGCTAAAGATCCGAGCGTAGGAGGAAGGGAAGTTTGTTCCTGATGGATCTCGTGCACCTAGGCTGAGGCTGGTATGAGTGCCGATACTAATGATGACGGTTGTGGCGGTCGGCATAAAATCAGTGGACGCCGCGAGCTTCTTGCCTGCAGATGCAAAGAATCTCACATTAGCTGTATGGAATTTTGCATTAGTATAACGGTAGTAAATCCGGGTTCCGCGGCTTCACAGAAACAACAGTTAGCGGTCATTTCGGGTTTAGTCACTGTACAGAGTGGCGTGCTTTCCATGGGAATTGGGTTTGTGGGTTTATTCTTATTTTACCAAGACCTATGGATTTCTACATGGACCAGAGAGGAAGCCAATGAAGGCTTTGGTCAGTATGTAATTGGTGTTTTGTTTTTGTTTTTTAAATAAAGGATTACCACATTCTTTGTCCATGTGCTGTGTTTATTTTAATATTTTCTTTACATTCGGACTACAGGTGCCAGCGGGCCGTTAATATCAAGCATGCTGGTACTTGTTGTCTTACAAGTGCCGGGGCTGGCTTGCTGGGACCTGTAGACCAGAGACGGATTTAGACATCGTGGGGCCCTAGGCAAGATACAAGTTTGGGGCCCCCCTCAAACAATCCATAGCACTATATTTTCCCAGATACCTTATCCCAAACCCCTAAACTAACCCTTATATCCTAACCCCTAAACTAACCCTATTACCCCATCCATAATATCCTAACACAAACCCCTAAACTAACCATTACACCAACAGTAATACCCTACCCAAACCACTACACCAACCCTAATACCCTATCCCTAAAACCCTACCCCAAACCCCAAAACTAAGCTTAACCCGTAACCCAAACTGCTACACTATGTGATGGCAGATTGCGCCCCTTACAGTGAGGGGCTGTAGGAGGCAGGCTGGGGATCTCAGCACTAGGCTCTGGACCCAGGGGACATGGAGGAGGGGGGTTGTCAGGGAGGCAGCCTACGCCGTCACCTGATAGCAGCCCCCCTCAGACGGCCCTTACAGAGCAGGGCACCATCACTACTCCAGTCCCAGCCTCTGGGGCTGGCCATACTGCAGCGCAGAGACGTTACAAGGGGGGGTTCGTGCCGCACCTGGGTGTCACTCTTCCAGGGGGTGACACCAAAATTCTGACTACTCTGCAGTTACAGGAGCCAGGTGCTGCAGTGCGACGTTATCCTGCAGCACTCAGCATCTTCTGTCACTGAGAAGGAGCCGGCAGTGGGAAGTAATCGGGAAGCCACAACCCCTTTTCAGCCGCTGGGGGTCTCTGGGCCGCACCAGGTGTCATTGACACTGCTGCAGTGTGCCAGGTATTAGTAGCCGGATCAAGCTGGGGAGAGGGACGTGCTGCCACTATGAAAGGCTCACCTTCAGGTGAGAGATGCCCGGCTGTGCTGGCTGCTGCAGGTGCTGACAGCAGGAGAGTCAGTTGAAGATGACTGATGCCAGCAGAACAGGAGCGGCCTAGCCCCTCAGAGGCACCCCCCCAATCATCATTATGCGGCTACTTTCCTTTATGGTGTGGTTATCTCCAGGGGAACTGAAAGGGGAATTGTGCAGGTACAGATTTCTCCGGCCTGTCTGGTGCCTGGCCAGAGGGAGCATGTCAGATTGGGAGGCTGAGTAGTGCCCCCCTTCGCCACGCCACTGTGCACATTCTTAGCAAAAAATGTCCGTGCCCCATGCAATTGGCAATGCCGTGACTCCAGCAAAGTCTGCATGATGTCTTGGTGGTACTGGTTATGTCCTTTCATCCAATATGTAAGGAGGTACGACATTTACATGGGGGAAAAGTACTAAGCTCTGGAAAGAGATAAATTGGAAAGTGATAAACTACCAGCCTCTCAGCTCCTAACTGTCATGTTACAGACTGTGGGGTCTATTTACTAAGCAGTGTAAGGAGAAGTGAAAAGTGAAGAGTGAAAAGTGATAAGGTGCCAGCCAATCAGCTCCCAACTGCCATCTCACAGGCTGTGTTTGAAAAATGACAGTTGGGAGCTGATTGGCTGGCACCTTATCACTTTTCATTCTGTCTCCTAACACTGCTTAGTAAATAGACCCCTGTGTTTGAAAAATGACAGTTAGGAGCTGATTGGTTGGTAGCTTATCACTCTCCAATGTATCACTTTCCAGAGCTTAGTACATCTGCCCCGTCTGTAAACACAATAAATTATATGAACACATTTAATTTCTTTTTTCCTCTTTTTTTATTTTTACAACATATTGAAAAAAGACGAGTCTTGGTCCTTTAAAGTCTGTTCAGTGAAGGATATTTTATTGTGGCTGCAGCCGTAACCTCTACAGACTGTAGAGAGTGAATGTTGACTGGCTGGGTCACGTAGAAATCATTCTCCGTTGCAGCTGCTCCCAATACAAACAGGGATGGAGAGGAGAGAGGCAGCCGGAATATTAACCATTGTTCCAAGTTCCTGCTCTGTGCACAGAATGTATAAATGACAGAACGGGAAGCGCTCAATCCTCTCAAATTTTAAACCTAATTAATGTAAAATGTCACCAAGTTTAAAAAAAAAAAATGATATTATCTCCGCAATTTTTACATTACTATGATGTAGGGTATGTACAGTATAGAAACAGACCAGTATCTTATTGCCGGACTGCATTACTATATGCAAACAAGCAAAAATGTAAGCCATAACTTTCCATATTAATATGTACCATGCACAGGGCAATATTTACTCATTCGGCCAATTCAGTATGTTCCTGTAAGAGACATGAAAATTAATTAATGTTTTTCATTTAATAGTTTTTTTAAACTCATATTTATAAATGTATATAACAGACACAATTTAGTAGCTGACAAATGCAGACAGTGTAAAGGTGCATACACACGGTCAGATGTGTCAGATGTGTCAGATGAACGATTGAACGATCTGAATGATCTGAACGATTTGAACTATGAACGATTTCTGACTGCATTAAAATGAATGGAATCGTCCAAATCTGACTGCAAACACATCAGATGTCAGATATCGTTATCTGACCATCGGGAACGCGCATCGTTCATCGTTCAGACATGTCAGATATGTCAGATTTTCCTTCAGATATGAACGATTGAACGATTTTTTAAATCGTTATCGTTCAGATCTGAAGAAAAATCTGACCGTGTGTATGCACCATCACATGACATTGTAGTTTGCACATTGTATAATGCAGAAACGGAGCTGCAGACTTCTGTAGTGTTAGTGGTTCATCTACAAGAAAACATTGATCAAAAACAAAACAGGAACCATAATACAAATATTTTTAAATTCACATGTGGCCTGCCCGGCGCACAAGAAAACATAATATCCCATCAAGATGTTATATGGAACAGACGGTGCATGCCCGAACACGCTGGGAAGAGCATCAGAACATGGCATCAGAAAGGTAAGTCCACATAATGCTACAGTAAGTTACAGTGGCAAACGCAGGATTCCTAGAGGGGGGTTTCCAAATGCTGGATTTTAGAGTGCGTATGGCCAGTCCATGAATAGGGCATAATTAACACTTATCCAGCTTTAATATGCGACATACAAAGTGTATTGTGAGTCATAACTCCAGCATATACAGGACCAGCGATCACAGTAACCCATTATATGTGTCATACATAGTGTATTGTGTGTCATAACTCCAGCATATACAGGACCAGCGATCACAGTAACCCATTATATGTGTCATACATAGTGTATTGTGTGTCATAACTCCAGCATATACAGGACCAGCGACCACAGTAACCCATTATATGTGTCATACATATTGTATTGTGTGTCATAATTCCAGCATATACAGGACCAGTGATCACAGTAACCCATTATATGTGTCATACATAGTGTATTGTGTGTCATAATTCCAGCATATACAGGACCAGTGATCACAGTAACCCATTATATGTGTCATACATAGTGTATTGTGTATAATAATTACAGCATATACAGGACCAGCGATCACAGTAACCCATTATATGTGTCATACACAGTGTATTGTGTATAATAATTACAGCATATACAGGACCAGTGATCATAGTAACCCATTATATGTGTCATACACAGTGTATTGTGTATAATAATTCCAGCATATACAGGACCAGTGATCACAGTAAGCCATTATATGTGTCATACATAGTGTATTGTGTGTCATAATTCCAGCATATACAGGACCAGTGATCACAGTAACCCATTATATGTGTCATACATAGTGTATTGTGTATAATAATTCCAGCATATACAGGACCAGTGATCACAGTAAGCCATTATATGTGTCATACATAGTGTATTGTGTGTCATAATTCCAGCATATACAGGACCAGTGATCACAGTAACCCATTATATGTGTCATACATAGTGTATTGTGTGTCATAATTCCAGCATATACAGGACCAGTGATCACAGTAACCCATTATATGTGTCATACATAGTGTATTGTGTGTCATAATTCCAGCATATACAGGACCAGTGATCACAGTAACCCATTATATGTGTCATACACAGTGTATTGTGTATAATAATTCCAGCATATACAGGACCAGTGATCACAGTAACCCATTATATGTGTCATACATAGTGTATTGTGTATAATAATTCCAGCATATACAGGACCAGTGATCACAGTAACCCATTATATGTGTCATACATAGTGTATTGTGTATAATAATTCCAGCATATACAGGACCAGTGATCACAGTAACCCATTATATTAGGGGTGTGCACCGGACACTTTTCGTGTTTTGTGTTTTGGTTTTGGATCTGGATCTTTCTTCGTGTTTTGGATCTGGATTGGTTTTGCCAAAACCACCCTTCCGTGTTTTGGGTTCTGGGTTTTGTGTTTTGGATCTGGATTTTTTCTTAAAAAATAAAAAAAACCCGCTAAAATCACATAAATGGGCCTTTTTTTGTTCCTACGCTATTAATAACCCCAATAACATTAATTTCCACTCATTTCCACTCTATTCTGAACACCTCACACCTCACAATATTGTTTTTAGGCCAAAAGGTTGTACCGAGGAAGCTGGATGACTATGCTAAGCGACACAAGGGGGCGGCACAAACACGTGGCCCATCTAGGAGTGGCACTGCAGTGGCAGACAGGAAGCCAATCAGCGTTATGGTGCCCATTTGCATGTAGCACGAACCCGGGAGATCCGTGCTACATGCATCTGTGTGATTGGCACAGAGCAATGACAGGTCCGTGAGACCCGTCTGTGCTGCTGTGGTAAAAAAAAAAAAAAAAACCTGTGTAAAAAAAGAAAAAAATGGCGTGCACCCCCCCAAAAAAGAGCAACCAGCCCCGGGCATTAGTAACCCAGTGCTGGGTGTGCTTAAATACAGGGGACAAACGACGTAGGGGTCCCCTGTACTTAAGCACAACCAGCACCGGGCTAGTCAGAACCAGCGCTGGTTGCCAAAATACGGGGGACAAACGACGTAGGGGTCCCCTGTATTCTGCGCAACCAGCTCTGGGCTCTGATCCGGTCCTGGTTCTGGAAATATAGGGGACAAAAAATGAGTAGGGTTCCCCTGTATGTTCCAGAACCAGCACTGGACTTTTTCTAGCGGGGGGCTGATGCCACAGCCAGGGGAGCCCTTTCACCGGGCCCCCCAGCCGCAGCATCAACCCTGACCGCTAGTCAGCCCAGGCCGGGGATCCCTGGAGAGCTGGGGACCCCCCCAATAAAGGGGTCACCCTCTCCAGGGCACCCCAGGCCCAGGCTGATAGCCCGGGGCTATCCCCGCCACCCCTGGTGGCGGTGGGTGGCGGGTTGATTGTGTGGTGTGGTGTAAATAAAGAATATCAAACATTGTCTTTACAAGTAGAACTGCAAGTCCCAGCAAGCCTGCCCCGCATGCTGGTACTTGGAGAACCACAAGTACCAGCATGCAGGGCATTAAGGGCCCACTAGTACCTGTAGTTCACCTGTAAAAAAATGTTTAAAAAAAACACAGGACACACACACCGTGACAGTATAAGTTTATTAAACATACATACACACACACACACACACACACACATGTACACATACTCACCTATGTAACCCTGTAGCATCGGTCCACTTGTCCGGTAAAGTATCCATAGGGGACCTGTGAAAAAAAACATACTCACCATCTCCTATGCGAGGTTCTGTCCTCTTCGTTCCAAAGTAGGCATCCCCGGACTTGGCAAAAAAAAAAAACGAAAACGCGATCCACGAACTTAGTACCGTTCTATAGAACGGTACTTCCCGAATGAGAGCTTAGCGGCGGGGTATCACCATGGAAACCCCGCTGCTAAGCGTTCATTGGCTGAGAGAGGTCATCTCCCGTCTCTCAGCCAATGAACGGCTCCCTCCATTGTAGTCAATGGTGGGAACCGCAGGGTAAACTTTAATAACCTTGCGGCTCCCAGCATTGACTACAATGGAGGGAGCCGTTCATTGGCTGAGAGAGACGGGAGATGGCCTCTCTCAGCCAATGAACGCTTAGCAGCGGGGTTTCCATGGTGATACCCCGCCGCTAAGCTCTCATTCGGGAAGTACCGTTCTATAGAACGGTACTAAGTTCGTGGATCGCGTTTTCGTTTTTTTTTTTTGCCAAGTCCGGGGATGCCTACTTTGGAACGAAGAGGACAGAACCTCGCATAGGAGATGGTGAGTATGTTTTTTTTCACAGGTCCCCTATGGATACTTTACCGGACAAGTGGACCGATGCTACAGGGTTACATAGGTGAGTATGTGTACATGTGTGTGTGTGTGTGTGTGTGTATGTATGTTTAATAAACTTATACTGTCACGGTGTGTGTGTCCTGTGTTTTTTTTAAACATTTTTTTACAGGTGAACTACAGGTACTAGTGGGCCCTTAATGCCCTGCATGCTGGTACTTGTGGTTCTCCAAGTACCAGCATGCGGGGCAGGCTTGCTGGGACTTGCAGTTCTACTTGTAAAGACAATGTTTGATATTCTTTATTTACACCACACCACACAATCAACCCGCCACCCACCGCCACCAGGGGTGGCGGGGATAGCCCCGGGCTATCAGCCTGGGCCTGGGGTGCCCTGGAGAGGGTGACCCCTTTATTGGGGGGGTCCCCAGCTCTCCAGGGATCCCCGGCCTGGGCTGACTAGCGGTCAGGGCTGATGCTGCGGCTGGGGGGCCCGGTGAAAGGGCTCCCCTGGCTGTGGCATCAGCCCCCCGCTAGAAAAAGTCCAGTGCTGGTTCTGGAACATACAGGGGAACCCTACTCATTTTTTTCCCCTGTATTTCCAGAACCAGGACCGGATCAGAGCCCAGAGCTGGTTGCGCAGAATACGGGGGACCCCTACGTCGTTTGTCCCCCGTATTTTGGCAACCAGCTCTGGTTCTGACTAGCCCGGTGCTGGTTGTGTTTAAGTACAGGGGACCCCTATGTCGTTTGTCCCCTGTATTTAAGCACACCCAGCACTGGGTCACTAATGCCCGGGGCTGGTTGCTCTTTTTTTGGGGGGGAGGACGCCATTTTTTTCTCTTTTTACACAGGTTTTTTTTTTTTTATTTACCACAGCAGCACAGACGGGTCTCACGGACCCGTTAGTGCTCTGTGTCAATGACACAGATGCAAGTAGCACGGATCTCCTGGTCCGTGCGTGCATCTGTGTCATTGAAATACACAGCAGCACAGACGGGTCTCACTGACCCATCTGTGCTCTGTGTCACTGTCAATCACACAGATGCATGTAGCACGGATCTCACGAGTCCGTGCTACATGCAAATGAGCACCATAATGCTGATTGGCTGAGAGCCGTGACAGACGGCTCTGTCAGCCAATCAGCACTTTGCCCATTAAAGGCAAAGGCATTTTTTTTTAAATGGCCGCTCGAGGCAAAACCTCGAGATCCGACAGCAGATCTCGAGGTTTTGCCTCGGGAGAGGGATCCGGGGCAGACAGGGAGATCCGAGCTTGGGCTCGGATCGCCCCGGATCCCCGAAGTTCGGGTGGGTTCGGTTCTCAGGGAACCGAACCCGCTCATCCCTACATTATATGTGTCATACATAGTGTATTGTGTATAATAATTACAGCATATACAGGACCAGTGATCACAGTAACCCATTATATGTGTCATACATAGTGTATTGTGTGTGATAATTCCAGCATATACAGGACCAGTGATCACAGTAACTGATTATATGTGTCATACATAGTGTATTGTGTATAATAATTCCAGCATATACAGGACCAGTGATCACAGTAACCCATTATATGTGTCATACAAAGTGTATTGTGTATAATAATTCCAGCATATACAGGACCAGTGATCACAGTAACCCATTATATGTGTCATACACAGTGTATTGTGTGTAATAATTCCAGCATATACAGGACCAGTGATCACAGTAACCCATTATATGTGTCATACAAAGTGTATTGTGTATAATAATTCCAGCATATACAGGACCAGTGATCACAGTAACCCATTATATGTGTCATACATAGTGTATTGTGTGTCATAATTCCAGCATATACAGGACCAGTGATCACAGTAACCCATTATATGTGTCATACATAGTGTATTGTGTGTCATAATTCCAGCATATACAGGACCAGTGATCACAGTAACCCATTATATGTGTCATACATAGTGTATTGTGTGTCATAATTCCAGCATATACAGGACCAGTGATCACAGTAACCCATTATATGTGTCATACATAGTGTATTGTGTGTCATAATTCCAGCATATACAGGACCAGTGATCACAGTAACCCATTATATGTGTCATACATAGTGTATTGTGTGTCATAATTCCAGCATATACAGGACCAGCTGTCACAGTAACCCATTATATGTGTCATACATAGTGTATTGTGTGTCATAATTCCAGCATATACAGGACCAGTGATCACAGTGAGCCATTAGATACAGCAGTAGGACCATCCTGCCTGAGCTGAGTGTTTTTATTTCAGATGTGGGCACCATTCCAGAGCATGGGGGCAAGTCCGGGAGTCTGGAGGAGCAGCAGAAGAACCTAGCACTGCCCTGGACATACAGTATATGTACTTATGGGTCTCATCATGCACTGGATCTATACATAGCAGTGTACCCCTAACAGTGCATGTTTTCCAGATCTAATTGGCGAACAGGTGTATTTATTACTGGCTGACATATGTTAAAAGATCCACAGGTGGTGCTAACTATTTCATTTGTGATAGTGAGAAGAACATGCAGCACTAGTAACATTTTATATTACTATTTCTAATGTGGGCTGGGGAGGGGGGTTCCGGGCAACCGGAAACCCCCCTGCGTTTGCCTATGAGTTAGGGACCATTAGTCCTTGTCTTACATAGTGAAAAGTAAAAATAATCCCTTTTCTTGGATAATATGCAGAAAAAAGGGTCATCACTGCTCAAGGACACACCGGGCCTGATTCAGCATGGAACGCAGTTGCTAATACGCACGCAATTGGTCGATTGTTGTATACTGCGCATGCGTACGCATCGCAGTGCGCTGGTGCGCAAACTAGCAATTGCAGAGGCTACGCAGACCTGGAGCACAGTGATTGACAGGAAATGCCGTTTGTGGGTGATGACGGGGGGATGGTCGGGCGAGCGCAGGCGTGCCAGTGCGTGGCAACGCTGCTGCAGGGGCGTGCATAAATTATCCACTTCGTGGCCACACTCAGCCTGAGGCCTCATAACATGTGCTGTAGGAAGCAATTCCTGAGTGAGGTCTGACCTGCCTTATCTGTGCGTATGGGTCCGATGTTACTTGATGTTACCGATTATTTTGTTATGTTGCCCAAGTATACGGATGTGAGTAAGGTGAAGTGGGCGTCCTTATGTCAGGCTGTGAGTGCAATGCGATTGCTAACATTTACATATCACCGCTGATATTAGCAACTGCGCTGCATGCGTATAAGCAGAATAGCGATCCTTGCTGAATCAGGCACACGGTCTACTGATGTGCAATTTGCTTCGGTGCTATAATATTTTTAAATTTGACTGGGTTCCTGGAAATCACCCGTCAGCTGCCTGGATCCTGGAAGTATAGTTCCAGGTCACATAAAGTAGAAAATCCACTAAAGTATCTCTCTAGTCTCTGGGTACATTCTGCAATGTTGGATCACTTAGACTGACACAAGATAGCCCTCTCTGTTCTAGGCTTGCACTGCTAGAGTGTTTCCATCTGCATTACCACAGCACACTGCTATACCTTCAGCCTGTGACCAGCTTCCACGGTCCCCTGTGTCTCTATCAGCACTACAGCTACTGCAGCACCCTGCTGCACCTTCAGCCTGTGACCAACTACTGTACCACAGTCCCCTGTGTCTCTCTACCAGCTTTACAGTAACTGCAGCGCACTACTACACCTTCAGCCAGTGACCGGCAACTACCAAAGTCTCCTGGGTCTCCTGTACCTGCTGTGGTCACCCACAGCTATGCGAGCGGCCACGAGGCCGATCCAATTTTAGTTAGGACGGCCCTGATTCAGAGCGAGCGCTATTGTCAGAGCGTCCAGCTCTGAATCAGGCCCAGAGTCTCTCTGCATGTATGGGAGGTCTGTTAGGCATGCACGAGGGTTTAATTTTATTGACCATTTCAATTTTTTTCCCGTGAATGGGTGAGTAGGGGCCCCAGAGCATTGCTTTGCCCAGGGCCCACACTGCTGTTAAGACGACCCTGTGTACTTGTGCTGCCAGGATCTGTGTTCTGTTATTACGTTTCACTTTTATAAATCATTTTGATTGATGTCCTGAGAGGAACGTCCTGCATGAGTGCTGAGGCTGACACATTCTTGGTGTGTTTAGCATTTGTATGCCGGTGATTGTTGGCTATAGCGCTGTCATGTTCACTGCAAATGGGCTTGAAATCTAACCGCCACAAGGTAGCCGTTTTGTACAGTAGCATTGGCCTTTTCCGTGGCAATGCTCCATTTCAAAGATAGTCACAGGTGGCTGCTTCCCACTTTGCTTTACTTCCCGGGCAATACAGCCTGGGGAACCTTATAGGTATGCAGTCACTAAGTCAAAAATTTACACCGTCAACACCAGAATGTCGATAGTTATGGCAACATCGCTAAAATGACAATATTGTGTCGACATCTGCCATGTCGACATGGACAAAATATTGTCATATGAAATGTTGACATTGTGAAAATGTTGACATTAGGGGTAGGCTTAAAGGTTAGGGTTCGGGTTAAGGTTTGGATTAGGGTTAGCAGTGGGGTTACAGTTACGGTAAGGCTCACCTGAAACAGACAGCGTCTACATTCTGACCGTGTTGACATTTTATCCGTGTCGACATGCTGAATGTCGGCATATTGAACGTTGTCAACATGTTGAATGTTGACCTAATATACCAAACCCATCTCATATGTAATAAGGCTATGCCAGAATCTCACATGAAGCTGAATGGACACGATGTAGCAACAAAATAATTAGCATAGCACAACATGATGTCTGTAGCCTCTCGCTCCTGATGCTTCTGTGCTTTTACAGCCTGATGGAGAATTAGTTACAAATTGGGCAGAATTTATGCTAGGAAAAGACGGACGTAAAAAATAATGTAAACTGATATCATGAGGCGTACGCATTGCAAGATATGTGGAAGTTGGCCCCAATAAGCACAAAAATAAATACATATTTTTAACCATTTGCTTTGAATGCAAAAACACATTGCTATTAGGCATCAAAAAAGCTTTGTACCCAGCAGGGAGCGATGCAAGTCCAGGTGACGGCTGCGGCCACAGACAGAAGAACAGTGCGAGGAACCGCGTTCCACATGCAGACGCATGGATGTTTCAGCATACACGAATTAGCATGTGCTAGTAACTTGGCTGCCCCAACCACACAGACCAGCGGCGGCAGATGATTCCGAATCAGCCCCAGTAGGTGGTGGTGACTATTTGCACTCTCTCATCCCATGTTAGAATTGGACATGGGAAAGCAGAAGTGATTTAGCGTTTTCTTAACCACAGACCTTACTTTCTTCGGCAGCATTCCCATAAGATCTTTTGCATGTGACACTCATTTATCTCATATGATCTAATTGCTGTTCTTTTATTGTATTGTATCTATTAGACAGAACTTGATCTTGTTACATGGTGTAATTAATCTTCACCTTACTGCTGCCTGAGATCCTGAGCAATTCAGCTGCATTGTATTAAACCGTTTTTTGCCTTAGAAGTGATAGTTACAGCAGACCTATAGATTAGAACTGCTGGTGCCTGTATATTTTCGATTATTCTTATAATTATATTCATCTGTGTGTTTTCTCTCTGACCCACTGTGATTTTCAAACAAGTGGAGTTAGGAAGAAGGGTTAATTCAGTCTTAGATATTCGCCCATTTTTTTTCACCTTGCCTATAATTAACAGCAGAATTACTTTTATAGATCTAACAGGAGAATATATATGTTGTTAAATACTCCTTTATGCAAGATAAAGGTGAGGTGACACATTGTTTTATGTATATATATAAACTGAGTGTTTTCTTTAGTCCTGATTGTAACATCTGTGCTCTTTATCCATGTTTATACATCATTCTAACTGGCAGCGGATTTACACTGATTGATGTACTTGGTACATATGGGGCCAAATGTAATAGGGTGTCTGTTTTATTAACAGTACAAACTCGCACTTTCTCGCACTTTTAAAAAGTGCGAGTTTGTACTGAAACTCGCAAATTCAATAGCCTGCAATCTTTTCTGCTCGAGGCTACTGCAATTGCGAGTTTAGGCGAGTTTTTCCCTATGTAAAAGGACACCTTTTAATGCGAGTAGCTTTAAAAGGTGCGAGTTTTAGAGAAGCCATCAAAGATCAGTGAGATCCGTGATGGCTTCTGTGTGTGTGTTTAAAAAAAAAACGTGCACCCCCTCCCCAAAAGCAGAACCAGCCCCGGGCTTTACAAAGCCTGTTCTGGTTCTAAAAATACAGGGGCCAAAATGCGTAGGAGGCCCCTGTATATTAAGATCCAGCACAGGGCTTTGTTGATCTGGTCCTGGTTCTGGAAAATCAGGGGACAAAACGAGTAGGGGTCCCCTGAAAATTCCAAAACCAGCACCAAACTCTTTCTAGCGGGGGGATAATGCCACAGCCAGGGAAAACCTTTCACCAGTTTCCCCGGCCAAAGCATTATCCCTGACCGCTAGTCAGTCCAGGCCGGGGATCCCTGGGGAGTTGGGTACCTCCCCAATAAAGGGGTACCCCTCTCCAGGGCACCCCAGGCCTAGACTGATAGCCCGGGGTGTTAGTGTAAAGTGTAAAAATAAAGTTTCCATATTGTCTTTAGTTGTAGAACCACAAGTACCAGCAAGCCTCCCCTGCATGCTGGTATTTGGAGAACCACGTACATGTACATATCTCATGGATATGTGCATGTTTCTGTGTTAATCTGACCTGCTCAGGATGTACTCGCTAGCCTGAAGCAGGTCTATTATTTGGGGACTTTTGGTAATCTTTTTTTTGAGAGTCTGAAATAGACACTCTATTACATTGGGCGAGTTGATTGTTTTCAATGTGAAAACATCTGGATGCGAGTTTGAGAATGGAGAGTTTTAGTAACTCTGAAAAATGCGAGTTTTAGTGAACAGACACCCTATTACATTGGAGAGTTGTGAAAAATTGCGAGTTTAGCACCAAACTCGCAATTTACCAAAACAAACACCCTATTACATTTGGCCCCATGGGGTCTAAATAATCTTGTTCCCTGCTGCCATTCAATCAATGACTTGTGATACAAGGTAAATCACTATAAGATATTATATTATATATACCAACAATTGTTTTCTTACTGTATGCTGATTGCAACATTTATGTTGTTTACGTTTGTTCCCTATATGTATTTGTTTTACACGTGAGTTACCTAACTGAAGAGAATTTATCTTACCAAGTTCACTATTAAAAGTTAAGTTTTAATTTCATATAATTCTGTTCATTAATTTTCATTACATTTCCTTTCTTAGGGGTCTATTTACTAAGCAGTGTTAAGAGACAGAGTGAAAAGTGATAAGGCGCCAGCCAATCGGCTCCTAACTGTCATTTTTCAAACACAGCCTGTGAGATGGCAGTTGGGAGCTGATTGGCTGCCACCTTATCACTTTTCACTCTGTCTCCTAACACTGCTTAGTAACTAGTCCCCTAAGAGTGCCCCAACAAAGGCTTATTTGTCTTTTTTCTAGTTTTTGCTCTTTGCATAACTATTTATTATACCAGTAGGTGGTGGGTCAGCAGTTCAGTGGGTGAGTCACTTTGCAAACCACTTAAGCAACATAGGGCCAGTTTCAGAGATGTACATTAATATCGCCACCGCACCTGCGCATTTGTAAGCAGCGGCTGTGAGAAAATATGCAAATGTCGCAGTCACCAGGATTTGAACTGAGACGCCAACCAGCGGCTTTGCAAATCCAAGCGACTGCATAGAAAGACGCAGCTCGGCCGCAGATCAGTCGATTATCGGACTTCTGAGTAGCTCGGCCGCCAGAAATGAGACGTGGAAACGCTGTATACGGGATCGCAGTTACGGACACATTCCAAAAATGGTGGCGATGCATCTGCCTTTGAGTAATCACCTCCCCATTGCCATCCACGAATGGCCCCTGCCTGTCAATCAATTTCCAAATAAATCTACACTGTGAGTGACATTGGTAATGGACTAGACACATTTACTGTGCGATTCAGACACATGCGCAACCACCGATAATCGATAAACTGCATAACAGTCGGCATTCCGTCCATCTCTGAATCAGGTCCATAATCCAGGCGAACAGTAGGAAATTTTCAATTTTGGCCAGAAAATAGTCTCACAGGCAACTAAACATTATGGGCCATATTCAATATGGAGCGAAAAGTCTGATGATGTCATTTTCACTTATCCCCATATTCAATTTCAAAGACTTTTCGTTTGTCAAAAGACGGGGATAAGTTTTCACCATAGAATAGGTGGCAAAAAAAAGTGCAGAATTGGGGTTTTGCGGTGCAGACTACATTTTTTTTAAAATAGCATAGGACACCCCAAAAGACGGGGTTTCGTTTTGGGGGCGAAAAAAAAAAGTTGGGAAACAAACTTAAAAACTAGTGAAATATACTCAGGGAGGTCCCCAAGTATGCGGCAGGTGTTTTCTAGAATGCGGCTGGTTGCAGCAGGTGGATTTTTGAAGAGTTTTAAAAGTTCACTTTAGGGACTTCAAAATATGCTTGCACCCATTTTCATGTACCCCAAATTTGATGGGACTAGTTGTTTTCCCTACAAAAAATGTTGCTAAATGCTACTCTTTACCACCTTTGCAAATGCGTATAAAAGCTCCTGCCGACACCGTTTAAAAAGCCCAAATACCTTTAGCTGGCCAATTCGGGGGTACCCATAGTGATCCCCCATGTCAGACCATCTTTTGGGGGGTGACAGGCTGATTTCCCCAAAAGTGACAGGACTTTGATACTTACCTTTCCGCCGGGTCCTGTTTTCGCCGATTCCTAATTGAATACTGGGATATGCGGGCACGTGCCCGATACTTTATCCCCAGGAAAAACGGCGATGATGGCGAAAAGTCCGACCTCGGACTTTTCACCTCTAATTGAATATGGCCCTAAACTGTAGTGTAAATTTCCAATCTGACATGCAGAACAACTGACGCAATAATGATTACAGTGACACATGGATAATTATTGTTTTTCCCTGATGTCAGAATAAATAAATGAACACTCCGCACACACACCTTTTGGACTGCTACAAAAATACGAATGGCGACACTTCCAGCGTAAGGAAGATAAGTGACACAGCATCGAGCCACTCAAGCGACGTTCCTTTTCAATGACAGCCAAGATATTCCGTTCCCTCACTGCGGCTGTGATTTCCTACACAACCCTGATCCTAAGGGGCACCCCTTGGCTCATTTAAATGATTACACTGGAAGAAGCATTGCAGCTTAGCACTATTAGGGATGGCCCTCTCCCCAGCCAGAGATTAATGATAGCCACTAGCAGGTACTGGTAGGCGGGCCCCTTGTGGAGATGGAATATGAAACATGTTGGGGAAGCAGGCAGTAAATGTCACAGAAAGCAGCTACCGTGTCAAGGTTAAATTGAAGTGACTTTGCAAAATGGTGATTATTGACCTCAGTGCACACAGAAAAAACAGGCTGTTGGTATTCAGAGAAGAGTGTGCTTGGATCCTCAGTGTTAGAAAGAGCATAACACTGACACGAGACAGAAGGCGTCCTTGGTTTTTGAAAGGCAAACGCCAGTAACTGAAGCGTAAAAATGACATTTTGGTTTTGTTTATATTATGCAGCCAGGTTATCTCAGCTTGCAGCAATTCACGCCACTTCCGTGTACCTGTAAGCCTTTGCCAGCAGTGTCCTTTCCACCTGTAATCACTGTACAGTATATTCATGTTTGTGTAATTGTTGTTTTTCAGAACCGTAAGGTTTACGGTCTTCAGTGTTTATTGTTTTGGGGGAATTCAGCGTTTATGATCGTTGATATCAGTTTTTTACATGCAAAATGAATCAGTGTTTTTAAGTGTTAATGAATGAGGGGTATTAAATAATGTATTGTAGTCTGTATATTATTGCCACTTTTTAATGATTTTTTTTTCCGCTTGAGACCATTTATTTTTTAAGTTAAATCATTGGCAGACGAGGTCGTGCGTAAACCTACAGTACCTCTCTGGCTGTGACGGCTGATGCCAAGTGAAGTTTTTATTTTTTTTGGACGCATTGCACATGCATGAACGGGTAAGGCTGTGTATGCGCACAAAACAATATTGAGATTTGGGTATTTCGGTCTACAGATGATTTTTTTATAATTGAAACCAAAAAATCCAGAAATCAGACTGCCAGTCACATCCCGATACCATATAGAGGTCTATTCATGAAAAAAAAAATGAGAACAGAATAGTTAGTTTTCACTATACATCCCATCGGTTCGATGCGATATACTGTATAGTATACAGTAAAGCTTTGTTAAGTAGCAATTCATGTATACTTGATGTATGATCTTCTCCACGGTAACCTGCTCTGTGATTAGCAATAAGCAATGAAAAGCCCTGTGTTCCTCAAGACAGGGCTTATCTCTGCTCTATGAATAGACCTCTTAGAGATGTTCCAAGCTCTCCATTAGCAAGTCCCCATACTAATACCGTAACTCCATCTGTGACCTAAAGTCTTGCAGTGTCCGATGGCATCTTCACCTACCAGCTCGTCCATGAGCAGACCAGAAATCTCAAGATTGGCTGGTGAGATCACACATGCACACAAAGGGATCGGTATGAATGTCCGGCAGTTCAAATCCTGACGCCGGAAGACCGGCAGCAGTCAAGATCCCGACAGGTAATTAAGGTAAGTATGACTAATCCTCTCTCCACCCTAACCCTCCCTTAGGGGTACCTAACCCTAACCTTTCCCCCTAGTGCCTAACCCTAACCCCCCCATAAGTGCCTAAACCTAATCCCCCCTCGCCGCAGCCTAAACCAAACCCACCCGGGGGTAGTGTCTGACCCTAACCTCCCCCCGGGGGTGCCTAATCCTAACCCTCTATTCCCCTAGCCTAACCCTAACCCTCCCAGGGGGGTGACTAACCCTAAGTCCCCCCCAGAAGTCCCTAACCTAACCCTCCCCCCTGCGGCTGTCCGTGCCCGCCGCCCGACTTACCTTCGTTCAGTATGCCAGGCGTCGGGGCTCCGGGCATTGGGATAATGATAGGTGTTGGGATTTCTGCGCCTATCATTTGTCCTCTGTCGGGATTGCACAGTCGGGAAGCCAGTGGTCAGCATTTCGACTGTTGGCTTCCTCCCTGCATCCCCACACAAAACATTCTTGAGGTTTTGTACAGTAGGTGCCTGTGGAGAGAGCCAAGTGCCTCCATACTTTGTCCTGGCAAACACAGACTGGCAGAGATCCCGACAATACCCTGGTGAACCAGTTGGTGGTTGGGGAAACAGTAGCAGGACGGTGAAAGCGAACGTTAGTTTATTATCGTATAACATAGGAAAATAAACACAGGACAACTGACAATCAAGTAATGAGTACGAATAATACATCTTGGTTAAGAGACAGACGGGTGACTGTAGACATAAGAAACCTTTAATTTTGGAAGGTATGGGTACATTGGAGCGAACGTTTTAAACTTTTTGGAGGTTCTCATCCACATCTCATCACATCCTACAAATAACCAGCGGGTGGGAGTACTCGAGGGAAAAGTCCAACTTCAAGTAGATATCTCGGTTTTGATATTTGCATCTACTGCAACGATTATGAACACAACAGTACCCGAATACCGCCAGCAGGTCATGTTTTCGGGATTTCTGTCTGTGGAAACAGGTGGGGTAAATGCTGACCCAGCAAAATAAAACAACTCCACAGTGCTTGACGAAAGTAAACCAGAAAACATGACCTGTTGGGGGCTACTTGAGGCCTTGAGTTCAAAACCACTGATCTACTGCACAAAACCTACAGTATTAGGGGACATCTAACGAAATAAGACAGAGGAGATATCTGAAAGTGAATGTGTCCTTTACAGGGGTTGCAATCGTGAAACCGGCAGACGTGATCCCGACAGCCGGCTTTCCGACTGCTTTATCCCGGCGTGGGTTAAATGACAGGCGTCTATATCTAGACATCTGTAATTTTCCCGACGCCGGGAGACAGGCACCCGGCATCCCGATCGAAGGGATGCCGGGCGCCGCAAGCGGACAGCCGCGGGGGGGGAGGGTTAGGTTTAGTGCACCCGGGGGGGACTTAGAGTTAGGCACCCCCCCGGGAGGGTTAGGGTAAGGCTAGGGGGAGGGAGGGTTAGGGTTAGGCACTTACAGGGGGGATTAGGGTTAGGCACTTGGGGGGGAGGTTAGGGTTAGGCACCCCTAAGGAGGGTTAGGGTTAGGGGGGTTAGGTTAGGTTAGTTATTACTTACCCGAGGACGATCGGGATTTCCAGCGCTGTCGGGCTGCCGCTGCTGGGATCTGTTCATCTGTCGGGCTGCCGCTGCCAGGAATCGAACCATGAGGCCGGCGGTATTTCATACAGATTCCCTTTACAGTAATACCGCTATAGCAAATACAGTACTATGCACTATGTTCAGTTATTCAAGCAATTGCTGTAATCTTCTAGAAGAGCCAATTCTTTCATGTGCAGGACCATTGTTAGTACAATGGGGGGAGACTTATACCAGCTTTTCCATTGCAACATTTGACATATGTAATTGACTCGTTCTGTATTAAGCATTCTTAAACCTCAGCTCCAACTCATGCTAATCTGCAATACGTATAAATATGTCTGATTACTGGTTCTCGGTCTCACAGGGGGCTCGGCTAAAGGTTGTGTTTTCAAGTGAGCCACAGAGATGCGTTGTTTAATTAAACTGTACACTCTCCACATGCGGCAGGCTGGAGCCTGTAGGAATATTTGAAAGGGGCCATTTTTTCCACTTTACTTTCAGAAATAAACGCTCATTCAGAAGTCCTCAGAGACTCACGTCAACGCCAGTTTACAAATGGGGGAAGAGCTCAGTTTTCTTTGCTGTAAAAGTTCAATTAGAGAGACAACCCAGCACGTAACATGACAATATTCCTATAGCCCCCTCTCTCCATAGAAACTCCTGCTGTCAGCAATAACTGCAGCACAATGGCTGTTGTGAGTGCAGTACATTAAACAATAGGTGCTAGGTTATTATTATGTATTTAGGCGTAAATTAAAGATTCTTAAACCAGTACGTGGTGTGTTTGTTTAGATTCTGCAGAAGAATACGAAATGTTGGAAATAACAGATCAGCGATAAGGACGGCATTATTATTGCAAATCATAAATTAATTAAACAATATGTTCTGTTGTGTTTGATGTCAAAATAACATAAAAAATAGGTTCATTAATGTTGTTGGTTATTTTTTTTCATTACACTTTGAAATTGACAGCATGTAATAAATGGTAATTAAACAGCGCCACCTTCAGTTTGTGGGTGGGAAACTGCAAATACTGTATTGTCAGTTAAGAAATAAAAAAAAAATTGGATTTTCTATTGTGATACAAATAATTATTATTACTTACTTACTAATATTATTATTTTTATAAGTATTAGTATTATTATTATTGTGTTTATCTTGCTATACTGTGTTTGTTATTTGTTTTTTTATATGATTTAAGAGAGAGTCTCTGCATTTTCCTTATGCTTTGAGGCTGGGATTTCCTAATTCTACATTTGTTTTTATTTATAGTCTTATGAATTGAATAGATAGCAACAGAAGATTGACATCATAACAAAAGAGTACATTTAAAATGCAAAAACCGGTATTTATTTTCTTACATTGGGCAGGATGCAGCCAAGTCAATTATGTAGCCAAATCCCCGAAAATGCCATTTACGGCGGTTTGACCGCATTTCTCAGATGCACCAAGCCCCAGAATGCAATACATTTGATGCTTTGATGCGGTTATTATTTATTATTTTATTTATTATCAGTTATTTATATAGCGCACACATATTCCGCAGCGATTTACAGAGAATATCTAGCCATTCACATCAGTCCCTGCCCCAGTGGAGCTTACAATCTATGGGCCTGATTCAGAGGCGCTCGCAAAAAGCGAGTGCTCGCTCTGAATGAGGGCGGCCGCATGGTTTTTTTTCCCGCCTCCTGGCCTCTAGCTAAGCTGTGGGTGACCACCCACAGCTTTAGCGAGCGGCCAGATGATGGTCGCGATGGTCGGGCTTGCGACGAGACCCTTGTGGTAGGGTCTAGTCCGTCGCAAGCCCCAGTGAGCTTCCGGCCCTAATAGAGCAGGAAGCTCACCACTGACATCACTCGTGATGTCAGTGGGGACGCCCCAAACGCCTCCGTTTGGCCAGCCAGCCACCCCCCCCGGCCCGCCTACCAAACGGGGCGAGCTGTCGATCAACATCGACAGCCGCCCCTTTTGGATGCGAACGCCGGAGCGGGTGCACTGCCCAGCCATCGACCCG
Source organism: Taudactylus pleione (assembly GCA_031769625.1). Classification (NCBI taxonomy): domain Eukaryota; kingdom Metazoa; phylum Chordata; class Amphibia; order Anura; family Myobatrachidae; genus Taudactylus; species Taudactylus pleione. The sequence continues at coordinate 377,762 of JAUIMM010000319.1, read as the reverse complement.
CTTTCGAGCAGGTCTGAATCAGGCCCTATATTTCCTACCACATGTTCACACACTTACACACTAGGATTAATTTTGTTGAGACCCAATGAACCTATCAGTATATTTTTTGAGTGTGGGAAGAAACCAGAGCATCCGGAGGAAACCCACACAAGCACAGGGAGAATATACAAACTCCACACAGTTAGGGCCGTAGTGGGAAACAAACTCACAACCTCAGTGCTGTGTGGCAGTAATACTAACCATTACACTGTCTGTGCTGCCCTCCCAACATCCTCCCGCACCGCGCGTCCTTCTGCATGCGTAAAAGGACGCCAGAGGGACTTCTGGATCATACACCCGGAATTCCCTCATTCAAAAAGGACAGCACTTACCGAGAGAGATGTCCTTTGTTATTTTCTTCATGCATACTCAAGAAATGAACGTCATGGATGCATGCGAAGGGCGGCGGGATGCTTCGCATCCCAAATGCGGTCCTGCCCCCTACCCTATTATTGCAGAATGTAGATTTAGATGTATGTTGAACCGTCCCTAAAATGATAAATAAGGAACTTTTAAAATTCCTATATTTTGTACAGTTAAAGACTTGCAAAGTAAAATGATCTTGTTTTAGCAAGTGATACATTCTTAGAGATAGGTGCTGGGCACCAGGTCATTTCAGGGGCATGGCCTAATGTAAGAAGACTTGGCTGCACCCCATCACCCAAAATATTTACAAAATAGCACGCTCCACAGGGGGGCACTGTGCGCCCCTCAGCCTGGGGCAAATCCAGGGAGGGGGTGATCAGTGTGATCGCTCCACCCCATACAGTCAGAGCAGTCTGCTGCTGCTGTAGATCAACATCCTCCCTGAACCCACCCCAGCCCAGCACATAACAGCGTGTGCTGAGCTGGGGAGACACAGGCTGCTGCCAACAGGTAAGGGTGGGGGCGGCTGACCCAAGCCCCCAGCAGGCCCCTCAGTACCCAGTACTCCTCTCGGCACTCCTGGTAGGGGCCCATGCAGTAGTGTGTGTGAGAAGCAGAGCTGAGGGGGCATGCCCAGTTACCAAGGGGATGTGGCCAGTCATTAGATCCATGTCCAGCAACTAGTGGCAGGGACGGCGGGAGGAATGGGTGCATGCACTGATTACCCGTGCCCATGCTTGTTGGAGGAGCCTAAATTAGCTGCTGTTGGGGACACTGGGCCTGATTCAGCAAGGAACACACGGATGCAGACGCATGCACCAGCCCGCTGTGAGCATATGCTAATAAATGCATACGCACGCAGAATAAGCCTAGCAAAACACAATACCTCCCACTTCCCTTAACGTGCGTTCTGTTATACCACGCAAGACAGCGGAAACATCGGTAACATCGAGAACCATCAAACTCATTAGCATATTAGTGGTTGACCTGACACCACGCAGGATGTGTGCCGCTTCCTGCGTGCAACTAGACCTCAGGCAACGGACGTCGCTGCAAGGGCTTAATTATGCACGCCCCTAAAATGCCGTCCAAAGGCACAGGCACGCCAGCGTTTGCCCGTCCACCCCCACATAACGGCACTTCCTGTCAATCACTTTCTGTGGGTCTGCAATGCTTCTGCGCACGCATCGCAATACACTAGTATGCATTCGCGCACTGCGATGCATGTGCAGAGCTAAAACATCGGCCGAGTGCGTGTGGTCTCTCCTGAATCAGGCCCACTGTCCTTTGCAGTACTGCTGAGGGGGACAAATGCCCCCTTTTGTAGCATGCGGCACGCGCTTTGCAGCCTTGCGCATAGTATATATTCTCCTTTTTAAATGGATGGGACGTGGCCAAGCCTCCTGGATTTGGCCATGCTCACCCCAAGTAACTGGACCCTTGCCAGCTCTCGACGGCCCTCACTGGAGGACCATTGTTCAGTTACGGTATGTGGCTTAGGACAGGATTGTACCATCGTTCATCAACGTCGCTTCTGATCACCTGGCTCCAAAACCCAACAACTTTGACAAAAGAAAACAGGTGAATAAGGGAGAAGTGTAAGAATAATAGGTTGTCAGGCCAGAGGAAAACTATGAGGGGCACAGGGGAAAAGTGGGTGGTGGTTAAAATGGTAGACGATCCTGGGGGGGGAGGAATATATAACTAGGGGTAAGCAAGACAGGCAGATACACACAATGGGGAACAGACACACATTGCAGGGACAAAGGAAGACTAAACTCCCCATCATCTGATATGTGCTCCCTCCTACCAACATGAGTAAAACATCCTAAACTTTTACCATAATGAAATAAAGACACGGGGGCCTGTTCATCAACACTAAAATAACGTTTTTAAGGACATTTTCCTTAATTAACGTTATTCATGAAGAGACTTACTGTAACACAGGAGATATCACTGATATCTCCCGGTTAAGTCCCCCTGCGTTAATTTCCACACTCCCCGTACATTAGTACATTAGTATGGGGATGTGGAAATTATGGTATTCATCAAATTCCGAAAATTATGTATTTTCGGAATTTGATGGAGTTGGTATACGGCACTGTGAGGTGGCGAATAGCAGGTGACACTTACCTGCTTCCAGCTGGTGAGGTCCCCCGGCATCTCCCTCCGTCACTCTGTTCCCTGCTCTGGCTCCTGTGGCTGCTCTGACACTGTGTTCTCCCAACAGAACACAATAAAGTTTAGAAAAAAAAAAAAACATTGAAGAATGATGAATTCCTCCGGTAATTAGGTAGAACTCCATGCGAGCTCTAAACTAATTACCTCCAGATAATTTTTTTTAGGTATGATGAATAGGCCCCATGGAGACTTACTTAAGGGGAAAGAAAGGTCAGTTTAATTGAATTATAACTGATTTAACTATTTAACCTACTATTTAGGTTTTAACTAAGTAAAGGTAGAAGAAGGAAAGAATAGACATAGTATGGTGGCGCAGAAAGAACGCCCCCACTAAGCAATATCACCATCTGCACACTCACTCAGATCTTCCAAATGGGTGGCGATGAGCCAGCCCATTACCATCCTCAAGGTATCCACCTCCCACCCCAATGACACAACATAAGGCCCACCTGGTTAGGTGGTTGCCAGGGGCGTATCTTTAATGGGTGCAGGGTGTGCAGGGCACACAGGCCCCTGGGTCCAGGGGGGCCCCGCACCACACACCCTGCACCCATAATATTACCTCTCCAGAGCTGCACGTCGGCGGGGGTCTGGCGCTGTGAAAACGACTGGAAAATGGCCGCTGCGGCCATTTTCCCGTCGTTTGCGCATGCGCAATACAGGGAAAATGGCCACCGCAGCCATTTTCCCGGTGACCAGCGCATACTCTATAGACTCCGGACACACTCTAGTGCCCAGAGTCTGTAACTCTGGCGCTGGCCGCGCACAGCTCAGTGCGCTGCTGGCCGCCGGAGGGAGAGGAGGGGGCCCGTGTCGGAGACTGCACACGGGCCCCTTCCTCTCTAGAAACGCCCCTGGTGGATGCCGCTGACCCCAGTAGGGTAGAATCAGCCTAAGAAGGGAGAGCACCTCAAGCTGCAAAGACAGATAGCGACTGCTACCGTTCTTTCCCACCAAAACAAAGCCGACACTAACAAAACCAAAAACCCAAGGGAGGGGGTGCGGGAACCAATTTCACGGTAAAGACACACTAAAATGGATGCTGCAGTAATTCTAAAATGGCCCTGAAACCCCTCCCCCAACACAATTCAATAGGCTGAAAAAACCCTCCTAACTCCACCCCACATTATCTCACTAAAACATTAACCCCTAATTGTCCGGAGCAGACCAACAGACTCTGGGGTTTAATAAACTACTTGCATATAAAATGCAATCCGTCTGTGCACATACAAAATTAGAGACAGACACACTGGTGCCTTGTAAATTTAATTCCAAAATGTAATAGGTTTTGCTTGACGATGCTGACCCTGTTATATTTTGGCAGTGTTGACACTTTGTATGCTTGGCAAGACTGTGTTACCCCTTTGAATGCTGGTGTGTGGACTCCTAAACTCCAGGGGGGTTTGTGTGTCAGTGGGTCCATTTGTGTGAGTGGGTTTGTGTCATTGGCATATCCCTAATGAGTGCAGTTGGTGTGGGGGACACGCACAGCATGCGCCTATATAATAATACTTACCTCTCCTGATTCCCGCATCAGCCTGCGCTGCGGACAGAGATCACCGGGGAAATGGTGGGGCTGCCATTTTCCTGGGTGACTTGCACATGCGCAGTAGAGACGTTTCTGGGAACATAGCGCGGACCCCATGTTCCCGGAGACATGCACATGTGCAGTAAACTCTGCCGCAAGACCAGAGTCTACTGCGCTGCTCGAAAAGGAGGGGGACTAGCATGGAGGTGCCCCTTCCTCTCTTAAACTGCCCGGTTTGGGGTTCTATTGCTCTAAATACAAGTGGTGGCAGTGACTAGTGGTATATACATTTTCAGGGGCCTGCATTGGGCTATGTTGCAGATAAATCTGTAACCTGTCTGAAAGTTGAGCGCTACATTGAGTGTAACGCCTGGCAGTAACGCCCAAGTCACGGACGCTGGGCTTGTGTAGCGCAGCAGGTATGTTTAAAGTGTGGTATTGATGCTGCACGGTCAAGAGAACTCTGGAACCAGCAAAAATATTGGAACGGGAACATGACTAAGAGGGGGAGAGGGAGAGCTGTAAAGGCGTACTTTAACGTTTAGCAGTCAGTGACTGGTTGCGGCAGCGAGGGGGTTATGTTAGATTAGTAGCGCCATGAAGTGGAATCACTTCTGTCAGCATTTTGAATAGAGAGAATCTCCCATGCTCCTGCCCATTGTAACAACTACCAAAGGTACAAGGGGTGCAGCTGTTATGGGACCCAGAGCTGAGGGGAGCCCATCTTCCTTGTCAAAGTTACATGTACATTTTTCACCATTAGGTGATACATAGGGGCCCTTACAAACTTATGGTATGAGGCCTTCAAATGCCTAGTTACGCCCCTGCTCCCGCCCATTTTAATTAGCCTGATATATGGCTTTGAAATTAGATTCCAGGAAGGTTTTGGCTTATGGGACTTTAACCCTTTGATAGGAAGGGAGCACTTGCGGCATTGAAAACATTTTCAAAAAGGATAGGGTCCTGGGGGAGCTGGTAAGTGTCTGTCCTCTTCAGGAGATCTCTAACAGACAAGGGACAGCATAGGGAATGGCCTCCAGATTGGAGCAGTAAGTATACAGGGGTCTATTTACTAAGCGTGTTAGGAGACAGAGTGAAAAGTGATAAGAAAGTGATAAGGTACCAGCCAATCAGCTCCCAACTGTCATCTCACAGGCTGTGTTTGAAAAATGACAGTTGGGAGCTGATTGGCTGGCACCTTAGTAAATAGACCTCATAGATACATAGCTCTGTACAGGGGGGGCGGACTTGCATATCATTAGGCCCTGCCCCCGGCATGCAAAATATCACAAATCACAGGGTTGTGAGGAGGGGGCCGAGCAATTTGCATAATTTTAGCCCCGCCCCATCCCTACAGACTGGCGATTCCTGATATTATCTCCTCATCCTGCCTATTTCAATAGGAATTGGGAAAGTGTAGGAGATCCCTCCTCTCTTTTAGGGGTACGGGGGCTACCCATAAACTCGGGAGAGTAGACAAGTACAATTTATATTTTAGCAATTCACTAGAAGCTGATGCACTCAGAGATGAGACCTTCAGCCTATATACCACGCTACTTACATAATGCTCTGCGCAAGGCTTTTCTGGGCCCAGATAAGATTACATGTTCTGCGCGTTCTTAGGACGGGAATGCACTAGACACGCAGGCACTTCTCCAAAGACCTAAATGTTTGTCTTTATATTGTGTGATGTGATTCATAGGTTCAGTTATTCCGCCTGGTAACTGATACAGTATAAGAATGAGCAGGGAAACAATGTGGAGAGTTAGTTCTCCATTGTTTTGAACTGTCCTCATGCTGCATAATGGTTATCCTATGAAAGTAGCATTTCTAGATGAGAATTGCTACTATATGCATATGTAATTGAACTGGATACCTTATAACAGGGGTCAGAGAACTTTTTTACCTTTTAGCCCAAAATATATTTAGATACGCCGACATTACCCCCTTGATTTGAAAGGAAGGAAATCATATAGTAGTGCCCCCATATAATGCCCCTGAAGTAGTGCCCCCATATAATGCCCCTGTAGCAGTGCCCCCATATAGTGGCCTTGTAGTGCCCCCATATAATGCCCCTGTAGTTGGCCCCCATATAGTGGTCTTGTAGTGCCCCCATATAATGCCCCTGTAGTAGTGCCCCCATATAATGCCCCTGTAGCAGTTCCCCCATTAAGTGGTCTTGTAGTGCCCTCATATAATGCCCCTGTAGTAGTGCCCCCATATAATGCCCCTGTAGTAGTGCCCCCATATAGTGCTCCTGTAGTAGTGCCCCCATATAATACCCCTGTAGTAGTGCCCCCATATAATGCCCTTGTAGTAGTGCCCTCATATAATGCCCCTGTAGTAGTGCCCCATATAATGTCCCTGTAGTAGTGCCCCCATATAATGCCCCTGTAATAGTGCCCCCATATAAAGCCCCATATAGTAGTGCCCCCATATAATGCCCCTGTAGTAGTGCTCCCATATAATGCCCCTGTAGTAGTGCCCTCATATAATGCCCCTGTAGTAGTGCCCCCATAGTTATTCCCCTGTAGTAGTGCTCACATATAATGCCCCTGTAGTAGTGCCCTCATATAATGCCCCTGTAGTAGTGCCCCCATAGTTATGCCCCTGTAGTAGTGCCCTCATATAATGCCCGTGTAGTAGTGCACTCATATAATGCCCCTGTAGTAGTGCCCAATATAATGCCCCTGTAGTAGTGCCCCCATATAATGCCCCTGTAGTAGTGCCCCATATAGTGCCCCTGTAGTAGTGCCCCCATATAATGCCCCTGTAGTAGTGCACCCATATAATGCCCTTGTTGTAGTGCCCCCATATAATGCCCCTGTAGTAGTGCCCCCATATAATGCCCCTATAGTAGTGCCCTCATATAATGCCCCTGTAGTAGTGCCCTCATAGTTATGCCCCTGTAGTAGTGCCCCCATATAGTGCCCCTGTAGTAGTGCCCCCATATAGTGCCCCTGTAGTAGTGCCCCCATATAATACCCCTGTAGTAGTGCTCTCATATAATGCCCTTGTAGTAGTGCCCCCATATAGTGCCCCTGTAGTAGTGCCCCCATATAATGCCCTTGTAGTAGTGCCCTCATATAATGCCACTGTAGTAGTGCCCCCATATAATGCCCCTGTAGCAGTGCCCCCATATAATGCCCCTGTAGCAGTGCCCCCATATAATGCCCTTGTAGTAGTGCCCCCATATAGTGCCCCTGTAGTAGTGCCCCCATATAATGCCCTTGTAGTAGTGCCCTCATATAATGCCACTGTAGTAGTGCCCCCATATAATGCCCCTGTAGCATTGCCCCCATATAATGCCCCTGTAGCAGTGCCCCCATATAATGCCCCTGTAATAGTGCCCTCATATAATGCCCCTGTAGTAGTGCCCCCATATAATGCCCCCATAGTAGTGCCCCCATATAATGCCCCTGTAGTAGTGCCCCCATATAATGCCCCTGTAGTAGTGCCCTCATATAATGCACCTGTAGTAATCCCCCATAGTTATTCCCCTATAGTAGTGCCCACATATTATGCCCCTGTAGTAGTGCCCTCATATAATGCCCCTGTAGTAGTGCCCCCATATAATGCCCCTGTAGTAGTGCCCCCATATAATGCCCCTGTAGCAGTGCCCCCATATAATGCCCCTGTAGCTGTGCCCCCATATAGTTGCCTTGTAGTGCCCCCATATAAAGCCACTGTAGTAGTGCCCCCATATAATGCCCCTGTAGTAGTGCCCCCATATAATGCCCCTGTAGTAATGCCCCCATATAATACCCCTGTAGTAGTGCCCCCATATAATGCCCTTGTAGTAATGCTCTCATATAATGCCCCTGTAGGAGTGCCCCCATATAATGCCCCTGTAGTAGTGCCCCCATAGTAGTGCCCCCATATAATGCCCCTGTAGTAGTGCCCTCATATAATGCCCCTGTAGTATAGTACATTATATTGTGAACATCATTATTATTGATATAATTGAGAAGAAACCATCAATACTGATTTGGAAGGAGAAACGCGTTAGTACCAGCTATTCTACCTCTAGGACTCCACTCCAAAGACACTAGCCCTATTAGATTGCTGGCCAGCGGTCCCCCGATTTACAGGTAACATTACCACCGTGTGGAACGGACCATATTGTAACTGTAAACAAAATATAAATATAAAATACTGACTCAATAAAAATTCCAGACAGCCCTGACGAAGCCCGCATTTGATTGGACGGGCGAAACGCGTTGGGACCGCCCCTTGCACGGAACGCTACCCGGAAGAAGGGATCCGACGGTGACACAGGCGTGCACGCTCACCGCCGGCGACCCCTTACTCCCAGCAGCCAAAGAGAACTGTGATCCGGCAGCCCCATCACGAGACCCACCAAGGACGGGTCTCCAACATCATCATCGGGACCCGGGAAGCAGCCCGACGGAGGCAACACAGCAATCAGCAGACGTTAACACGGACCAAGAGGTAGGAGGTGCGCGCACCGCTCTACGTCCACTAGATTCTCTGCAAGGACAGATCTCTCTCACCCAGGGGGAGACAGAGGTACAACCTGATACCTAAAACTTCACTTCAACTTATTAAGTGTACCCATTTTTTTTAAGATCAGCCAAAAGACATGCTGAAGGCAAATTCGCAGAGTTTTTTCACTGCAAAATAAGCATGATGGATTTTTATTCCGGGAGCAATCTGTATTGTTTTTATACTGTATGTATTGATTATTATTACATTTACATTGATTAATTCCATGAAATTGCATAAGCATTGGTTTTATTAAGGTACCTGGTATGCCAGTATTACAAATCCATTGTAGTTTATTTTAACCACCTCATCAGCATGCATAGTGCTGTTTTGAAGTCTTTGGAATTTTTATTGAGTCAGTATTTTATATTTAGATTTTGTTTACATTTTGTATGCACTTTTTTCATTAAATGTTGGATTCCTATGTTGCGCCTCATCCGCATCACAATTATCATTTAAGTTAAGAGTGGCAAAGGATAGCTACAGGCACTTGGGGCAGCATTAGGAATTAACAACCCTATATGAGTAGCACCCTCCAATTAGCTTCTTGTTCAAGAGCACACTGGACCACAATTTTATTCTTTTAATATTGTAACTGTACTTCTTATGCATGGATTCCAAGCTGGGGTAAGAACAACTGATGAGCACATCTTCCAGTGCATGTACGGGTGGCTGTGTGAGAGGTTGAGCAAGGCGCGGGCTTACAGCGAAACGGTCAGCGCTCTCCCTCTGCTTGTCACTAACAAAGCTACGCTGCAGTTTCTTATTACATCCTTCCAGGGTTGAGCATAGCGCAGTTGTGGAATCTAGTCTGCGCCCTCCCCTGTATGAATATACGGCTTAAACTGGTGCCATACTGTATAAATTTAACCATTTAAAGGAACATGAACCTATTTTTATAAGTCCATATTTAATTATCTGCAAGGACTTTCTGGCTGGCATCCACAAGAGACTTTGAGTTAATGACCCCATAGTAATATCAGCAAACAAGTGAGCAATCCTTAGCAGTGGTATAATTACCAGAGGAACTTTTTACTGAGTGTTATAATTTTAAAAGTTGATTTTTATGTGTATTAATTGGGAATAAATGTGGATAGACTTTTATGGTCAAAACAACTTATTGATTATTTATCACACTCCCAGTTGTGAGATATCTCACTCCTCTCTTTCGTAATTGTTTGTGTGTTAATCCAGTATTAACGAGATGGAACTATGATTATAACTCATCTCAGGTTTTTTTGTTTCATTAATTACACTTTGCGCCCGGTAGTTAATTCTTTTGTTAGAAGTGTCAAGGTAACACTAAACAATGAGTTTTACTAAGGTTCATATCTTAATTTGGGGGTTTAGAGGTCTGTTAAGTTACAATTACTTGGTAGGCAGAACATAGGGCCTGATTCAGACCCGGTTGCAAGCGCTGAGCGCTCGCAACCGGGTCGATGGTGGCCCACTGGGCATGCGCACGACGGAGCCGGCTCTGTCGTGCTCATGCGCGAGACCCGGATAGCGATGGGCACTCTGTCACTCCGGGTCTCACAACAAAGGGGGCGAGCTGTCGATAGTGAGTGACAGCTCGCCCCCTTTGGTAGGCAGGCCGGGGGCGTGGCCAGGCAAACGGAGGTGTTCCTGAAGGAACGCCTACTGTTTGGGGGTGGCCCCACTGACATCACAAGTGATGTCAGTGGGAGAGCTTCCGGCTCAATTTGAGCCGAAAGCTCTCTGGGGCTTGCGGCCACGAGACTCTACCACAAGGGTCTCATCGCAAGCCCGATGGTCGCGATGGTCTTGACCATTGCGAACATCATTATGGCCACTCGCTATAGCTGTGGGTGGTCACCGACAGCTATGCAAGCGGCCAGGAGGCCGCTCCAAAAATAAAAAAACGCCCTGTTTCAGAGCGAGCGCTCTGTCAGAGCGTCCGGCTCTGAATCAGGGCCTTTGAGTTAATGACCCTATAGTAATATCAACAAACAAGTGAGCAATCCTTAGCAGTGGTATATTTACTAGAGGAACTTTTTACTGAGTGTTATAATTTTAAAAGTTGATTTTTATGTGTATTAATTGGGAATAAATGTGGATAGACTTTTATGGTTAAAACAACTTATTGATTATTTATCACGCTCCCAGTTGTGAGTTATCTCACTCCTCTCTGTCGTAATTGTTTGAGTGCTAATCCAGTATTAACGAGATGGAACTATGATTATAACTCATCTCAGGTTTTTTTGTTTCATTAATTACACTTTGCGCCCGGTAGTTAATTCTTTTGGTTGAAGTGTCAAGGTAACACTAAACAATGAGTTTTACTAAGATTCATATCTTAATTTGGGGGTTTAGAGGTCTGTTAAGTTACAATAACTTGGTAGGCAGAACATAGTCCTAACTATTACTGACAGATGCTGTAAATTTAGAGCATGATATAATACATGAGCTGACCCCAGACCACCTTTCCCTGCACGCCTGGTACAATGTTCCAATGTCGATACAAATTGTACCACAGGGTACATTAAACAAGGACACATCGCAGAGCCTGTAACATGGTGTAATAGACTGAAGGCAAATAGCTGGAAAGAGCAGTGTGTGTACTATTAACTTTATGTATCCTGGATTTTTTTGTTCAGTTATATTGTGGTTTGTATAGTACTGAGCTATGGTTTATACTGTACGTGTTCTGCATCATACTACCTTAAGGATTGCTTCTCAGCATAAAACAGTTTATTACACAAAGTAAGATAGAAAGTGATAAAACACAAGTGCTGCCAGATACTACTGTCCTGAAATTGTGACAAATAGACCGGTTTGGTGCTACAAGGGTATAGTGATCTCACCAGAGATTATTTCCCAAAATATGCATCATATTTGCATCACTAATGCAGCGAATGTACAATGCAAGGGTGCGGTAACAACGGGAGCTGGCAGTTTGTGTACTTGTGAGCACGGCTCAGTCACTAATCTGGACAAAAACAGAGAGATCGCAAATGAGTGACCCACGTTATGCCTTGTGCCAAGTATCATTATGCTTAATCTGTAACTGTATGCCAATTCGTTTGCAATAAATGTACAAATCTAGTGTCATTGGTACACTGTAAGATACTTTGTATGCAGATACTAGTGTAATTGGTAACACTGTAAGATACTTTGTATGCAGCTACTAGTGTCATTGGTACACTGTAAGATACTTTGTATGCAGCTACTAGTGTCATTGGTAACACTGTAAGATACTTTGTATGCAGCTACTAGTATCATTGGTAACACTGTAAGATACTTTGTATGCAGCTACTAGTGTCATTGGTACACTGTAAGATACTTTGTATGCAGATACTAGTGTCAGTGGTACACTGTAAGATACTTTGTATGCAGATACTAGTGTCATTGGTAACACTGTAAGACACTTTGTATGCAGCTACTACTGTCATTGGTAACACTAAGATACTTTGCATGCAGCTACTAGTGTCATTGGTACACTGTAAGATACTTTGTATGCAGCTACTAGTGTCATTGGTACACTGTAAGATACTTTGTATGCAGCTACTAGTGTCATTGCTAACACTGTAAGATACTTTGTATGTAGATACTAGTGTCATTGGTACACTGTAAGATACTTTGTATGCAGCTACTAGTGTCATTGGTAACACTGTAAGATACCTTGTATGCAGCTACTAGTGTCATTGGTAACACTGTAAGATACCTTGTATGCAGCTACTAGTGTCATTGGTACACTGTAAGATACTTTGTATGCAGCTACCAGTGTCATTGGTAACACTGTAAGAAACTTTGTATGCAGCTACCAGTGTCATTGGTAACACTGTAAGAAACTTTGTATGCAGCTACTAGTGTCATTGGTACACTGTAAGATACTTTGTATGCAGCTACTAGTGTCATTGGTACACTGTAAGATACTTTGTATGCAGTTACTAGTGACATTTGTACACTGTAAGATATTTTGTACCCAGCTACTAGTGTCATTGGTACACTGTAAGATACTTTGTATGCAGTTACTAGTGACATTGGTACACTGTAAGATACTTTGTATGCAGATACTAGTGTCATTGGTACACTGTAAGATACTTTATATGCAGCTACTAGTGTCATTGGTAACACTGTAAGATACTTTGTATGCAGCTACTAGTGTCATTGGTACACTGTAAGATACTTTGTATACAGCTACTAGTGTCATTGGTACACTGTAAGATACTTTGTATGCAGATACTAGTGTCAATGGTACACTGTAAGCTACTTTGTATGCAGCTACTAGTGTCATTGGTAACACTGTAAGCTACTTTGTATGCAGATACTAGTGTCAATGGTAACACTGTAAGATACTTTGTATGCAGCTACTACTGTCATTGGTAAACTGTTAGATACTTTGTATGCAGTTACTAGTGACATTGTTACACTGTAAGATACTTTGTATGCAGCTACTAGTGTCATTGGTAACACTGTAAGATACTTTATATACAGCTACTAGTGTCACTGGTACACTGTAAGATACTTTGTATGCACATAATAGTGTCATTGGTAACACTGTAAGATACTTTGTATGCACCTACTAGTATCATTGGTACACTGTAAGATACTTTGTATGCAGCTACTAGTGTCATTGGTAACACTGTAAGATACTTTGTATGCAGATACTAGTGTCATTGGTACACTGTAAGATACACTGTATGCAGATACTAGTGTCATTGATACGCTGTAAGATACACTGTATGCAGCTACTAGTGTCATTGGTACGCTGTAAGATACTTTGTATGCAGCTACTAGTGTCATTGGTACACTGTAAGATACTTTGTATGCAGATACTAGTGTCATTGGTACACTGTAAGATACTTTGTATGCAGATACTAGTGTCATTGGAACGCTGTAAGATACTTTGTATGCAGCTACTAGTGTCATTGGTACGCTGTAAGATACTTTGTATGTAGATACTAGAGTCATTGGTACACTGCAAGATATTTTGTATGCAGCTACTAGTGTCATTGGTAACACTGTAAGATACCTTGTATGCAGCTACTAGTGTCATTGGTACACTGTAAGATACTTTGTATGCAGCTACTAGTGTCATTGGTACACTGTAAGATACTTTGTATGCAGCTACCAGTGTCATTGGTAACACTGTAAGATACTTTGTATGCAGCTACCAGTGTCATTGGTACACTGTAAGATACTTTGTATGCAGCTACTAGTGTCATTGGTACACTGTAAGATACTTTGTCTGCAGCTACTAGTGTCATTGGTAACACTGTAAGATACTTTGTATGCAGCTACTAGTGTCATTGGTACGCTGTATGATACTTTGTATGTAGATACTAGTGTCATTGGTACACTGTAAGATACTTTGTATGCAGCTACTAGTGTCATTGGTAACACTGTAAGATACTTTGTATGCAGTTACCAGTGTCAATGGTACACTGTAAGATACTTTGAATGCAGCTACTAGTGACATTGGTACACTGTAAGATACTTTGTATGCAGCTACTAGTGTCATTGGTAACACTGTAAGCTACTTTGTATGCAGCTACTAGTGTCATTGGTACACTGTAAGATACTTTGTATGCAGCTACTAGTGTCATTGGTAACACTGTAAGATACTTTGTACCCAGCTACTAGTGTCATTGGTACACTGTAAGATACTTTGTATGCAGTTACTAGTGACATTGGTACACTGTAAGATACTTTGTATGCAGCTACTAGTGTAATTGGTAACACTGTAAGATACTTTGTATGCAGCTACTAGTGTCATTGGTACACTGTAAGATACTTTGTATACAGCTACTAGTGTCATTGGTACACTGTAAGATACTTTGTATGCAGATACTAGTGTCAATGGTACACTGTAAGATACTTTGAATGCAGCTACTAGTGTCATTGGTAACACTGTAAGCTACTTTGTATGCAGATACTAGTGTCATTGGTAACACTGTAAGATACTTTGTATGCAGTTACTAGTGACATTGGTACACTGTAAGATACTTTGTATGCAGCTACTAGTGTAATTGGTAACACTGTAAGATACTTTGTATGCAGCTACTAGTGTCATTGGTACACTGTAAGATACTTTGTATACAGCTACTAGTGTCATTGGTACACTGTAAGATACTTTGTATGCAGATACTAGTGTCAATGGTACACTGTAAGATACTTTGAATGCAGCTACTAGTGTCATTGGTAACACTGTAAGCTACTTTGTATGCAGATACTAGTGTCATTGGTAACACTGTAAGATACTTTGTATGCAGCTACTAGTGTCATTGGTACACTGTAAGATACTTTGTATGCAGATACTAGTGTCAGTGGTACACTGTAAGATACTTTGTATGCAGCTACTAGTGTCATTGGTACACTGTAAGATACTTTGTATGCAGATACTAGTGTCATTGGTAACACTGTAAGACACTTTGTATGCAGCTACTACTGTCATTGGTAAACTGTAAGATACTTTGTATGCAGCTACTAGTGTCATTGGTAACACTAAGATACTTTGCATGCAGCTACTAGTGTCATTGCTAACACTGTAAGATACTTTGTATGTACATACTAGTGTCATTGGTACACTGTAAGATACTTTGTATGCAGCTACTAGTGTCATTGGTAACACTGTAAGATACTTTGTATGCAGCTACTAGTGTCATTGGTACACTGTAAGATACTTTGTATACAGCTACTAGTGTCATTGGTACACTGTAAGATAGTTTGTATGCAGCTACTAGTGTCATTGGTACACTGTAAGATACTTTGTATGCAGCTACTAGTGTCATTGCTAACACTGTAAGATACTTTGTATGCAGCTACCAGTGTCATTGGTAACACTGTAAGATACTTTCTATGCAGCTACCAGTGTCATTGGTAACACTGTAAGATACTTTGTATGCAGCTACCAGTGTCATTGGTACACTGTAAGATACTTTGTATGCAGCTACTAGTGTCATTGGTACACTGTAAGATACTTTGTATGCAGCTACTAGTGTCATTGGTAACACTGTAAGATACTTTGTATGCAGCTACTAGTGTCATTGGTACACTGTAAGATACTTTGTATACAGCTACTAGTGTCATTGGTACACTGTAAGATACTTTGTATACAGCTACTAGTGTCATTGGTACACTGTAAGATACTTTGTATGCAGTTACTAGTGACATTTGTACACTGTAAGATACTTTGTACCCAGCTACTAGTGTCATTGGTACACTGTAAGATACTTTGTATGCAGTTACTAGTGACATTGGTACACTGTAAGATACTTTGTATGCAGCTACTAGTGTCATTGGTAACACTGTAAGATACTTTGTATGCAGCTACTAGTGTCATTGGTACACTGTAAGATACTTTGTATACAGCTACTAGTGTCATTGGTACACTGTAAGATACTTTGTATGCAGTTACTAGTGTCAATGGTACACTGTAAGATACTTTGTATGCAGCTACTAGTGTCATTGGTACACTGTAAGATACTTTGTATGCAGATACTAGTGTCAATGGTAACACTGTAAGATACTTTGTATGCAGCTACTACTGTCATTGGTAAACTGTAAGCTACATTGTATGCAGTTACTAGTGACATTGTTACACTGTAAGATACTTTGTATGCAGCTACTAGTGTCATTGGTAACACTGTAAGATACTTTATATACAGCTACTAGTGTCACTGGTACACTGTAAGATACTTTGTATGCACATAATAGTGTCATTGGTAACACTGTAAGATACTTTGTATGCACCTACTAGTGTCATTGGTACACTGTAAGATACTTTGTATGCAGCTACTAGTGTCATTGGTACACTGTTAGATACTTTGTATGCAGCTACCAGTGTCATTGTTACACTGTAAGATACTTTGTATGCAGCTACTAGTGTCATTGGTACGCTGTAAGATACTTTATATACAGCTACTAGTGTCACTGGTACACTGTAAGATACTTTGTATGCAGATACTAGTGTCAATGGTACACTGTAAGATACTTTGTATGCAGCTACTAGTGTCATTGGTAACACTGTAAGCTACTTTGTATGCAGATACTAGTGTCATTGGTAACACTGTAAGATATTTTGTATGCAGCTACTAGTGTCATTGGTACACTGTAAGATACTTTGTATGCTGATACTAGTGTCAGTGGTACACTGTAAGATACTTTGTATGCAGCTACTAGTGTCATTGGTACACTGTAAGATACTTTGTATGCAGATACTAGTGTCATTGGTAACACTGTAAGACACTTTGTATGCAGCTACTACTGTCATTGGTAAACTGTAAGCTACTTTGTATGCAGCTACTAGTGTCATTGGTAACACTAAGATACTTTGCATGCAGCTACTAGTGTCATTGCTAACACTGTAAGATACTTTGTATGTACATACTAGTGTCATTGGTACACTGTAAGATACTTTGTATACAGCTACTATTGTCATTGGTAACACTGTAAGATACTTTGTATGCAGCTACTAGTGTCATTGGTACGCTGTAAGATACTTTGTATGTAGATACTAGAGTCATTGGTACACTGCAAGATATTTTGTATGCAGCTACTAGTGTCATTGGTACACTGTAAGATACTTTGTATGCAGCTACTAGTGTCATTGGTACACTGTAAGATACTTTGTATGCAGCTACCAGTGTCATTGGTAACACTGTAAGATACTTTGTATGCAGCTACCAGTGTCATTGGTACACTGTAAGATACTTTGTATGCAGCTACTAGTGTCATTGGTACACTGTAAGATACTTTGTCTGCAGCTACTAGTGTCATTGGTAACACTGTAAGATACTTTGTATGCAGCTACTAGTGTCATTGGTACGCTGTAAGATACTTTGTATGTAGATACTAGTGTCATTGGTACACTGTAAGATACTTTGTATGCAGCTACTAGTGTCATTGGTAACACTGTAAGATACTTTGTATGCAGCTACCAGTGTCATTGGTACACTGTAAGATACTTTGTATGCAGCTACTAGTGTCATTGGTACACTGTAAGATACTTTGTATGCAGCTACTAGTGTCATTGGTAACACTGTAAGATACTTTGTACCCAGCTACTAGTGTCATTGGTAACACTGTAAGATACTTTGATTGCAGCTACTAGTATCATTGGTAACACTGTAAGATACTTTGTATGCAGCTACTAGTGTCATTGCTAACACTGTTAGATACTTTGTATGCAGCTACTAGTGTCATTGCTAACACTGTTAGATACTTTGTATGCAGTTACTAGTGACATTGTTACACTGTAAGATACTTTGTATGCAGCTACTAGTGTCATTGTTAACACTGTAAGATACTTTATATACAGCTACTAGTGTCACTGGTACACTGTAAGATACTTTGTATGCACATACTAGTGTCATTGGTAACACTGTAAGATACTTTGTATGCACCTACTAGTGTCACTGGTACACTGTAAGATACTTTGTATGCAGCTACTAGTGTCATTGGTAAACTGTAAGATACTTTGTATGCAGCTACTAGTGTCATTGGTACGCTGTAAGATACTTTGTATGCAGCTACTAGTGTTATTGGTACGCTGTAAGATACACTGTATGCAGCTACTAGTGTCATTGGTACGCTGTAAGATACTTTGTATGCAGCTACTAGTGTCATTGTTACAATGTAAGATACTTTGGATGCAGATACTAGTGTCATTGGTACACTGTAAGATACTTTGTATGCAGATACTAGTGTCATTGGTACACTGTAAGATACTTTGTATGCAGATACTAGTGTCATTGGAACGCTGTAAGATACTTTGTATGCAGCTACTACTGTCATTGGTAAACTGTAAGCTACTTTGTATGCAGCTACTAGTGTCATTGGTAACACTGTAAGATACTTTGCATGCAGCTACTAGTGACATTGGTAACACTGTAAGATACTTTATATAAAGCTACTAGTGTCATTGGTACACTGTAAGATACTTTGTATGCACCTACTAGTGTCATTGGTAACACTGTAAGATACTTTGTATGCACCTACTAGTGTCATTGGTACACTGTAAGATACTTTGTATGCACCTACTAGTGTCATTGGTACACTGTAAGATACTTTGTATGCAGCTACTAGTGTCATTGGTACACTGTAAGATACTTTGTATGCAGCTACTAGTGTCATTGGTACACTGTAAGATACTTTGTATGCAGCTACTAGTGTCATTGGTACGCTGTAAGATACACTGTATGCAGCTACTAGTGTCATTGGTACGCTGTAAGATACTTTCTATGCAGCTACTAGAGTCATTGTTACAATGTAACATACTTTGTATGCAGATACTAGTGTCATTGGTACACTGTAAGATACATTGTATGCAGATACTAGTGTCATTGGTACACTGTAAGATACTTTGTATGCAGATACTAGTGTCATTGGTACACTGTAAGATACTTTGTATGCAGCTACTAGTGTCATTGGTACACTGTAAGCTACTTTGTATGCAGCTACTAGTGTCATTGGTAACACTGAAAGATACTTTGTATGCAGCTACTAGTGTCATTGGTAACACTGTAAGATACTTTGTATGCAGCTACTAGTGTCATTGGTACACTGTAAGATACTTTGTATGCAGCTACTAGTGTCATTGGTAACACTGTAAGATACTTTGTATGCAGCTACTAGTGTCATTGGTACACTGTAAGATACTTTGTATGCAGCTACTAGTGTCATTGGTAACACTGTAAGATACTTTGTATGCAGCTACTAGTGTCATTGGTAACACTGTAAGATACTTTGTATGCAGCTATTAGTGTCATTGGTAACACTGTAAGATACTTTGTATGCAGCTACTAGTGTCATTGATACGCTGTAAGATACTTTGTATGCAGCTACTAGTGTCATTGGTACACTGCAAGATACTTTGTATGCAGCTACTAGTGTCATTGGTACACTGTAAGCTACTTTGTATGCAGCCACTAGTGTCATTGGTACACTGTACGATACTTTGTATGCAGTTTCTAGTGTCATTGGTAACACTGCAAGATACTTTGTATGCAGATACTAATGTCATTGGTACACTGTAAGATACACTATATGCAGCTACTAGTGTCATTGGTAACACTATAAGATACTTTGTATGCAGCTACTAGTGTCATTAGTACAGTGTAAGATTCTTTGTATACAGCTACTAGTGTCTTTGGTAACACTGTAAGATCCTTTGTATGCAGATACTAGTGTCATTGGTACACTGTAAGATACTTTGTATACAGCTACTAGTGTCATTGGTAACACTGTAAGATACTTTGTATACAGCTACTACTGTCATTGGTACACTGTAAGATACTTTGTATGCAGCTACTAGTGTCATTGGTACACTGTAAGCTACTTTGTATGCAGCCACTAGTGTCATTGGTACACTGTACGATACTTTGTATGCAGTTTCTAGTGTCATTGGTAACACTGCAAGATACTTTGTATGCAGATACTAATGTCATTGGTACACTGTAAGATACACTATATGCAGCTACTAGTGTCATTGGTAACATTATAAGATACACTATATGCAGCTACTAGTGTCATTGGTACACTGTTAGATACTTTGTATGCAGCTACTAGTGTCATTAGTACAGTGTAAGATACTTTGTATGCAGCTACTAGTGTCATTGGTACACTGTAAGACACTTTGTATGCAGCTATTAGTGTCATTGGTAACCCTGTAAGATACTTTGTATGCAGCTACTAGTGTCATTGGTAACACTGTAAGATACTTTGATTGCAGCTACTAGTATCATTGGTACACTGTAAGACACTTTGTATGCAGCTATTAGTGTCATTGGTAACACTGTAAGATACTTTGTATGCAGCTACTAGTGTCATTGATACGCTGTAAGATACTCTGTATGCAGCTACTAGTGTCATTGGTAACACTGTAAGATACTTTGTATGCAGCTACTAGTGTCATTGGTAACACTGTAAGATACTCTGTATGCAGCTACTAGTGTCATTGTTACACTGTAAGATACTTTGTATGCAGCTACTAGTGTCATTGGTAACACTGTAAGATACTCTGTATGCAGCTACTAGTGTCATTGTTACACTGTAAGATACTTTGTATGAAGCTACGATGCAAAGAGGATGCACAATTCAGGAAAAAGTTAGAAACGCCACCGTTGTGTCACGCCAAGTGAAATTGTGCCAGGTTTCCAGGTCAGAATGTCGACACCAGAGTTTAGTCAGGTTCTGAATGTCAAACGTCAGAAGGTCAGAATGGACAGAAGTTGAGATGCAAAATGTCAACATTCACAAACGTCAACATGGTTGAAATGTCAAAATTTAAATATTCAACATGTTGACAGCAGATTTTCACTTTTGTGTATTTTTGGGGGTTAGCACCCGCGCACGCAGGGGGGGTTTCCGAGTACCTAGAAAACCCCCCCCCGCCCGTTGCTCCATCACCGCCAGCCCGGCATGCAGCTGAACAAAATAACTTTTTTGTAAAGAAGAGACACTGCCTGGGCTGGCTGTAGGGGGAGCTTCAGCGTGCAAGCCCCTCCCAGTCAGTTCCCATAGCAGCACCGTGACCAGCAACCTGAGTGGATAAGAGCGCTTGCAGCCGGGACACCGTGTCCAGTACTGCCAGCGCTGATGAGTCCCGGAGCCGCACGACGTAGGTGGGGGTGCCGGGGGGGGGGGGGAGGATTATGTTTAATAACTGATGCCAGCACACAACTGTATGCACTTGCTGAGGGGAAGGTTGGCGGGGCGGAGGATAGTATTTAACAAATGATGCCTGATTACTGCTGCATTTGCCTTTGAGGGGGGTGGGTTAATGATGCCAAAGGACTGCTGTATTTGTAGGGGGGTGGGGGGAGGATAATGTTTAATAAATGATGCCAGAGGACTGCTGCATTAGTGTGTTGGTGTGTGGGGGGGAGGGGTGATTATATTTAATAAATGATGCTAGAAGACAGCTGTATTTGTGGGGGGAGGATAATATTTAATAAATGATGCCAGAGAGAGGACTGCTGTATTTGGGGGGGGGGGATGATATTTAATGGTGAGCGCTGCGGTGTGTGTGTGTGTGTGTGTGTGTATGAGTGTGTCTTGTCAGTATGTGTATATGTGTGTGTGTATGAGTGTGTTTTGTCAGTATGTGTATATATGTGTGTGTATGAGTGTCGGTCAGTGTGTGCGTCGGTCAGTGTGTGTATGAGTGTCGTTCAGTGTGTGTGTATATGAGTGTCGGTCAGTGTGTGTGTGTATGAGTGTCGTTCAGTGTGTGTGTGTATGAGTGTTGGTCAGTGTGTGTGTATGTGTGTGTATGAGTGTCGGTCAGTGTGTGTGTATAAGTGTGTCAGTCAGTGTGCGTGTATATGGGTGTGTGTGTGTATGAGTGTCGGTCAGTGTGTGTGTATGAGTGTGGCGGTCAGTGTGTGTGTATATGTGTATGTGTATGAGTGTGTCGGTCAGTGTGTGTGTGTATGGGTGTGTCGGTCAGTGTGTGTGTGTGTATGTGTGTGTGTGTGTGTGTGTGTATGAGTGTGTGTGTGTATGTGTATGAGTGTGTCAGTCAGTGTGCGTGTATATGGGTGTGTGTGTGTATGAGTGTCGGTCAGTGTGTGTGTATGAGGGTGGCGGTCAGTGTGTGTGTGTATATGTGTATGAGTGTGTCGGTCAGTGTGTGTGTGTGTATGTGTATGTGTGTGTCGGTCAGTGTGTGTGTATGTGTGTGTCGGTCAGTGTGTGTGTGTGTGTGTATGAGTGTGTGTGTGTATGTGTATGAGTGTGTCAGTCAGTGTGCGTGTATATGGGTGTGTGTGTATGAGTGTCGGTCAGTGTGTGTGTATGAGTGTGTCGGTCAGTGTGTGTGTATATGTGTATGAGTGTGTCGGTCAGTGTGTGTGTATTTGTGTGTCGGTCAGAGTGTGTGTATGAGTGTGTCGGTCAGTGTGTGTGTATATGTGTATGAGTGTGTTGGTCAGTGTGTGTGTATGTGTGTGTCGGTCAGTGTGTGTGTATATGTGTATGTGTATGAGGGTGTCGGTCAGTGTGTGTGTATATGTGTATGTGTATGAGTGTGTCAGTCAGTGTGTGTGTATTTGTGTGTCGGTCAGTGTGTGTGTATGAGTGTGTCGGTCAGTGTGTGTGTATATGTGTATGTGTATGAGTGTGTCAGTCAGTGTGTGTATGTATGTGTATGAGTGTGTCGGTCAGTGTGTGTGTATATGTGTATGAGTGTGTTGGTCAGTGTGTGTGTATGTGTGTATGAGTGTGTCGGTCAGTGTGTGTATATGTGTGTGTATGTGTGTGTCGGTCAGTGTGTGTCTATATGTGTATGAGTGTGTCGGTCAGTGTGTGTGTATGTGTATGAGTATGTCGGTCAGTGTGTGTGTATATGTGTATGTGTATGAGTGTGTCGGTCAGTGTGTGTGTATATGTGTATGAGTGTGTTGGTCAGTGTGTGTGTATGTGTGTATGAGTGTGTCGGTCAGTGTGTGTGTATATGTGTGTGTATGTGTGTGTCGGTCAGTGTGTGTGTATATGTGTATGATTGTGTCGGTCAGTGTGTGTGTGTATGTGTATGAGTGTGTCGGTCAGTGTGTGTGTATGTGTGTGTCGGTCAGTGTGTGTGTATGTGTGTGTCGGTCAGTGTGTGTGTATATGTGTATGAGTGTGTCGGTCAGTGTGTGTGTATATGTGTATGCGTATGAGTGTGTCGGTCAGTGTGTGTGTATGTGTGTGTCGGTCAGTGTGTGTGTATATGTGTATGAGTGTGTTGGTCAGTGTGTGTGTACATGTGTATGAGTGTGTCGGTCAGTATGTGTGTATATGTGTATGAGTGTGTCGGTCAGTGTGTGTGTATATGTGTATGAGTGTGTCGGTCAGTGTGTGTGTATATGTGTATGAGTATGTCGGTCAGTGTGTGTGTATATGTGTATGTGTATGAGTGTGTCGGTCAGTGTGTGTGTATGTGTATGAGTGTGTCGGTCAGTGTGTGTGTATATGTGTGTGTCGGTCAGTGTGTGTGTATATGTGTATGAGTGTGTCTGTCAGTGTGTGTGTATATGTGTATGAGTGTGTCGGTCAGTGTGTGTGTATGTGTGTGTCGGTCAGTGTGTGTATGTATGTGCATGTGTATGAGTGTGTCGGTCAGTGTGTGTGTATATGTTTATGTGTATGTGTGTGTCGGTCAGTGTGTGTGTATGTGTATGAGTGTGTCGGTGAGTGTGTGTGTATATGTGTATGAGTGTGTTGGTCAGTGTGTGTGTATGTGTGTGTCGGTCAGTGTGTGTGTAAATGTGTATGAGTGTGTCGGTCAGTGTGTGTGTGTGTGTATGTGTGTGTCGGTCAGTGTGTGTGTATATGTGTATGAGTGTGTTGGTCAGTGTGTGTGTATATGTGTATATGTATGAGTGTGTCGGTCAGTGTGTGTGTATATGTGTATGTGTATGAGTTTGTCGGTCAGTGTGTGTGTATATGTGTATGAGTGTGTCGGTCAGTGTGTGTATATATGTGTATGTGTATGAGTGTGTCGGTCAGTGTGTGTGTATGTGTGTGTCGGTCAGTGTGTGTGTATATGTATGAGTGTGTCGGTCAGTGTGTGTGTATATGTGTATATGTATGAGTGTGTCGGTCAGTGTGTGTGTATATGTGTATGTGTATGAGTTTGTCGGTCAGTGTGTGTGTGTATGTGTGTGTCGGTTACTGTGTGTGTATGTGTGTGTCGGTCAGTGTGTGTGTATGTGTATGAGTGTGTAGGTCAGTGTGTGTGTATATGTGTATGTGTATGAGTGTGTATATGTGTGTCGGTCAGTGTGTGTGTATATGTGTATGAGTGTGTCGGTCAGTGTGTGTGTTTATATGTGTATGAGTATGTCGGTCAGTGTGTGTATATGTGTATGTGTATGAGTGTGTCGGTCAGTGTGTGTGTATATGTGTATGAGTGTGTTGGTCAGTGTGTGTGTATGTGTGTATGAGTGTGTCGGTCAGTGTGTGTGTATATGTGTGTGTATGTGTGTGTCGGTCAGTGTGTGTCTATATGTGTATGAGTGTGTCGGTCAGTGTGTGTGTATGTGTATGAGTGTGTCGGTCAGTGTGTGTGTATATGTGTATGAGTGTGTTGGTCAGTGTGTGTGTATGTGTGTGTCGGTCAGTGTGTGTGTAAATGTGTATGAGTGTGTCGGTCAGTGTGTGTGTGTGTATGTGTGTGTCGGTCAGTGTGTGTGTATATGTGTATGAGTGTGTTGGTCAGTGTGTGTGTATATGTGTATATGTATGAGTGTGTCGGTCAGTGTGTGTGTATATGTGTATGTGTATGAGTTTGTCGGTCAGTGTGTGTGTATATGTGTATGAGTGTGTCGGTCAGTGTGTGTATATATGTGTATGTGTATGAGTGTGTCGGTCAGTGTGTGTGTATGTGTGTGTCGGTCAGTGTGTGTGTATATGTATGAGTGTGTCGGTCAGTGTGTGTGTATATGTGTATATGTATGAGTGTGTCGGTCAGTGTGTGTGTATATGTGTATGTGTATGAGTTTGTCGGTCAGTGTGTGTGTGTATGTGTGTGTCGGTTACTGTGTGTGTATGTGTGTGTCGGTCAGTGTGTGTGTATGTGTATGAGTGTGTAGGTCAGTGTGTGTGTATATGTGTATGTGTATGAGTGTGTATATGTGTGTCGGTCAGTGTGTGTGTATATGTGTATGAGTGTGTCGGTCAGTGTGTGTGTTTATATGTGTATGAGTGTGTCGGTCAGTGTGTGTGTATATGTGTATGAGTGTGTTGGTCAGTGTGTGTGTATGTGTGTATGAGTGTGTCGGTCAGTGTGTGTGTATATGTGTGTGTATGTGTGTGTCGGTCAGTGTGTGTCTATATGTGTATGAGTGTGTC
The DNA here is from genome assembly GCA_031769625.1 of Taudactylus pleione. Classification (NCBI taxonomy): domain Eukaryota; kingdom Metazoa; phylum Chordata; class Amphibia; order Anura; family Myobatrachidae; genus Taudactylus; species Taudactylus pleione. Next base: position 352,342 of record JAUIMM010000319.1, on the reverse strand, counting down.
GGTCAGTGTGTGTGTATGTGTATGAGTGTGTCGGTCAGTGTGTGTGTATATGTGTGTGTATGTGTGTGTATATGTGTATGAGTGTGTCGGTCAGTGTGTGTGTATATGTGTATGAGTGTGTCGGTCAGTGTGTGTGTATGTGTGTGTCGGTCAGTGTGTGTATGTATGTGCATGTGTATGAGTGTGTCGGTCAGTGTGTGTGTATATGTTTATGTGTATGAGTGTGTCGGTTAGTGTGTGTGTATGTGTGTGTCGGTCAATGTGTGTGTATGTGTATGAGTGTGTCGGTCAGTGTGTGTGTATATGTGTATGTGTATGAGTGTGTAGGTCAGTGTGTGTGTAAATGTGTATGAGTGTGTCGGTCAGTGTGTGTGTGTGTATGTGTGTGTCGGTCAGTGTGTGTGTATATGTGTATGAGTGTGTTGGTCAGTGTGTGTGTATATGTGTATATGTATGAGTGTGTCGGTCAGTGTGTGTGTATATGTGTATGTGTATGAGTTTGTCGGTCAGTGTGTGTGTATATGTGTATGAGTGTGTCGGTCAGTGTGTGTATATATGTGTATGTGTATGAGTGTGTCGGTCAGTGTGTGTGTATGTGTGTGTCGGTCAGTGTGTGTGTATATGTATGAGTGTGTCGGTCAGTGTGTGTGTATATGTGTATATGTATGAGTGTGTCGGTCAGTGTGTGTGTATATGTGTATGTGTATGAGTTTGTCGGTCAGTGTGTGTGTGTATGTGTGTGTCGGTCAGTGTTTGTGTATGTGTGTGTCGGTCAGTGTGTGTGTATATGTATGAGTGTGTCGGTCAGTGTGTGTGTATATGTTTATATGTATGAGTGCGTTGGTTACTGTGTGTGTATGTGTGTCGGTCAGTGTGTGTGTGTATGTGTATGAGTGTGTAGGTCAGTGTGTGTGTATATGTGTATGTGTATGAGTGTGTATATGTGTGTCGGTCAGTGTGTGTGTATATGTGTATGAGTGTGTCGGTCAGTGTGTGTGTATGTGTGTGTTGGTCAGTGTGTGTATGTATGTGCATGTGTATGAGTGTGTGGGTCAGTGTGTGTGGTATATGTGTATGTGTATGAGTGTGTCGGTCAGTGTGTGTGTATGTTTGTGTCGGTCAGTGTGTGTGTATATGTGTATGAGTGTGTCGGTCAGTGTGTGTGTGTATGTGTATGTGTGTGTCGGTCATTGTGTGTGTATGTGTGTGTCGGTCAGTGTGTGTGTGTATGAGTGTGTGTGTGTGTGTATGTGTATGAGTGTGTCAGTCAGTGTGCGTGTATATGGGTGTGTGTGTGTATGAGTGTCGGTCAGTGTGTGTGTATGAGTGTGTCGGTCAGTGTGTGTGTATATGTGTATGAGTGTGTCGGTCAGTGTGTGTGTATTTGTGTGTCGGTCAGTGTGTGTGTATGAGTGTGTGTGTGTATGTGCATGAGTGTGTCAGTCAGTGTGCGTGTATATGGGTGTGTGTGTGTATGAGTGTCGGTCAGTGTGTGTGTATGTGTGTGTCGGTCAGTGTGTGTGTGTGTATGAGTGTGTGTGTGTATGTGTATGAGTGTGTCAGTCAGTGTGCGTGTATATGGGTGTGTGTGTGTGTGAGTGTCGGTCAGTGTGTGTGTATGAGTGTGTCGGTCAGTGTGTGTGTATATGTGTATGAGTGTGTCGGTCAGTGTGTGTGTATTTGTGTGTTGTCAGTGTGTGTGTGTATATGTGTATGAGTGTGTTGGTCAGTGTGTGTGTATGTGTGTGTCGGTCAGTGTGTGTGTATATGTGTATGTGTATGAGTGTGTCGGTCAGTGTGTGTGTATATGTGTATGAGTGTGTCGGTCAGTGTGTGTGTATTTGTGTGTCGGTCAGTGTGTGTGTATGAGTGTGTCGGTCAGTGTGTGTGTATATGTGTATGAGTGTGTCAGTCAGTGTGTGTATGTATGTGTATGAGTGTGTTGGTCAGTGTGTGTGTATGTGTGTGTCGGTCAGTGTGTGTGTATATGTGTATGAGTGTGTCGGTCAGTGTGTGTGTATATGTGTATGAGTGTGTCGGTCAGTGTGTGTGTATATGTGTATGAGTGTGTCGGTCAGTGTGTGTATATATGTGTATGAGTGTGTCGGTCAGTGTGTGTGTATATGTGTATGCGTATGAGTGTGTCGGACAGTGTGTGTGTATGTGTGTGTCGGTCAGTGTGTGTATATATGTGTATGAGTGTGTCGGTCAGTGTGTGTGTATATGTGTATGCGTATGAGTGTGTCGGTCAGTGTGTGTGTATGTGTGTGTCGGTCAGTGTGTGTGTATATGTGTATGATTGTGTTGGTCAGTGTGTGTGTACATGTGTATGTGTATGAGTGTGTCGGTCAGTGTGTGTGTATATGTGTATGAGTTTGTCGGTCAGTGTGTGTGTATATGTGTATGAGTGTGTCGGTCAGTGTGTGTGTGTATATGTGTATGAGTATGTCGGTCAGTGTGTGTGTATATGTGTATGTGTATGAGTGTGTCGGTCAGTGTGTGTGTGTATGTGTATGAGTGTGTTGGTCAGTGTGTGTGTATGTGTGTATGAGTGTGTCGGTCAGTGTGTGTGTATATGTGTGTGTATGTGTGTGTCGGTCAGTGTGTGTATATATGTGTATGTGTATGAGTGTGTCGGTCAGTGTGTGTGTATGTGTGTGTCGGTCAGTGTGTGTGTATATGTATGAGTGTGTCGGTCAGTGTGTGTGTATATGTTTATGTGTATGAGTGTGTCGGTTACTGTGTGTGTATGTGTGTGTCGGTCAGTGTGTGTGTATGTGTGTGTGTATGTGTGTCGGTCAGTGTGTGTGTATATGTGTATGAGTGTGTCGGTCAGTGTGTGTGTATATGTGTATGAGTGTGTCGGTCAGTGTGTGTGTATGTGTGTGTCGGTCAGTGTGTGTATGTATGTGCATGTGTATGAGTGTGTCGGTCAGTGTGTGTGTATATGTTTATGTGTATGAGTGTGTTGGTCAGTGTGTGTGTATGTGTGTGTCGGTCAGTGTGTGTGTAAATGTGTATGAGTGTGTCGGTCAGTGTGTGTGTATGTGTGTGTCTGTCAGTGTGTGTGTATATGTGTAAGAGTGTGTTGGTCAGTGTGTGTGTATATGTGTATATGTATGAGTGTGTCGGTCAGTGTGTGTGTATATGTGTATGTGTATGAGTTTGTCGGTCAGTGTGTGTGTATATGTGTATGAGTGTGTTGGTCAGTGTGTGTATATATGTGTATGTGTATGAGTGTGTCGGTCAGTGTGTGTGTATGTGTGTGTCGGTCAGTGTGTGTGTATATGTATGAGTGTGTCGGTCAGTGTGTGTGTATATGTTTATGTGTATGAGTGTGTCGGTTACTGTGTGTGTATGTGTGTGTCGGTCAGTGTGTGTGTGTGTGTGTATGTGTATGAGTGTGTAGGTCAGTGTGTGTGTATATGTGTATGAGTGTGTATATGTGTGTCGGTCAGTGTGTGTGTATATGTGTATGAGTGTGTCGGTCAGTGTGTGTGTATTTGTGTGTCGGTCAGTGTGTGTATGTATGTGCATGTGTATGAGTGTGTCGGTCAGTGTGTGTGGTATATGTGTATGTGTATGAGTGTGTTGGTCAGTGTGTGTGTATGTGTGTGTCGGTCAGTGTGTGTGTATATGTGTATGTGTATGAGTGTGTCGGTCAGTGTGTGTGTATATGTGTGTGTCGGTCAGTGTGTGTGTATATGTGTATGAGTGTGTTGGTCAGTGTGTGTGTATATGTGTATGTGTATGAGTGTGTCGGTCAGTGCGTGTGTATATGTGTATGTGTATGAGTGTGTCGGTCAGTGTGTGTGTATATGTGTATGAGTGTGTCGGTCAGTGTGTGTATATATGTGTGTGTGTATGAGTGTGTCGGTCAGTGTGTGTGTATGTGTGTGTCGATCAGTGTGTGTGTATATGTATGAGTGTGTCGGTCAGTGTGTGTGTATATGTTTATGTGTATGAGTGTGTCGGTTAGTGTGTGTGTATGTGTGTGTCGGTCAGTGTGTGTGTATATGTGTATGAGTGTGTCGGTCAGTGTGTGTGTATATGTGTATGTGTGTGTCGGTCAGTGTGTGTGTATATGTGTATGAGTGTGTCGGTCAGTGTGTGTGTATATGTGTATGTGTATGAGTGTGTCGGTCAGTGTGTGTGTATATGTGTATGTGTATGAGTGAGTCGGTCAGTGTGTGTGTATATGTGTATGTGTGTGTCGGTCAGTGTGTGTGTATATGTGTATGAGTGTGTCGGTCAGTGTGTGTGTATATGTGTATGTGTATGAGTGTGTCGGTCAGTGTGTGTGTATATGTGTATGTGTATGAGTGAGTCGGTCAGTGTGTGTGTATATGTGTATGAGTGTGTCGGTCAGTGTGTGTATATATGTGTATGTGTATGGGTGTGTCGGTCAGTGTGTGTCGGTCAGTGTGTGTGTATATGTATGAGTGTGTCGGTCAGCGTGTGTGTATATGTGTGTGTGTATGAGTGTGTCGGTCAGTGTGTGTGTATATGTGTATGAGTGTGTCGGTCAGTGTGTGTGTATATGTGTATGTGTATGAGTGTGTCTGTCAGTTACATTTAGTTCAAATGTTGAAATTTCACTGGTAGTTTACATTTTGTTTGTACATACTGTTACACATTGTGCATAAGCAAGTTTTATGCCTTGTTATTTATATTATTTACTGTTATTTATATTATTTATTGTTATTTATATTAGAACACTTGAAGTACACAATAAAGTGAATGTTGCAGGCTTATTCTGGTTAGACTTTTTTGTCATTGGTTCTGTAACTTTTTATTTGGAAACCCCCCTTTCAAAATCCTGCGTTTGCCACTGGTTAGGGTGAGGCTAAATTCTGCAAAAACTGTATGTCGATGTGTTAAATGTCAACACGAAATGTGTGTTGTCGACCTAATGTTCATGTTGAGATTCTGACTGTCGATATTCTGAATAATTAAGTTTACTACCCCCTGGCTCCATATGGTTACACAGGAACACACCTGTATCCTCCTTACATCATAAACAAAAAATAAAAACCCTTATGTCCCTCTCCCCGTGCAGCCACTTCTCTTTGTGTACGAACTAATCATAGAAATTAGGTAACAATAATAATACATAAAAGTATATGGATTAAGATGTTAAATATGAAGGTAAATATAGCATTTACACAAAGGAATCTCCCCACAGAGAGCATCTAAAATATCTTACACCTGGATGATACATTGCTCAATATAATTAAATTGAAACAATAACTGTGTGAGCTCTGGTAATCCTAATGCAGAATAATCCCTTTTAGATACAAAAAAGTAGAGATGTGTGTTTGGGTTCTGGTTCTAATTCATCATTGTGTTTTGGTTTGGATTCGGTTTTGGATCCCTTAAAAATCAATGAAAAATCGATAAAACACCTAAAATCATATAATTTGGGGCCTGATTCATTACAGATCGCAACTGCGATTGCAATAGCGAGTACGCAGGAAGTCTCACTGCAATAGTATGCTAATCCACTGCGATCGCTATACCATCGCAGCACTACATAAGGATGCCCACTTTAACTTACACACATCCGTAATGTTAAGCAAGACTGCGAAACCATCGGTAACATCGAGTACAATCTGAACCTCACGCACACTTGCACAAGCTCTGACCTTACTCAGGAATTGCTCATTTCATCGCACGCTATGAGTCCTCAAGCTGCGTATGGCATCACAGTGGATAATTTTTGCACGCCCCTGCAATGGCGTCTAAACGCACTGGCACACTTGCATTTCGTCGTCCATCTCCCCCTTCACCACCCACAAATGGCACTACCTGTCAATCACTGTGCGATGGGTCTGCGCAGTCACTGTGATAGCAGTCCCGTTTATATGCATTCCAAAACCCGAGTTAGGTTTTTAAATCCCAGTTCCGAACGGACAACAGACCCGAGCCGGCACTTGGTTCAACTCAGAACCTCAAAGTCATTCTGAACTAGGACTTGATTCGACTTGGAACCCTCAAGTTCAGGTGTATTCGTACCAAACATCTCTACATAAAAAGAGATTAGTTTTGCATATAAAGGGCACACTAGTATAATAAATGGGGAAAAAATGGACAGAGAAAAAAATGAAATCATACAAAATTACCCAGTGTGTCACAAACTGCACAACTTGCTACAGCTGCCGGGTCGCTTACCTCTTTCCCCGCTCCATGGTCTGGCTCTGTGTCAGACTTCCTACAGCTGCAGCTTCTTCTCATCTCCTGCAGTCTCCCCGGCTTCCACATGCAGCATTCCCACTAGTGCCGGCTGCTGGGTGCAGCCATGACAGTCTGGATCAGGTGACCAGATCTCCACCAACAGGACACCAGTATGCGGTCACATGACACCTGTAGCCAATTCCTACTCTCCCAGGGGTAAATAAGGATTCATCCTGCACACAGCACCTGCTAGTGCAATGTTCTCTTCAGCCCAGCTGTAGAAGCATTAGAGAGAGCTGCTGTGGATATTATATTCTACTCAGTGACTGTGCAGATTTCCATCTTGCTGCACTCTAGTATCTGGTTCCTTCCCAGAGACCCTATACCATCGGTTCCAGCCCATTGGTTCCAGTCCGATATCCTCTACCATTGGTTCCAGTCTGATATCCTCTACCATCAGTTCCAGTCCGATATCCTATATCTTTGGTTCCAGCTCGATATCCTCTACCATTGGTTCCAGTCCGAAATCCTCTACCATCAGTTCCAGTCCGATATCCTATATCTTCGGTTCCAGCCCGATATCCCCTACCATTGGTTCCAGTCCGATTTCCTCTACTATCGGTTCCAGTCTATATTATCTACCATCGGTTCCAGTCCGATATCCTCTACCATCGGTTCCAGTCTGATATCTTGTACCATCGATTCAGTCCGATATCTTGTACCCTCGTTTCCAGTCCAATATCCTATTCCATTGGTTCCAGTCCAATATCCTATACCATAAGTTCCAGTCTGATATCGTCCAGTCCGGTTCCCTCACAGAGATTCAGGGCCTGATTCAGGACCGCTCGCTCGCGCTGTGCATTCGCAAACGGCCCGATGTTCTGCGTATGCACATGCGCATGCTTCGTTCTGCGTGTGCGCGAACTACACACTGCGATCACAACCCTCTCGCTCGCCCAGCAAAGGCAGCTCTGGGTAATCAGTGACAGGAGAGGCCCGTTGTGGAGAAGCGAACGCAGGCGTGCCTGAGTGTTCTAACGCCGTTTTAGAGGCGTGCATAATTAATAGGCAGCGTCATAATACACGTCACATGCCTTTTTTTTACACTGATTTCCTCGCAATGCTTGCGGTAGGGTAAAGCAGCCTCAAGCACTGCGTTCACATCTGATGGTGCTCGATGTACCAATGTTTTATTACACTTCCTGGAGATGACATGTTGCTGGTGGGCGGCTCTGCCTGTGCGATTGGACGTACGCATACACAAAGTGGCCGCTCGCTAAGACATGGTGGGCATGCTTATGCCTTGACGACCGATCGCTTCCCGTGGTGTCACTTTGACAAATTTGCATACGCATCCAGCGAGCGTACGCAGATAGCGAACGGGTCTGAATCGGGCCCTCAGTCATCAGCTGCCAGTACAGGAAAACCCAAGCAGAGGACCGTGACCTGCACGTCGGGTGCAGCTAAACCTAAACTCCTTTGCGGGGGTCCCTGGTGAAAACCACCGGTGTGTAAGACTCCGCACCTCTGTTCAGGGTCTCAGCCAATTCCCCAGTACTGTCCAGCTTCCCCCAGCCTCAGACTACCTCCCATGAGCCATAACTATATTAGACCAGCCAGTTTCTTTCCAGACATCCACTCCAGAACCCACTCCTGCCAGAGACTCAGGTCCGGATCCACAGACAAATCCGAACACGACAGTGACACAGCGATGTTTAGCGGTAGATTTATTAAGCAGTTTAGTCCTGAAAATACAGCATTTACTAAGCATCGGTTTTGACTGTCATTTCAAAATCATCAGTTTTGAAGCCCCTGTTCCACCGTATATCTGACCTGATTCTGTCGTGCAGCAAATTGTGAAGCACTGTACAAATCGCTATGATTTATGCAGGCCCCATTACCCAAATCATTAACCAGCCCAGGGTCTCTGAGCCTTGGCTGGTATTGGAGAATACAGCCTGAGGTCCCCCCTATTTTCCAATAACAGCACTATGCTGAACCAACCAGGGCAGCTGCTGCTATAGCAGGGGGACACAGAGTGTGGGGTCCCCCTACCACAAGAGCAACCAGCTCTGGGCACGGAGTTAATAGTGTATTTGGTTAAATAATAGTGCTATTTACAGGTGGACTCAGTGACGGTTCTAGGTGCGGGCTAACAGGGCCGTCGCCTGGAGCGCCGACACCTAGATGGCGCCACTGAGTCCCCCCCCGAAAAAAAAACCTAGAAGGAAAAAAAAAACGCAAAAAAAATGCGCCAATCCCGCCACCGCCGCCGCCGGGAAGCTGCATTTGCCAGGCGCCCGCTGATATTTGTTATCGGTAGGCACCCAGCTCCCTCCCTGCAGCGGCAGCCGAAAGCCGGAGCTCACTCCTGAGCTCCGGTTTCCGGCAGAGAGAGAGTACTATGGGAGGGACGTCATGACGTCTCCCCATAGATCCGAGGAGCCGCGGTAGGACCGGACGGCAGCGGAAGCAGGAGCGGGGCTAAAGGTAAGTATTGTGTTTTTTTGTTTTTTTTACAGTCGGAAGCACCAGCACTGGGGGCACAATTATAGGGGGATTACTACTGGGGGGCATTACTACTGGGAGATGACTATAGGGGGCATTACTACTAGTGGGCACAACTACAGGGGACATTATTTCTGGGGGCACTACTACTGGGGACATTACTACAGTGGGCACTACTATAGGGGGCATTCCTAATGGGGCAGTACTACTAGGAAGCATTACTAATGGGGCAGTACTACTGGGGAGCATTACTAATGGGGGCAGTACTACTGGGGAGCATTACTAATGGGGGCACTACAATAGGGGCATTACTTATGGGGGGATTACTACTGGGGAGCATTACTAATGGGGGCACAACTATAGGAGGCATTACTAATGGGGGGATTACTACTGGGGGGCATTACTACTGAGGGAACTACAATAAGGGACATTACTACTGGCATTACTACTGTGGGCACTACTAATGGGGGCATTACTACTGTGGGCACTACTATAGGGGACATTACTAATTGGGGGATTACTACTGTGGAGCTTTACTACTGGGGGAACTACTATAGGGGGCATTACTACTGGGGGCATTACCACTGGGGGTACTACTAATGGGGGCACCACTACTGGGGCCATTGTGTAAGGGGCACCACTGCTGTGGGCGTTGTATAAGGGGCACTACTACTGTGGGCATTGTATTAGGGGCACTACTGCTGTGGGCCTTGTGTATAAGGTACACTAATTTTGGCATTATGTAAAAGGGGCACCACTTTGTGTCATAACATAAGGGACTACTGTGTGGTGTAATTTGAATTGGGGATAATGTATTATAGAGGTAATTACTGTGTGTGGCGCAATGTATTATACAGGTTATTACTGTATATAGCATAATGTGTTATACAGGGCATTACTGTGTGTCGCATAATGTGTTATAAAGGGCATTACTGTGTGTGGCATAATGTGTTATAAAGGGCATTACTGCGTGTGGTATAATGTGTTATAAAGGGCATTACTGCGCGTGGTATAATGTGTTATACAGGGCATTACTGCATGTGGTATAATGTGTTACAAAGGGCATTAATGCGTGTGGCATAGTGTGTTATAAATTGCATTACTGCATGTGGCATAATGTGTTATAAAGGCCATTACTACGTGTGGCATAATGTTATGTTATCTAAAAAAAGTTGTTTCTTTCTTTTTTTTTTTGGGGGGGGGGGGGGCGCAACTGGGAACTTTCGCCCTGAGCTCCACAATGTCTAGAACCAGCCCTGGGTGGACTGCACCACTGTTACAAATATTTTGGAGACCTCCCTCTGCTACCTGTGTGTTGGACTGAAGAGTTAGTGAGGTTATCAGTCCACCCTTTGTGGTCTGTGTTGCCTGAACTGATGGGAGACGCTGATATACAGTGTCATTCTAACAGTAACCTTATCTTTCAGGGTATAACTTATGCTGCAGAAGCTTTCATTTGCCCATTACTGTTTCTGCTGCTTCTGATGAAGAGTTTAGGTCTTCCTACTGATTACTCATGCCCGGTCCTGTTGGAATGGCTGGCTTGGGCCCCGATCAGCTGCTGACGGTCACAACTTCCTCCCATTACGATGCTGAGCATACTATGTTTCAGGTTTTACTGGGAGAGGGAGTGGTCATGCCTACTTGATTTAGCCCCGCCCACCCAGTACCTGGGTCCCATTGATCTCACAATGGCCCTGTTAGAAAGTGTGAAATTGTAATATATGAAAAAATATGTATATTACACAGTTAAATATATCTATTATAAAAACAACAACTTTGAATGCATAAAGTAATGTAAAACACACTAGGCGAATCTCATGTTGCATTGGACCATGTTGTGTACAGTAAAAGTCTCCTCTAATCAGACCATTCTGGAACAGGTGGATGCCAAAAGTGACTCATGTATTATGAATCAATGAAATCGCTGGCCATGAGTCATGCAATATTATTACACTGGGGAACAGTCGATCTGTTGCCAGGGATTTAAGAGACTATTTCGATTAATTTTGTGCTCCTGACCATGAATATGCCTTGCTTATTTTTCAATTGACTCTAGTTTTTGAGATGTGCATATGTCTTTAATTAATTTATGAAAAATTTTATTAAACGATGTTAAAAATAGTTAAAAAGTTTTTTTTTATTATTCTGATTAAATTTGATTCGTAAAATGTTACAAAAAGACACAGGATAATTACATACATGTGCTAGGAAGCTATGAGAACTGTTTTTTTGTTGGATTTTCTTTTGCTTTCTTGTTGCGGTCAGTCCCTCTGCAGACTCCAACAGTAATCGGCCATCATGTGACGATCCCACCTTCCTTATATCTTTCTTCCATTACCTGAATATCCTGGTGGAACCATTCACACTGTTCTTCGCTTAAATCTCCTAGATTGGACGGGAAGTGATCTAAATGGCTGTACAAAAAATCTACTTTAATACTCATGTTGGTATCTACTTTCTCGAAAAATGTTAGCATATTGTGGACTAATTCATGATAGTTGTCTGCCTTGTGATTGCCTAAAAAATTCTGAATGGCAGACACATAACTCAGCCATGATTCAGATTCGGTTTCAGTCATAGATGTGGTAAAATTTGGATCCTTCACCAGTTTCCGTATCTGTGGGTCGTCAAAACTCCTGGAAATTTTTGCCAAATATATACGTGTAACAATCGCCTGACTTGCTTTTACAAATTGTTTTATGAAACCCAGTTTGATATGGAGAGGCAACAGTATGATATTTTCCCTGTCAATTAAGGGCTCATGAATGATGTTGGCTTCTCCTACAGTTATAACTTCTCTTGGAGGCCATAGAGTTTGCTGCCAGTGGTTTTGTTTTGCACGAGTATCCCATAAGCATATGTGACAAGGATACTTAGTAGATCCACTTTACCATTTTTAAATCAACACAAACAGACCACGATTGCTGAGAATAAGGAATTATTTTCTAATACTAACTTGATATTTTATACTGTTCTTTAAGGAATCGACGCAAATTTATTCCCATTGTGCAGTAATACGCATTTTAAGCTCCTTTTAGAACTACCCAAAAAGAGCCACCAGTCGTCTGCTCGATATTCTGGTAAGAGAAGTTCCGGAATATTGTTGCAATACACAAGATTGTTATCTGGGCTAAAGGATCAACAAACATTACAGATAATATCAAACATCGGAACCTCTCTCTATTTGCCTCAGGAGTTGGTGTATAAAGCAATCAATATTAAGTTTCCTCTGCATTATTCTCCTGACTAACCTGCAGGCTTTATTCTTAAGATAATTGCCCCATTTTCTATCTCCAAGCTCTGTATATTAGTAAATTAGTAACAGAAACAGGTCATATTCAGTAACGTTCCTGTCTTTCATATATACAGTATGTACAGTAACTGATTCCTTTCTATTGTAAATAATGGAAGAATGTGATTGGATGGCCTGCTTTGCTGTATGTAGATCTATGTCATGTGTCATTTATTTTTCTTGTGAGTGAGTGCGTGCAAGAGCACAGGCAAAACCATAATTTGACCAAACCTGATAAATTATCATTGTAAACTGCCAGATACAGGACATGACACTCAGATCGATAGCATATTGTAATATTGTGTCTTCTGGGTCTAGCTTTCAGCAGATGAAGACTTTTGGCTCATCCAGCAGCGACTCCGGTGGTGAGTAACCTTAAACCCTAATCCTCCTAGTGCCCAACCCTAACCTCCCCTCCTGTAGCCTAACCCTAACCTCCATGTCCATAGCCTAACCCTAACCTCCTCTCCCATAGCCTAACCCTAATCTCCCCAAATGCCTAACCCTAACCTCCCCTTCCATAGCCTAACCCTAATCCCCCCTACTGCCTAACCCTAACTTCCCCTTCCATAGCCTAACCCTAATCCTCCCAAGTGCCTAACCCTGACCTCCCCTCCCATAGCCTAACCCTAAACTCCCCTCATGTAGCCTATCTCTAATCCCCCAAGTGCCTAACCCTAATCCCCCAAGTGCCTAACCCTAACTTCCCCTCCCATAGCCTAACCCTAATCCCCCCAAGTCCCTAACCTCCCCTCCCATAGCCTAACCCTAATCCCCCAGGTGCATAACCCTAACCTCCCCTCCCATAGCCTAACCCTAATCCCCCAGGTGCATAACCCTAACCTCCCCTCGCATAGCCTAACACTAATCCCCCCCAAGTGCCTAACCCTAACCTCCCCTCCCATAGCCTAACTATAATCCCCCCAAGTGCCTAACCCTAACCTCCCCTCCCATAGCCTAACCATAATCCCCCCAAGTGCCTAATCCTAACCTCCCCTCCCATAGCATAACCCTAAATGCCTAACCTAACCTCCCCTCCCATAGCATATCCCTAATCCCCCCTAGTGCCTAACCTTAACCTCTCCTCTTACATCCTAACCTTAGCCCTCCCCCAGTGCCTAAACCTAACTCTCCTTTCCTGTAACCTAACCCTATCCCTAGTGCCTAACCCCCCTTAGTGCCTAACCCTAACCCTGCCTAGTGTGATTTTTTGGAAAAATAGATGTTGCCCATAGCAACCAATCAGATTCTACTTAACATTTAACTAGCACCTTCTAGAAGATAACAGCTAGAATCTGATTGGTTGCTATGGGCAACATCTCCACTTCTAAAAACTCTCACTTTAGTAAATATGCCCCTATGAGTGCCTCCCGTGGTATAGACGCTGGTTTATGGATGCTTGTGAAGAAACAACATCACCAACTTGTTTCATAAGTGGTTTTATAATTATACTGCATTGACCCCGAGAACCTTGTCTGGTCAGCCAATCAGAATCTGCACATTTGTGATTGGCTGAGCAGGAGAGGCTGTTCCACCTACATTCAGAGCAATGTCATTTATCTGTAATGTTCTGTAAAGAGTAAGTTGTGTTTATGTCTGGGGGGGGGGGGGGTTATGTTAATATTTTATTCACAACACAATTGGTGCCCCAAGCATCATGCTGGGGATCATTTTATAATGATGCCCCTAATGCAGCATGGGAGAGGAGAGAGACATAATTTCCTGGGGGCTAAATTATTTCTCATTATTTCAGTTTTTTTTTTTTTCTTGTTTTATTCTGTCCAGTTTTAACGGGTGGCCAGCGGTAACATTGCAGCTTAGACAATGACACAGCTCTGCTGTAACCATCAGCAACTGTACGTTTACTTGCTGATCTGATTGTATTCCTGTTAGATTGTAAGCTCCTTGGGGAACATCTTCACCTTCTGTTTCCTGTCACTGCATTTTCTTTATATAAATAAAGGATTATGGTAATAAAAAATAAAAATCTATTATAATAGGCTGTACTATATATTTACCATGTCACTTACTCTATATACAGTAGCTACATACCCCACTGTTCATTCTCGTACTGCCATCATAATTTTGTGGAAGTAAATCAGGTCTAGATTTATTATTTTAAGTAATGGTAAGAAATATTCTCCAACATCGGTACAAACAGGCAGGATTGTCACTACGGCGCTGGCTGTGTGCGCAGATCAAAGTCGGAGACATTTAAAAATAGTGCAGTAAGTTACCTTTGTCTCATAAATTATGTAACACATAAGCATTCTTTGATCAGTCTTAAGAAGTTTAAAAGTGTATAGAACAGCATGCTTCCCGCTGTGCCGGTAACATCCCAGAGAACAAATGCCATCTTTTCAAACTGTGAAAAGAGGCTGGTACGGATTCTTGATTTTATCCATTTATTCACCGACAGATAAAGGGCCACTACAGCTGGTCCCTTAAAGATTTCATTTCAGAAAGCTTAAGGCTGCCTTTATAAGGTAATGTTAAAGGGAATAACTTGAGCAGGAGGAGATGCTTCATTATATCTGTGTCAAGGAGTACTGACATCACTCTCTACCATGAAAAATAAGCACTCTCAAATACGTGACTTACAGCGTAAATCCTTAGGAAAAGGTCCAGTGAAATATTTTATGGAAACAAGTATGGTGTTATGGTGTTACCCAGGGACGGATTGGGGCTGTAGAACAGCCGCGGCATCCCTCTTCGGTCACACCTCACGGGGGCGTGCCATGAGTCACGGCACGCCCCTGTCTCTCTACATGCCGGCTGAGCAGAGCACCGGGAGGCGGAGCTGATCGACCAGGCTTTTGGGCCGAACCGGCCCATCAGGCCATTGACTTTCCTGGTACTTGCTAGAAGTGCCAGATAGCCAATCGGGTCCTGGCGTTACCATTGCACATACATTTAACATCAAAATGTGTTCAAATTTAGGATGCCGACACCTGTTGGTAAGTATCCTAACCCTCCCCCTAAATCTAACCCTCCCTCCCCGCAGCCTAACCCTAACCCCCCTTCCCCCGCAGCCTAAACCCAACCCTCCCCCTAACCCCAATACTTACTGTCAGGATGCCGGCAGTTGGGATGCTGTCGTCAGGATTCTGACTGGTGTCGGAATTCCAGCGCCGACATCTGAGGACTGGCATCGCGGCAGTCGGGATATGGGATGTAGTCAGGATGCCGGCTGCCGGATTGCCGACCACCGGAATCCCTACACTGGAAGTCCAACATGGGACTAAAGAAATGCGTCTAAATACTGACGCCTATCATTAGCCCCACGCCAAAATCCAAAAATGTGCGTGGCCAGTGCCGAAGTTATAGACTTTGGGCACAAGAGTGTGCTCAGAGTCTATAGAGTGTGCACAGGTCACCGGGAAAATGGGCGCGGTGGCCGTTTTCCCTGTACTGCGCATGCGCAAACGACGGGAAAATGACCACCGCGGCCATTTTCAAGGAATTTTACAGCGCCGGACCCACGCCGACGTGGGACTCCGGAGAGGTAAGTAATACTATGGGTGAAGGGTGTGTGGTGTGGGGCCCCCCTGGACCCAGGGGCCCGTGTGCCCCGCACACCCTGCACCCATTATAGATACGCCCCTGCCATTATCAGTCCAAGGTACTGACCCCCATTGTGGTCTTGACACTTGCAGGACTGGAACATCCTGTGGTTTGGCAGTTTCATGGTGACGTTTAGCCCGTCCATGTCGGTTTGGAGAAATGGAAGTCCAAACATTTCCAGGACATACTTACAGTATGTGATCAGCTAGTGCGCTGTATAAATGACATTTTATGTTGACATTTTTAGTCAAAGTGAAACTAGCTTCTTCTACAAATGAATTGAAGAGGAAATATAGCCAAATCGCAGCCTAAAACTTCTATTTATTCTTCTTTTTTTAAGTCTAGTTTTTTTTGTAGAATTTTTCAAGAAAACAAAAAGAGAAAGTGCTGTCAGAGGAACACAGAGTACAATACAGACGTGTGCAAGGAAAACAAAGTGTAGTGTAAACAAAAAGGTCCAAAAATACATGACCATACATGACTACTGTGCGTAGCCGGGAATAGCGGGAGTGACTCATGGCTCAGAAGGGGGATCGCCATGTAGTCCCAATTTGGAGAGACACAGTGGTCCCATAGCTGATGATATTTAGGCGTGACATTCCTTCAAGCGTATAAAAAGCTTTCACAGTCCATTGTATTATCCGCCAGTGCTGGCCATTTACAGATATTAGGAGCAGGGGCTGGCTGGCAACTTTTATCCTTGGGGGCAAATGCAATGAAGTGGCCCCAACTTTTCTACCAGTGCACGGCAACAGCAAACTGGACGTGGCAAGAAACCGCAGGCCTGGTTTATCTAATAAGAATGAGGGTTAAGGGCGGGATGTACTAAAGGTAAAAATGCGGTAAAACCCCCGAAAATTCAGCTTTATATTTTATACTGCCTTTTTCTTTTCAAAACTGTCAGATATATCTATCACTGTGTTTTTCCTGACCCCTCTGAAGGTGTGTGGGGTTTCTTCATTTAAAGTCACTTTGCATTTATACTCTATACCTTATACCTGTTACACATTGCTATGTCTAAATGTAAAGGAGAGAAGGATGAGCTTCCTGTGCTAAAATCAGGTAAACCCTGTTTCTTCTTCAGGGTCCATAGGCTCCACAGGGAGACCTTGGGGTATAGGTTGGGAACCAAATCCGTGTTAAAGCTTCTTATCGGGACGCTCCAGGCTGGGAGGGATCTGTTTGGGTTCTCTTATCGGGAGAGCTGTCCTTTGCAAAATTTTTGGTACATACCGATGTAAAGAACCGCGGTATGTACCAGAAGTCAGAGGGGATGTACTGTATCACTAATGCAATGCTTAGCATATCCCACCCTAAATGTGTAATGAAATACTGTATATGAAAAATCATTATGTCATCTACCAGCACTGTCTGATAAACAGATACTATTTTAGTGACTGATGTATAATATAGGAAGTAATATACAATAAAAACCTCACAGCACCTCCCCCGTTCCTTTAATGGCCAGCTTACAGCACCTCCCCCTGCCCATAGGCAAATGCAGGGGGGGTTTCCATCTGCCTGGAAACCCCCCTCCCCATCCCACATCAGTTACCACAATAGAAATAGTAATATAATATAATTTTACTAGTGCTGCATGTTCTTGGAATGGTGCTCACATCTAAAATTAAAACATTCAGCTCAGGCAGGATGGACATACTGGCGCATCTAAAGGCTTACTGTGATCACTGGTCCTGTATATGCTGGAATTATGACACACAATACACTATGTATGACACATATAATGGGTTACTGTGATCACTGGTCCTGTATATGCTGGAATTATGACACACAATACACTATGTATGACACATATAATGGGTTACTGTGATCGCTGGTCCTGTATATGCTGGAATTATGGCACACAATACACTATGTATGACACATATAATGGGTTACTGCGATCACTGGTCCTGTATATGCTGGATTTATGACACACAATACACTGTGTATGACACATATAATGGGTTACTGCGATCACTGGTCCTGTATATGCTGGAATTATGACACACAATACACTATGTATGACACATATAATGGGTTACTGTGATCGCTGGTCCTGTATATGCTGGAATTATGACACACAATACACTATGTATGACACATATAATGGGTTACTGTGATCGCTGGTCCTGTATATGCTGGAATTATGACACACAATACACTGTGTATGACACATATAATGGGTTACTGTGATCGCTGGTCCTGTATATGCTGGAATTATGACACACAATACACTGTGTATGACACATATAATTGGTTACTGTGATCACTGGTCCTGTATATGCTGTAATTATGACACACAATACACTGTGTATGACACATATAATGGGTTACTGTGATCACTGGTCCTGTATATGCTGGAATTATGACAC
Source organism: Taudactylus pleione (assembly GCA_031769625.1). Taxonomy (NCBI): domain Eukaryota; kingdom Metazoa; phylum Chordata; class Amphibia; order Anura; family Myobatrachidae; genus Taudactylus; species Taudactylus pleione. The sequence continues at coordinate 334,426 of JAUIMM010000319.1, read as the reverse complement.
ACAATACACTGTGTATGACACATATAATGGGTTACTGTGATCACTGGTCCTGTATATGCTGGAATTATGACACACAATACACTATGTATGACACATATAATGGGTTACTGTGATCACTGGTCCTGTATATGCTGGATTTATGACACATAATACACTTTGTATGACACATATAATGGGTTAATGTGATCACTGGTCCTGTATATGCTGGAATTATGACACACAATACACTATGTATGACACATATAATGGGTTACTGTGATCACTGGTCCTGTATATGCTGGAATTATGACACACAATACACTGTGTATGACACATATAATGGGTTACTGTGATCGCTGGTCCTGTATATGCTGGAATTATGACACACAATATACTATGTATGACACATATAATGGGTTACTGTGATCACTGGTCCTGTATATGCTGGAATTATGACACACAATACACTGTGTATGACACATATAATGTGTTACTGTGATCACTGGTCCTGTATATGCTGGAATTATGACACATAATACACTGTGTATGACACATATAATTGGTTACTGTGATTTCTGGTCCTGTATATGCTGGAATTAGGACATGTAACACACTGTGTATGACACATTTTAAAGCTGGATAAGTGGTAATTATACCTTCTTCATGGACAGACCACACTCAATCTAAAATCACGCATTTGGAAACCCCCCTCTAGAAATCCTGCATTTGCCACTGCCTGTCCCTTCAATGTCAAGCTCACAGGACCTCCCCCAGCCCCTTCAATGTCCAGCTCACAGCACATCCCCAGCCCCTTCAATGTCCAGCTCACAGGACCTCCCCCAGCCCCTTCAATGTCCAGCTCACAGGACCTCTCCCAGCCCCTTCAATGTCCAGCTCACAGGACCTCTCCCAGCCCCTTCAATGTCCAGCTCACAGGACCTCCCCAGCCCCTTCAATGTCCAGCTCACACAGCACCTCCTCCAGCCCCTTCAATGTCCCCCTCACAAGACCCCACTAGCCCCTCAATGTCCACCTCACAGCACCTCCCCCAACCACTTCTATTATTATTATTACTACTATTATTATTATTATTATTATTATTAGAGTACTAGCATACAGGCAAACAAAGAATGAGGCGTGGCAGAAAAGAGATCAACTGAGGATCAGGGCTGAATATCACGTATTAGTAAACCGAGCAGATGCCGTGGGCAGCACTGTTGATAAGCACCATGTTGTTGTTTTGTTGTAATGGTATTTGTTTATATACTATTTACCTTTATTAGCGTTTGTTTCTTCCGGGTGGTCCAATTTCCTTCCATATTCCAAAAACCTACTGTATTGGTAGAAAATAAATTGGTTTCGGATAGCGTGTGTGTGTACCTGTGAAAGGGAATATAGAGTGTAAGCTCCACTGGGGCAGGGACTGATGTGAATGATTAAAATCTTCCCTGTAAAGAGCCCCCTGTATGTAGCTCCTGGAACTGAAACTGATATCCTGCAGTAGAACCATATCAGCACAGAGACTAGGGACATTACGCCAAATGATGCCAAAATAACACAAACAATAGATACAATGTAGCTTGTGGCAAAGCAATGATATACTACTGAGAAAACCGTTCCAGCCTGCCTAGGCTGATAGGGCATGCTGGAGCTTATAGTTCTACAGGTCCCAGGTAGTGGCAGGACTTTTATAGCTCTATATACAGTATGTCAGCGGTCAATGGAACTTGTAGTTTCACAATAGTATTTAATATGTATTGCTTCTTGTATGTATATTATTGTTTTACTTTATGGAGCATGTCCTATTTTTTTCAATTGATAATACATTTTTCTGGTCTATCCGCACCTGTTGAAATGCAATTGAAATGCATGGTTCATTGAAATGGATAGAAAACCTCACTTATCTCCGTTCAACAGTCTGAAACCAGTGAGATTATTTCAGGAGATTGTGCAAATCACCTTACAAATATAATTTCCTGCTCTACTCTCCACAATGAATTGATGACTTCCATTTACTTGTTTGGTCATTAGAAAAAAAAAAAGAAGTGATATACAGGTCGATTTGCCTTTCTTATATTAGGAGATTTGCAACTCAGCACACGAGTCAATACAAACAAATAAGTTTGGTCACAGTTGGACTTTTCATTGATACATACAATGTAGACCTGTACAATGAATTGATGACTTGAAAATAACACACATACTATCACACTAATAGTAATCAACAATATAATTTTATTTATATATTTTTCTTTCACAATGCAAAAAGCCACAACCACAATCACGGGAAAAGCAAATGTAGAAAAATAATGGAACCATAGTAGCACTGATGACCGGCTTATGACTTCCAAACTGTTATTATACATTTTGTAAGCTACTGGTAACCAGTCAGCAGTAAGCTGTTACAGTGGCTCTCAGCATTACATTCGTTATATTATGTAAGCCAGGGGTAAAGTATTTCATTTTAATTACATAACTTCACGACAATATACATAGATTTGTTTTGTTAACGTTAAAGCCCTTTCAAAGACAAGACAATTTTTGCGTGACACATTTTTACCTTGTCTTTGTGTCACTGCCTGAAATTGACCTAATGAGATGCTACCGGCACAGTTTCATGGCTAGTACTGTTTTTGCCCGCTCGCTGCTGACATTTACCATTGAGAAACCCTCCAGGCACCGCGATTAGAAGCTTATTTTCTCCTTGAGAGTGAAATAGTCCATAACAGAATAGATTATGAAAGTGTTCCTATAGTCGCTGACATTTCCAACTTTAAATGCCTTGAGGTTATGATAATATAATCACTCTCCTGTGAGCCACATAAATAGCCATTCCAGACAAAAATAAAAACTTAAAATACAGTCGATGTTATTGCCATTTGCAAATATTTTCATATTTTTAAAGTTGGACAGAGTTCCCCAATGCCCTTAGTGGTGTCAGGGACAAGTGCGTATTCATTTACTATATGACATCCAATAATTGAAATTATGCAGAGCCACGATTCAGCAGGACACACGTACATTTTAAAAATATGTGATGTCGGAAGTTTAATGGGGTTTAAAAGTAAAATTTATAAAAATTATTGGGGAAATTTGGCGGCACTTTTGGCAAAGTTAGGCAGAGCAATCCGCTTTCTGTTAATTGTTAATCATTATAATAATCATTATTCATAGAATGTACGTAAAAAAAATAATTAACACATATTTTCCGTGCAAAACTAAAGATGTCAAGTGTAATAAACAAAGAAAATTTATGGGAAACTTTTAAAATCAAGTCCCAGTTTTAAAATATGCATAATTGGGCGTGATGTTTTTGGGTCACTCACCTGAGTGGTACAGTGAGGTATAGAGTATATGTTATTGAATACATGGTGGTTTACAATAAAATAAAAAATTCCTTTAGTAATTCAAGTGTATACCTAGGGAAGTAATTATAACTAGTTTCCTTCCAGGTGTGTAGTATTGAGATAATGCTGTATAAAATAGAAAAGGAGTATGCAGCAGAGTATAAAATTAATTAAAAAAACATTCAGCATCAAACAAAATAACATATAAGCATAAACTCATATAGACCAAAAATGAACCAAAAAATAAAACATAAGATTGCTTGGGGAAGTTCTCCTGGTCACTTCCCCAAGCAGTAAAAGAGTTACTCACTGTATATAATTTTATGCTTATACAGTATTTTTTGATGCTGCATGATTTTTTTTTAAATACATTTTATACTTAGTTGCATACTGACTGTCTGTTATAGTGAAAACTTGTTTTATTATGTTAACATATTTGTCCAGGATAGAACAGTAATGTATTATAAAAATGCCATTTATAAATAAATACATTATTCAAATCTGTTAAACCTGTTGGGGTTATTCCTATGTTATAAACATCTGGTTATTTATTTTGTAGTTACCAGTTCTATTTTTATTAATTGTGGCTCTTCCCAGATACATGCACATGTGCCCTCCCTGGATGGGCACATAAGGGAATGCCTAGTAACAGTTTTCTGTCACAGACATGTTTTATGTTTTTACCCTCCATTTGTATTTCAATTTGTACCCTAAGGGTTGGGGATACCCTTAGATCTCCTTAGGCTGCAGGTACAGGATACCCTATGGTTCCATTCTCCCCCTGAATCTCATAATGTGAAATGGGGTTTCTGTGTGACATACTATAAATGGAGATTTCTGTGTGGCACAATGTAAACTTGAGTTTCTATGTAGTATAATGTGAAATAGATTTTTGTGTGCCATAATGTGAATTGGAGTTTCTGTGTGGCATAATGTGAACTGGGGTTTCTGTGTGGCTTTATATGAACTGGGGTTTCTATATGGCTTTATATGAATTGGGGAATCTGTGTGGCATAATATGAACTGGGGTTTCTGTGTGGTATAATATGAAAGGATTTATGTGTGGTATAATGTGAACTTGGGTGGTGTAATATAAACTGAGGTTTCTGTGTGGCATAATGTGAACTGGGGTTTCTGTGTGACATAATGTGAACTGCGGTTTCTGTGTGGTACAATGTGTACTGGGGGTTTTAGTGTGGTATAATGTGAACTGGGGTTTCTGTGTGGTACAATGTGTACTGGGGGTTTTAGTGTGGCATAATGTGAACTGGGGTTTCTGTGTGGCATAATGTGAACTGGGGTTTCTGTGTGGTACAATGTGTACTGGGGGTTTTGGGTGGCATAATGTGAACTTGGGTTTCTGTGTGGTGTAATGTGAACTGAGGTTTCTATGTGGCATAATGTAAAAATGATTTCTATGTGGCATAATGTAAACTGGGGGTTCTGTGTGGCATAATGTGAACTTGGTTTTCTGTGTGGCATAATGTGAACTGGGGTGTAGTGTGGCATAATGTAAACTGAGTTTCTGTGCTGCATAATGTGATCTGGGGTTCTGTGTGGTGTAATTCGAATTGAGGTTTCTGTGTGGTGTAATGTGTACTGGAGTTTCTGTGTAGTGCAATGTGTACTGGGGTTTCTGTGTGGCATAATGTGAACTGGGGGTTCTGTGTGGTATGATGTGAACTGGGGTATATGTGTGGAATAATGTGAACTTGGGTTTCTGTCTGGCATAATGTGAACTGGGGGTTCTGTGTGGCATAATGTGAACTGAGGACACTACAGTGTTTTTAAAATATGTGGGCCTGGGAGTATTTAGACATAATACTTTTTAATACCATCACAGCATATCATATTGATAATTTTATTGGTAGGGGCCTCACAAGTTAGTTGCCCTGGGTACCACACTCACATTAATCTGGCCCTGATTGTAGGTAAATTTATAACAACAAATTCCCCCTTTTACTGCATTTGAACCTGAAAGTGGTAATAAGCGGATTTTATAAACTTAGCAAATGTCACGTCATAGGGAATATAAATCCCTACCTTCATGTTAACATAGTACAAGTCACGGAGATGGAAATAACAGGCATTCAACACTAACAAGGTTTAAAATCACCATAAAGGCAGTAATATATTGGTAAACAGTGGCGTCACAAGGCGGGTGCGGGGGGCGGGAGGAAGGTGCGGGCCGCACTCGGTGTCACCTGCCGAGAGGTGACACTGAAGTGCTGACTTCTCCTCAGGACAGGAGCCGGGTGCTGCACTGTAGCGTTACATGCAGCACTCTGCTCCTGACACAGTGAGGGAGCCGGCACTGCACTCAAACTGGTCCTGGGGGAAGTTCGCATCTCCGGGACCCCAGGAGTGACTAAAACGAGGGTTCAGGCCACGCCCCTACCCACAAGGCCATTCTCCTTTTTACAGCTGCGCGTACTACTATACTCTCCGGACCCAGTCCGCACCAGGTGTCACCAAGGTGAGTGACGCCATTGTTGTTAAATACAGATACACTATTGAACGTATATAAATATAGCAGTTGGTTAATAATGTAAGCTGTAAATAACATTTATCATTTGCTTCACAAATTATTTTCAAACATCATTGAAAATAGTGGTTGTATACAGTCATTTAGAACATTCAAAGGCGTTTTGTTACATTGTACAACTGTATAGAATAAGTGATCACATACAGGTTATCTCTTTACACTATTTACAATAGACGGCAGCTGTTGTATAAAACAGAGTAAAAGACACATTATGTCAACTCCATAATGAACAGTTATTGCTGAAATATTCAACATGGTTTTGGCGACATACAGATTATACTGTAGAAAAATACTTTTCATCGCTGGTAAGCATTCTGAGTTATTTACACCATATAAAATTACTATATACTCTATGTCTAATTTATGTCATTAACTTTGTTTTAATTACGCCTCCCCAACAATATATTTATAGAACAATAATAATCTTTTCATATAGTCATATTAGAATGAACATGAAGCGAATGGCTTCTAACAAATTAAAATGGTAACATAATATATACTTCCAAGGATAGTAAAACCCATGAATATATTTTTTGATAAATAATAAATACTACATGAATACATTACACACAAAATATTTACACACAAACACACACACACACATATTACAACTACACTATATATATATATATATATATATATATATATATATATATATTTCACATATGGGTACTGGGCATCCTTTATCCATTGCGCTGGCTCTCCTTCCTAGTCCCCAGCATGATGTTCTTCTACTTTCCCACAAAATATCGTTCATGCAGTTTAGCTGGGTACATATGTGTGTACACAGCGATGGTAGTACGCGATATTTTGCAAGCGCCGTACACTTTACGCAACCCGGCATACTACGCGATATATCGTTGCTTTCCGTTTGTAGCAGCATTATGTCATTCATTTCCTCGTTCCTTCTACTGTGCAGCACAGCAGAGAGGACCATGCAATGAATTCCCGGTCGTGCACGTGCAATCGGGCGTACACACTATACCATCCGCACGATATATCGTTCCAATCTGATTTATCTTATAGTGTGATCCCGGCTTTAGTAGTAGAATTATAAAGACAAAGAGATCATGGAAAGTGAGGGATTGGGGTGACACTAGATGACTAATCCAATTGTTCCACTAACTACACAATTTCTCTTTGTTTTAGATTTTATTACATAGTATCTAAATGAAGGAAATGATGGAATCTTGTTTATTGAGCCCTGTAATGTGCAGAGCGGAGGTGGGAACATGTATTAATTAGAATGCATCTGATTGGTAACGTAAATCATGTCAATTCAGAGTGTCCTGATTACTTTTAAATTACTTAATTATTAAGACTCTATGGGGTACATTTACTAAAGGTGGATTTTAATCGATTTTGATCGATTTTAAATCGATTAAAATCCACCTTTAGTAAATATACCACTATATGTTTGCTTTTTATTCTGCTTGAAAGCAGGTTCAGAGGGGGCGGTATGTACTAAACATTCCACCAGTTATCGGGTACATACCGGCAATATTATCACCGGTATGTATCTGGAAAATCGCAAGGGACAGCTCTACCGATAAGATCTGTCCTTTGCGATAGAGGGACTTCCGAGTTTATGACCCAGATGTCCCACCAGAGTCCTTCTGCGTATGCACAGAGGAATGCGGGCGCCCATAGGCATGCTTCTATTGGGTAACGCCATCTATATTGTAGAACTATCTTCATTTGGTCCCCGTGGAGAACAATTGTAATTGTACCTTTTTATTTAACAAAAAATTTATACAGTTGACTCTTATACGGAAGGTGGAAATTGACCTTATGTGATTGGCTAAATAATAATCAATGTCGTAATTTTTATATATGGTATTCCCATGTCCCATATACAGGTCTGCAGACCTCTATCAAATGATTGTTGTATTGTACTAAATAATTGGCCCCACTGACTGCTATGGCAGAGAGAGAATAAGTATACAGTATACAGAGTAATCATTGGACTGATACAATGTTATGCAGAAAATTATACCCTGTGATATACAGTACAATGGACATTATTAAACTGCCCTTTTCACTCGTAAATACATTTACTTAGTAAATAACGTTTATAGAGCTATAACAGCACATTAAGGGGAAAATGTACTAAAGTGAGAGTTTTTAGAAGTGATGTTGCCCATAGCAAGCAATCAGATTCTAGCTGTTATCTTCTAAAACAGGGGTGTCAAACTCGTGGCCACCCAGCTGCTGTGGGACTATATATCCCAGCATGCCCTGTCACAGTTTTAGCATGTCCTAAAAGCATAACTGTGGTGGTGCATGCTGGGATGCGTAGTCCCACTGCAGCTGGAGTTTGACACCACTGTTCAAGAAGGTGCTAGTTAAATGTTAAATAGAATCTGATTGGTTGCTATGGGCAACATCTCCACCTCTAAAAATTCTCACTTTAGTATACTGTATATACCCCTAAGGGTTAGTTATAAATGTAAAAATAAAAAAGTTGCCCCTTCTGTCTTTGGAATCCGTGCACCGGTTTTGAGCAAATGCGCCCATCTTATAGAAGTAGTGATGCACTTGTTCCCTCTCTCAGGACGTTACCATCTGTGGCAGTGGGGGACAGTGAGAATTTGGCATCTTCTAATAGGAGGAGCTGGATGGATTGGAGAGTTCCCAGCTAAACGCACCTTAAATTTGTGAGCTACTGAAATGAGATGCGAGAAACGCAGGCGGGAGAGTCACAGCACCGTTCCCCAAAGCCTCATTCTATCCAACTTATTTTTCGAATGCTCACAAAGGTTTAAGTAGGACAGGCTTGCCTACCCTCCCGATGTGGCCGGGAGCCTCCTGATTTTCGGGTGCCGCTCCTGGCCCCCCGGAAAGGCAGGCAATCCTCCCGGAAGTCTCCGACCCTCCCTACCACCCCCCTGAAAAAACTAGAAACCTCTGCAGCGGGAGGGGCCGGTGACGCGATTCGCGCTGAATCGCGTCATCGTGGCCCCGCCCCTGCTTCACAACGCCGAAAATAACGGCATTGTGAAGAGGGGGCGGGGCCACGATGACACAATCGTGCGGCTCTGCCCCCAATGTGAAACAAAATGACCAGCCCCGCCCCCAATGGCCGACCCCGCCCCCCGCTGTTAGCCAACAATCAGCTCCCTCCTGGAAGGCTGGAGCTGATTGTCGGCAAGTATGAAGTAGGAATTACTGATCCCATTACCCAGTGTTTTATCCCCACCCCTCCAAGCCATTGCCTACCTCATCCCCAGCCCTTACTGCACGGGATCACACACATCTCAAGATCTGCTAGTGCTCTCTATGAATGGACAACTGCTCCCAAAGATATTTAAACCCCATCCCGTCTCTCTGAAAAACATCCCTATGTCAGCACATTATATATAAATAAAGTCCTACTTGAAACATGTTTAAAATAACGTGCCCTCTGTCCCCATCCCCTGAAGCATAGCACATCAAAATAACGACCACTCAATGCACTCAGCCCCTATTCAATCCTGTGTCTGATGAAACAGAACTGTTTATATTTTATCTCTTGATTCATTAAAAAAAATATATATATTGCAAGATGATAAACCAAACTGTATCTGGAGGAAAATGTAACATTTTATTTAATGAAGGTGTGATCCTAAGGAATTAGCATCCTGTACATTGAAGAGACGCATCCAGGGGTGCAGCAAGACTTATAGGGACCCCATAGCAATATTTTTTCACATCTCATTATCGGGTCCCGGACCTGATAATTAATAAATATTCCCCTTAATCTTTTGTGGCACCTTCTATGCTGGGACTGGCGGCGTGTGGTGGATGTGATTACGCTGGTGCAGTTATGCAAAAATATATATATTTTCTTAAGTGCCATTCACTCCAACACATGCTGGTAAAATCGTACAACAGAGCTATGTCACGTACAGCACTTGGGGCCTGATTCTGTAGCGTACACAATCGCGATTACGGACGCAGTTGAGCGATTGCTTGCCCATGCGTATGCGTACAAGCTGCACTGTGTTTACCGCGATCGCATTGCGATTAAGGATGCACGAAGGAATCCATTGCAAAGTGAGTGACAGGCTGTCAGCCTTTGGGTGTGGTGACGGGGGAGTGGCCAGAAAAACGCAGACGAGCCTGTCCCATTTGAACGCCGTTTCATGGGCGTGTATAAATTAGGAACTGCGTTTGCAGCTTATGTACTCACTGCGTGCGACAAGGCTTGTAGTGTCTGCGGCTGGTCAGACCTGCTGTAGATGTTGCATGGCGGACCGATGTGCGTCGACGGGATCAATGTATACACAGAAAAGTGAGGCTGTACGGATATGAGAAAGCAGCAGATGGCGTCCCTATGCCGGATGTGCTTTGGCAAGCATTAGCTTATTTATGCAGCTGCGTTCTGTACGAAATCGCAGCTGCGATTGTGTACATTGCTGGATCAGGCTCTTGGGCTGAAAAGTGAAATATTCTGTGTTGAATTTCTCTCAACCTCAAATTATAGCAAAACTTTCATCACACGTGTAAAAAATAATTAAATATAATGGAATTTTACAATGTATATTTAGAATAAAAAAGCGCATGTTTCAAAATATGTAAGGATGTACAATCCTTCTCCTTAGTAAATTTAATAAGCTCAAATTAATTTGAATGCGGCTAAATCGCATGTTAAATGCATATTCGCAATTTACTAAACGGTAAAATCGCCTGAGTTTGTCCCATTCTAAAGGGAAAAAAATCGGTCGAGAAGACCTGAAACTCGGATGGTAACATGTTTTCTGACAAAAAGACCATCGATCCAACTCTGCAGCCTTTTACCATAGACATCGATAGGACCTGGAAATTTACTAAGGATTCAAATTTGTCATCACGGCCGATGCTAAAACAAACCCAAATAGAAATCCCAAATAGAACATCTCTTGGCGAAGTCATACTGTACATGCCGTGGCATGACTCGGTAGCGCCAGGCGTCTTTTTGTGCAACTTTTTACCTTCCAATGCATAATAGATAGCACAAGCAGCTTCTGCTGATTAACATGATATGCAGCATGCCTACATTCTGTGAGCGACACACAACATAGGCATGCTGCATATCATTTTAATCAGCAGAAGCTGCTAGTGCTATCTATTCACATCACAGTGTGAAAAAGATGCATTTAAAGGAAAAAAAAGGTCATACAAAAAGATATTCGGTGCAACCGAGATCCACGGAGCTCCCGCCTTATGTGTGGCGCGACTTGTAGCGCGTGGAGGATAGATGTATGTGGACACATCTGTAAGTACCCAGTGTTTTCAATTTAACAACAAAACAAAACATTACACAATAGCACACTAACACCATACATTAATGTGTGCCACCCACACGTATGACACTTTAAACCAATCACGCACGGTCTCTTTCGGAACTTGCGAAATCGGCCGAGTTAGAGTGATTGCGTATGCATTGGCTCAATACGAGCAGATGCAAAATCCTTCCATGTTCGGCCAAGATGATCAAAATCGAACGCAAAATGCGAATGAAAATTACGAATGGTTACGAATGAAAACACCATCGATCAACATGAATGACAACAAATCGGCAGCTTGGTAATTTCAGTAACCTGTTTGAAAAATAAAGCGCATGAATACGGACGATGTCATCCGAGATTGATCTCGGATGACATAGAATAGAAATCGGCACCTTAGTAAACTTACCCCTTAGTATCTAATTAATATATTACGTATAGAGAATGCTTTAGTTGTAAGGTAAAACGCTTACTGATCAGCTGTGGAAATAGTGACCCCTGCAGGCAGTAAGAAGTTATGACAGTAAGACTTGGTGGCCCAACTTGTAAAATAAAATGTGGGTCTTAATGAGCCATCACCAGCCGCCTCATTCTCCTGAAGTCACTGGCAGCTTCATGCGCTGCACCCCAATTACTCTACAAGCTGGATGCCTCATACTTTTCCTCCTGCAGTACTGAACAAATGTTTACCTGTAGATAAAAATAAGGATCAAGAACCTTTCTATTCTCCAGGGGAAGGCAACCTGTGTCATTCAAGCTGCTGTGAAACTACATATCCCAGCATGCCCTGCCACATTTTTTTGCATGCTATAACAGCAAAACAGTAGTAGGGCATGCTGGGATGTGAATTTCCACAGTAGCTGGAGGGCCACAGGTTGCCTACCAGGGACAGGGTCGCCGAGAACAGTAATCGTTACCCGGGCCTGGGCTTAATGGATGGCCCAGCGGGGGCCTGGGTCTGCCACCTGCCCCTTCCTCCCTCACCTGTCAGTGACAGGATAGTCTGTTCTCAAGAAATCCCAGCATGTACTCTAAAGGTGTGTACACACGTAGCGATTTGATCGTTCACCGATATCGTCCACATTGGCCTTGCAGCACGGACAACAAAAGATATCGGTGATCGTCTGTGGGAGTGCGCATCGGTCAACTTTGGTTACAAACAAATGGCGCGATATGGACGATATATCATTGAACGATATCGTTATCATTCATATCGTAACGATATATCTGTCAGTGCACCTCAATTCATGGAGTAGTTGTTCATTAATTACATAAAAGAAAACTCCTTGTTTGATAGAATAATTGAAAGACTTAGACTATACAATGCTACTCGGTTGTTCACAAAAAGTACAGTGAAAGGAACAGAGAGATAAAGGCCATGCTTTCTTTTTTTCCCCCACTGATATGTCAGCATGATGACACGCCAACGTTCCGCACTTCAGAAACTTTTTGGTTTACGAATATGGTCGGTAGTCCAGAACGTCAGAAGTATAAGGAACTATTTGAAGTAGTTGAGCCCCGTGACAAGAAAAAACTTCTCCAAAAAGAGCTCAGAATCCAGCACGGCTATATGTGCGGCGCGTCCGATGAGAGTATTGGCCGTGTTTGGCAGAGCGTGAAATACGTTGTGTCGAATTAACGTGCAGTCCTTGGACTCGGTCACTGGCTGGAGAAGATTGTTGATCATTTCAGTGTAGATAGGACCTGAAACGGTAAGCATATGATTTAATTCCTATTGGTGTGTGGACAATTAGGCACATCGCTGGCTGGCTGAGACTTGTAGTTCTCATATAGTAGGTTACTTTCCACTGGTATAGAAGTGCAAAAAAGTTACTAAACACCAAGTTCGAAAGCCCCTCTCCCATCAATACAACACCTCCACATACCTGTCCCACATCATTTACACCTCCACCTACCTGTCCCACATCATTTACACCTCTATACATATCCTACATCATTTACACCTCCACCTACCTGTCCCACATCATTTACACCTCCACATACCTGCCCCACATCATTTACACCTCCACATACTTGCCCGACATCATTTACACCTCCACATACCTGTCTCACATCATTTACACCTCCACATACCTGTCCCACATCATTTACACCTCCACACACCTGCCCACATCAGTTACACCTCCATATAACTGTCCCACATCATTTACACCTCCACATACCTGTCCCATAGCATTTACACTTCTACACATCTGTCCCATATCATTTACACCTCCACATACCTGTCTCACATCAGTTACACCTCCACATACCTGTCCTACGTCATTTACACCTCCACATACCTTTCCCACAACATTTACACCTCCACATACCTGTCCTATGTCATTTACACCTCCACATACCTGTCCTACGTTATTTACACCTCCACATACCTGTCCTACATCATTTACACCTCCACATACCTGTCCCACAACATTTACACCTCCACATACCAGTCCTACATCATTTACACCTCCACATACCTGTCCTACGTCATTTACACCTCCACATACCTGTCCCACATCATTTACACATCCACATACCTGTCCTACATCATTTACACCTCCACATACCTGTCCCACATCATTTACACCTCCACATACCTGTCCTACGTCATTTACACCTCCACATACCTGTCCCACATCATTTACACCTCCACACACCTGTCCCACATCATTTACACCTCCACATACCTGTCCAACATAATTTACACCTCCACATACCAGTCCAACATAATTTACACCTCCACATACCTGTCCTGCATCATTTACACCTCCACATACCTTTCCCACAACATTTACACCTCCACATACCTGTCCTACGTCATTTACACTTCCACATACCTGTCCTACATCATTTACACCTCCACATACCTGTCCCACAACATTTGCACCTCCACATACCTGTCCTACATCATTAACACCTCCACATACCTGTCCCACATCATTTACACCTCCACACACCTGTCCCACATCATTTACACCACCACATACCTGTCCAACATAATTTACACCTCCACATACCTGTCCAACATCATTTACACCTCCACATACCTGTCCTACATCATTTACACCTCCACATACCTTTCCCACAACATTTACACCTCCACATACCTGTCCTACGTCATTTACACCTCCACATACCTGTCCTACATCATTTACACCTCCACATACCTGTCCCACAACATTTGCACCTCCACATACCTGTCCCACAACATTTACACCTCCACATACCTGTCCCACAACATTTGCACCTCCACATACCTGTCCCACAACATTTACACCTCCACATACCTGTCCTACGTCATTTACACCTCCACATACCTGCTCCACATCATTTACACCTCCACATAGCAGTCCCACATCATTTACACTTCCACATACCTGTCCTACATCATTTACACCTCCACATACCTTTCCCACAACATTTACACCTCCACATACCTGTCCTACGTCATTTACACCTCCACATACCTGTCCTACGTCATTTACACCTCCACATACCTGTCCCACAACATTTGCACCTCCACATACCTGTCCTACATCATTTACACCTCCACATAGCAGTCCCACATCATTTACACCTCCACATACCTGTCCTACATCATTTACACCTCCACATACCTTTCCCACAACATTTACACCTCCACATACCTGTCCTACATCATTTACACCTCCACATACCTGTCCTACATCATTTACACCTCCACATACCTGTCCCACAACATTTGCACCTCCACATACCTGTCCTACATCATTTACACCTCCACATACCTGTCCCACATCATTTACACCTCCACATACCTGTCCTACATCATTTACACCTCCACATACCAGTCCCACATCATTTACACCTCCACATACCTGTCCTACATCATTTACACCTCCACATACCTGTCCAACAGCAGATAACCCAATATTGAACTTTTTAGAGAATTTCACCAGAAAACTGACATAAATTTATTGGTCATTTATGCTATTTAAACCCTTCCAATAGCATTATAATTTATTGGGAGGGGTGTACAAGAAGTGTTGCACTGTATCTCAACATTTTTACCTTTAAAATAAAGATTTTTCTCTAGCTTTTCACCTGTGAAAAATGAATGTGAGTTTGGAATTGAAATGCAAATGTAATTTGTGGTGCGATTTGGGTCCTGCAAGCCCTTCTCATGGCGAACTCGTACAACAATTTAAATTCACCACTAAACATTTTTCTCCTATAAGGATCGATATCACAGAATTTTTTTTTTTTAAATGGAACCACTGGTTACTAATCATTAAAGTACTAAATGATATGTTGACTGAGAATAAAATTATGTAAAGAAGCACTTTATAGTCAGTTAAAATTAAAAAGAACTGCCTTACCCCCAAAATTCTAGTTTGGTATAAATTTCGTACCCTCACCTGGAAAAAAATACCCATTAAAAACAAAGGGACAATGTAGACCTTCCAGTACCTTCGACCACCAGGAGATTTCTCATTTGTACAGAAAAAGGATGTTCACCTACCTGTAAACCATGGAGCACCTTCCTAAATACAGTATGTGTTGCCCCCACTACCCCGCCATTGCAGCTTATTAATATTATCTTATCCTGAAAATTTAAATATTGGTTTTTCCACTAAAGTACAAAACTAAGGAGCTGATTCTGATTTGGGAGAAAAGCTGAAAATAGCAGATAACTTTGCACTTGGACAAACCATGTTACACAATAAGGGGGGCAAATACATGTATTATTTTTTTCATGGGGGGTAAATACTGGCTGCTACTACATGTAGCCAACAGATACTAGACAGCTCTATTTTACACGAGTTGGGTAAGAAATACCGGTGGCTGAATAGCTCAAATCCCAACAGCGGCATCCCGATGCATCAAGATCCCGACATAGGGAGGTAAGTACCCAAACCCTACCCATTTCTCCCCATAACCCTAACCTCCCCTCTGTAGTGCCTAAACCTAACCCCCCCTTCCTGCACCTCAAACCTAACCCTCACAGGGGGTGTCTAACCCTAACCTCCCCCCGGTGGTGCCTAACCCTTATCCCCCCTTCCCCTAATCTAACCCTCCCGGGGATGTGCCTAACCCTTCTGTCCCCCGGGGGTCCCTAAACCTAATCCTCCCCCGTGGATAACAGCTAACATGCCTCGCTTACCTTCGTTCAGGATGACAGCTGTCGGGATTTTGGCATTGGGCTGAATGATAGGCGTTGGGATTTCGACACTTTTCTTTAATCCCGAGTCGGGCTTTCCACGATGGGATTCCGACGGCTGGCATCCCAGATGAACTGAATCCCATTTTAAAATGCAATTTAGGTTTGACTTTGGACATGTCCTTCCCAAATCTATCTCTCTCTGCATATTTTAGATGCCCCCCACCCTCAGTGCCACATAGTTTTACCAAGGTGCAAAGTCATTTGTTTTTGTTTTTTGCTTTGATCCAAACTCAGAATCAATTATGATGCCTAATATGGACTTAGGATAAGCTGCTTACAACAGTGTTAAAAGAAATGTAATAATAACAATATTACTGGTTCCCTGCCAGGAATCAGTATGCAATGCTGGCGGCTCAAATCCTGACACGAGAAGCCCGACAGAAGGAGATCCCAATGCCACCTGGTAAGTACCATAAACTTAACCCTAACCCCGCTACACTCCCTAAACCTAACCCTCCCCCCACCCCCGTGGGGATTCAGATAGGCTTCGGTATTTTGACGCCTATCTCAAGTCCCCCGTCGGGCTTCTCGTGTCCAGATATAGACCGGCGGCATTTAGTCCGCCGGTCTATAAACTGCATCCCCCCTGCCAAGTCAGTTGTAGTGAATAGAGAAAAGAGGGGAACGTCAGTGCCCACACAAATATGTTTTTAAACTGAACCTATACAAGTCAGTTGAAGGACGCAGGTTGCAACAAATGTGGTCAAACCCCAGAAAATGCCGTTTTCGGGGATCTGACCACATTTCTTATATGTATCATACCCCGGAATGCAATATATTCCGGGGCTTTATGCGGTGGGCAATGGCCTTCTCAGAAGGCGTTGCCCAATAGAAGCCTATGGGCTTCTATTTATGGTGCCCCCGCTTGGAAGGATCCAATTAGTTCCCTCACGGCACCCCCCAGAAGTCCAGAGGGACTTCTAGGTCATAGACCTGGAAGCCCCTCATTCACAATGGAAAGCTATTGCGTTTTCCGACATGCATACCGGGGTAATTAAAGCCGGCATGGATGCAAAGTGTGGCGAAATGTATCGCATCCCGAATGCAACACGTCATTCATCCCGCCCGAAATCTTTACATTTTTGGTAGATAATACAAAAGCTATTTCCGTATGTTATCCAAAAGAAAATAATTAAAGTAAATAAACCATACTAACCCTTTAAACCGAGACACTCCTGACTTATACAGGTTCCGTGGCTGACTGTCTACAAGCCTGCATGCCACCTGCTTCTAATCAGCCACAGAACCCGTGTAATTCATGAGTGTCCTGGTTTAAAGGGATAGTAAAATATTCGAATGCTTGAATAAGCTTGAGAAGATATAAGCACCCTGTTTTTTATTTGGTACAGTACTAGTTAGAGCTGGTTTTTGTTGATAGTTATAATTGGTAGAGGTCAGTTGCCAATCATTATGTGTTAACCTATTAGCTGCCCCGTCGAGGCGGGGTGTAGCAGTGGTATATTAAGGCTGGAGGAGGAGTCAATTGCCTCTTTCCAGTTTGTGATCCCACCCACCCAGCATATTGAGAAATTGGTTTATACCAATATTTATTCGTTGCGAGAAATTGGTTTGTACCAATATTTATTTGTTGTGAGAAATTGGTTTGTACCACTATTTATTCGTTGTGAGAAATTGGTTTGTACCAATATTTATTCGTTGGAGTATATTATGTTCTTTTCCAGCAGGTGAGGCGCAGGAGGTGGAAAGCAGTGCTCCTCGGCGGCTCAATTTAGCGCAGCGGAGCTTGGCTAGCATCCCCCCTTTGAGAGAGGCGAGTCGGTTGCTACTTTACGGAAGAACCAGGTCTTCATCTTAAGGAGGGACCAGCACTGTGCCAGTTAAGGGGACAGCACTGTGCCAGTTAAGGGGAGGTGGTACTACCCGGGATGGCTTGCGCATGGGGTGGAAAACTCCACCCCATTTTTGGTAAAGCGAACAATTATTATGAGCTGTAGACCGAGGTAGCACTGCTTATTCGCCACCAGGACTAACTCTTTCAATTTCTAATCCGATCTAAATAAATTTGTCTGTGACCTCTTTTTTCCAATTCTATACAGTTGTCTGTGTCTTATATATTAGTTAAATGAAGCTTAATAGCTTAAGAGTGGTGTTTAAAATAATAAAACTATGGGTGACTTATGGTAAGACTATACTGAGACTTTGTAAATAACCATATAAGCAGTGTAGGGATATATAAATATATATTGTAACATTTTAGACTTTGAAATAATAATAAAAAATGACTGTTGTTAATGAATAGAAAACTGTAAGAATGTTACATGTTGTTGTTTTATACTTTATATAATTTGTAACTTATTGATATAATAAAGTTTAGCGGAATCAGAGCCTGTTGATTGACCCTGTTTAAATAACAACTTGCAATACAGCCAGTCAAGCTGACTTAATGAGCATGTGCTAATTATAAGCCCCTAACCGAGCATACTTGTTGTTACAGCTGCTGTATTTTACAGCAGCATCAGCACAAAACAGTGTTTAAAAACTGGTTCATTAGTTTTATTCTTCCCTGCACAGAAGAGTGCATAGTATTCCTGTAACTAGCAAAATATTGTGATCACACACAGTAATTGGTGAAATTGGCAGGTTTGCAGATTGAAGCCGATAGGCTTGTTACCGGGAAGACATCTTCCAAACATCATAGGAAACCACTGAGTAACAATATATTTAATTTGATATAATAACGTCCTTTACCTGTATGTTTGTCCTTGATAGCGTTTTTACACATTTCAATTCTGGCGGAGTGAAAAGGCACATACCGGTCTTGTGGTGAAGCTACTAAAACAATATTTTTAAAATATTGAAGACCTATGAAAAAAAAGGACTATTAATAATAAAAAAAATACTTTATGAAACATTTTAGGACATAACAAAGAAATGTCTACATTTTGCCTTCAATCAAATATTTTAAACCCTTTTCCCTTTTTTCCCACCTAGTAGAATTAAAGGTATGAACCCTAAAATAATCAATGGGGGTCATTCAGACCCGGTCGCAAGCGCTGAGCGCTCGCAACCGGGTCGATGTTTCCCCACTGGGCATGCGCACGTCGGAGCCGTCACTACAGGTCTCGCACGAAGGGGGCGAGCTGTCGATGGTGAGTGACAGCTCGCCCCGTTTGGGAGGTGGGCAGGGGGCGTGGCCGGCCAAACGGAGGCATTCCCGATGGAAGGCTTGCCGTTTGGGGGCGGCCCACTGGCATCAGCAATGATGTCAGTGGGGAGCTTCCTGCTCGATCAGAGCAGGAAGCTCCCTGGGGCTTGTGGTTGACGAGAACCAATCTTAGGGTCTCGTCGCAAGCCCCGATGGTCGCGATGGTCTTGACCATCGCAACCATCACCCTGGTCAATCGCAAGAGCTGTGGTTGGTAACCCACAGCCTAGCGATCGACTAGGAGGCGGCACTTAAAAAAGTAAGCGGCTGCCCTCATTCAGAGCGATCGCTTGCAGCAAGCAATCGACTCTGAATGAGGTCCAATGTTCCTTATATGCAACCTTTCAAAATGTTCCCAAAGGGACCCACACAGAGAAACGTTTTGTTTTGGGCAACCTAATGAGGTTATACTAATTACACCAAGAGGAGCAAAGCAACATTTTGAGTTAATATGCTCAGATGATTTTGGGAGGGGGATGAGACAATTTTTTTTTTTTTTATAAATAACTATTTATTTACACTTTTACACACCAAAGTCTGCACAGATCATACTGTTCTGTGCAGTGCATGAGACAAATCCGCCGATCCAAGGCTGGTGTATTTATTTCTTCTGTTGTTATGCAATTTTTCTGCGGGTTCTCTCATTTTTAACAACAAGATGTTTAGTAATTCCAGGATTTCTATTGCTGTCTATGGAAAGGATATGATGTTTAGTCCGATGGTCTAATGCCGTCTATTGCCTTTTAAAGTTGGATTTTTCATGCGATTTCCCATTGGTTTTAGTAAATCTCCAATTTGCAAAATCATCGGAATAATGCAGAAAAACACCAAATCGACCAAAATCGACTTTTTGTAAATTTTTGTCCATGGTGCTTTTGAGCATTTGCCAGTTTTTTAATGGTAGAGTATATTTTTCTTTATATTTTTCTGGTGTAGGAAGGGAAAGGAATTATTTTTTCTGGAATTGCCTGAAACTATTTGTCCATCCCCGTGTCTAGTCTCCTTATAAGCCATAACTGAGACTCAACAGCTCAGGAGAACAGCAGCAGTTTTTAATTTAATGGGAGGAAGGGTTGCAAAGTGGTCGGAAACTAGACTTTGATGTGACGTTTCAATTTGTGCACAGTATCCTTCTTCAGATGTATCCAACCAGAGCCGTAGCAACGCTATAATCCAGCCTGTGCCGGCCCCGCCTCCCAAAGATGTGATGTCATGATGTCATGTCAAGGAGGTGGGGCCGATGGGACCAGGAAGAATAAGAGTGTCCAAAGAATATTTACTGCTCCGTGGTGGCTCTAAAGGCTCCAACCAGGGGCACCGTGATGGGGAGGAGTGAGTACTAATTACCCAGGCCCGGGCTTGCTGGAGGGGCTCGGTGCTGCCCCCCCCCCTCTCCCTCTCACCTCACAGCAGTTCCCTCATACCTCACAGCAGCCCAGCACATGCTGCTGTGTCCTGGGCTGCGGTGGGAGACTGCTCGTGTACATGTAGGTATACAGCATGACGTTTGCAGGGTGCCCCAGGACACAGCCAAGGCATTTTGTGCTGCACTTCGTAAGCAAGTTCCATTTTATGTAGAAACCAATATATAATATGTCATTTTAATATATTCTACACATACCTGGCTTCTGGCTAAGCTGGTAGAGGAATGACTTGCGCAGATCAGCATTATCCCGGAAGGTCAGCTGTAGCAATGACCCGGACTTTTTAAGTTTTTGCATTAGCCACAAACCTGGAGGATGTAAATAAAATGACTAATTAATGACACAAATAAGGTCATTCCTGACCATATTCCCACCCATAACAACTCCACTCTACACCTCGCTGCGTCTAAATCCACCTTCCTACTGCCACGGAGGAGATTATTCCTGCAATAGCAGAGGGCAGGAAACTATTTCCATATACAGGATATATAGTTTAGTATAAAAGAAATTAAATAATTACTAGAAGTTTAATGAGCCCAAACGCAAATATTTTCTTATGACAACATTCAAACAAAATCACTTGGGAAATGACATCACCAATGATGT
This sequence comes from Taudactylus pleione, assembly GCA_031769625.1. Classification (NCBI taxonomy): domain Eukaryota; kingdom Metazoa; phylum Chordata; class Amphibia; order Anura; family Myobatrachidae; genus Taudactylus; species Taudactylus pleione. The sequence goes on along the minus strand of JAUIMM010000319.1, from coordinate 312,904 downwards.
CACCGATGGTATGGAGTAAAATGTTTCAAACCTAATTATACCACTAATTAATAACATCCAGTACATTTCCTATGAAATCAATGATTACCGGTACATCAACATTAACCTTAGTTAAACAGAGAAGCTCAGACATTTCCAGGGACCGATGCAGGTTATAAATATATCTCTGAAAATGTCTGTCGCTGGGAAATGTTTCTTTTTATTTTTATTTTGTAGCTAAATACATAGTGGAACTTCCTCTTGTTATTAATTTGTGATGCGTTGTACACTATCTGTTCTCATCCTCTTGGTTTTTCAAGTTAAACTTTTTAGGTGTAGTATTTACAATGCAATAATGCTACAAGCAAATGAAGTTCAGTAAATATATAATCGCCGGGGAATGTATTAAGAGATGGGCAGGAAAATTCAATCGATTCAAAAGTGCAGACATTCGCAGGTGGCATAATAATGAACAATTTCATCCCGCTCCCTGTGATTCTGTGTCGTGCATACCGGGAAGGGAAGCCTGCTGCAGACGTATCACATGAACCTATGTACCTAGCATGGGACTGGCACTAGTGCAGATATTAATGATGATGGCTGTGGCGGGCAACAAAAAAAAACAATGGATGCCACAGCTTCCCGCTTGCACATGCACGAAAACCTGCAGTCGTTGAATGGATACTGGCATTAGAATAAGGTAATCATACAAGCTTCCTCGGCTGCCCATAACTACAGATCCTTATTGTGTGTCTTACAATCAGCCCAATACTGTTCAGAGTATAGTACACTATGTACACAAAAGTGATTGGACGCTGACAGCATATAGATCAGTGAGATTGTATTGACGTCAGTACTTTGTAGGTCCACCACATGCAGAGATTACTGCAGACACCCTTCTTGGCAAACTGTCCACAAGTCCCTGGATACCAGCAGGCGTTATGCTCTGCCATTCTGCCTTATGTACAGTGACCAACTGTGACACTGAAAGAGGTAGAGTCGGCCTAGAACGCACCCAATTCATCCCAGAGGTTCTAAATGGGTTAAGATATGGAGCTGGCCAGTCCTTCCGGGTTACCGAATTTTCTGTATACCAGTCCAGCGTCGCCCTGGAAACATGACATGTGACATTGTCGTCCTGATAAAAACATTTGTTGTTTCCGTAGAAGTGCGAGTGCATGGGCCTCCCTACCAAGTGTTCTTGTCGAAACCGCCACATTAGTGGCCATTTGGAACTTGTGTGCAATGGTATGCATTGTATGCTTTTCGCTTATGCGGTGATGTCCAATCACTTTTGTCTACATAGTGTAGATCATTTTAAAAACAGGGCAACATGCTACCCGAACCACCATTTCACTATACCATGGGGAAACCATGGGGGTATATTTGCCAAAGGTCAATTTTAATTGATTTTGACAGATTTAAAAAAAAGATCAAAAGCAATCCACATACTAACAGACAAATTTGTTTTTTTAAGTATTAGTAAATGTGTGATTTAGCCCCAGATTTTAAATTGATTAAAATCAACCTTTATTAAACATACCCCTTTAGTGATGAACCTTAGGTGCCTCTGTGATGGTTGGTCTGTTGTGTGCCTTGTTGGCCTGAGTAAAGAACAAGTTTGGGACATCTGGAGTGGCCTATTTTTGTTACCACAATCATTATGGTCCCCAAAAGTCACAAGAAAAACCTATGGCACCTTATTAGCTAGCCTGTGGTACAGACGTAAGGAGCCCCTGCTCTAACCATGACTGGTAACCATGATTTGGGGCCATCTATAAGATAGTGTCCTAAGTCCTAAGTAGACTCCCATTGGACTTCTCAGTAGTGGGCTGTCTATTCTTAGTGGGTCATGCAAAGGAAGGCTACGGCAAAAAAAAGGACCCCAAAAAGTGGTAATTATATTGGGTTCCATTGTATTGGGTAAGATGTCCGCAGAAGATACAAATATACCCTCTACACTGTCCTGTGCATGCAACTGTCCTTGTACGAGCAGTCAGCATAAAGCAGAACATTATTCTTCCCAATAGTTTTGGGGATATATGAATTTATTGAGGGGAGACCAGGTAGTACAGCTGTTGGCAAGATCGTGTGAGGAACTTTGGAAAGCACAGAATGGTGTATGTGGAAGCGCAGGCTGGGGCTCAGGGCTTCATTTAGAGCCGCTCGAAAGCGGCCCGCTCATTAGTTCCGAGCGATGTTCGCACATCTGCGCATGCGTACGGATTGTAATACGCATGCTCGAACCAGTCAGTGCGGCCGAAAATCGTGTGCTCGCTACATAGCAAATGCCTGCTATTTTGAGTGACAGAATGAGGCGTATGTGGGTGGTAACAGGGGAAGGTGCTTGAAAACGGGGAGTGCAGATCAGAACGCAGGCGTGCTTAAAGGTCAAAACGGGCGTTTTATGGGTGTGCATAATTAATACAGCAGCGTCATCGACCACGTCACTTGGTTGTTTTAAAGTCAGAACTGCTCGCATGATTGCGGTAGGAAAAACCAACCACAAGAATAGCGAGCAGTTCATACGCTGTTCGATGTAGTCGATTAATCTAATAAATAGCGGACATGACGTATGATGCGAGCGGCCAGGGGGCGTCTTTTTCAAAAATACGACCGCATGTTTTGTTCACTCGTTCAGACATAGAGGCGTGAACAGACCGCAAAGAGCGAAAGGTTCATTTAAATAGCCACCCCCTTTTTCTGAACGAGCGAGCGCAAATAGCGTCTGGCTCTGAATCAGACACTCAGACCACTGCAATCAGTGATTAGGCTATTGTGCTGCTGTCTCCACATATTCCCAAATCATGCTAAATAGCCCCATTTGGTGCGCCACAGATTTCGTGACTTAGGACCCTATTTACTACAATCCGCATTGGTAATGCAGATTGTAGTGTGATATTACCGAGTGAATTTGCATTGCGAATTCAGGCAATATCACAGGGATTTACTACAAATCCCTTACTGCAAATCCCTGCGTATCCCCTCCGCACACTTATCACAGTAATTTCGCAAAAAAATACCGTGACAAGTGCCCCGCGCATGCAGCCACCGCTGCTACCCCCCCTGGTGTTAAGTCCCGCCCCCATCGCCAAGCCCCACCCCCGCGATCGCGGACCCCCCTCTCCCTTAATTACACTTACCTGCATGATCCGGGCTTCGGTGATGTCCTCCATGTCCTCCGGTCAGCTGACATCCCATACTGTACTGGGACAATGTCAGGTGACGACCGGGCCGCAGTGCATCATGGGAGACCAGCTGACCGGAGAGAGGACATCACGGGAGCCCCATTCACCGGTCCCTGGAGTCAGGTAAGTTTGTTTTTTTTTACTTTGTTTTTTTACTTTTTTTTATAGTGAATCAGCTTGCGGCCTGTTTAGCAGTGATCAGCGTGTGGTGTGTGTAGCAGTGATCAGCGTGTGGTGTGTGTAGCAGTGATCAGCGTGTGGTGTATGTAGCAGTGATCAGCGTGTGGTGTATGTAGCAGTGATCAGCGTGTGGTGAGTGTAGCAGTGATCAGCGTGTGGTGTGTGTGTAGCAGTGATCAGCGTGTGGTGTGTGTAGCAGTGATCAGCATGTGGTGAGTGTAGCAGTGATCAGCGTGTGGTTTGAGTAGCAATGATCAGCGTGTGGTCTGTGTAGCAGTGATCAGCGTGTGGTGTGTGTAGCAGTGATCAGCGTGTGGTGTGTAGCAGTGTATCAGCGTGTGGTCTGTGTAGCAGTGATCAGCGTGTGGTCTGTTTAGTAGTGATCAGCGTGTGGTCTGTTTAGCAGTGATCAGCGTGTGGTGTGTGTAGCAGTGATCAGCGTGTGGTGTGTGTAGCAGTGATCAGCGTGTGGTGTGTGTAGCAGTGATCAGCGTGTGGTCTGTTTAGCAGTGATCAGCATGTGGTCTGTTTAGCAGTGATCAGCGTGTGGTCTGTTTAGCAGTGATCAGCGTGTGGTCTGTTTAGCAGTGATCAGCGTGTGGTCTGTTTAGCAGTGATCAGCGTGTGGTCTGTTTAGCAGTGATCAGCGTGTGGTGTGTGTAGCAGTGATCAGCGTGTGGTGGGTGTAGCAGTGATCAGCGTGTGGTGTGTGTAGCAGTGATCAGCGTGTGGTCAGTGTAGCAGTGATCAGCGTGTGATGTGTTTAGCAGAGATCAGCTTGTGGTCTGTTTAGAACACACAGCTGATCACTGGGGCCGGCTCCGGGCTCTGCTCTCCCCGTCAGAGCAGGGCAGGAGTCCGGTAACCGGGGGAGACCCTGGGTAACGCCACCTCCAGGTGGCATTATTATCACAGGGCTTTCCCCGGTATTTTTTCACAATTTATTTTTAGTAACTTTGGTCAGATCACATTTCTCATTACAATTATGGGAAATGCGATCTGATTACTAAAAATAAGTGATACTTAGGGTTTGGAATAGAATTTAACAAATTCTACTCCAATTGCCATTTAGTAACTGTAGGTGATACTAAAATAATGTGAAACGGGTGTGAAAACACAAAACACCTTTTTTCACTTTATTTTAGTAAACATAATGTTAATAAATAGATCCCTTACAGTAGCCGTGCCACGTGACTATTAGCATTCTAACCTGCTACTTTATACAGTAGTAATTCTTTTGCAACAAAAATACTACGGCTAGAGGTAATAAGGAACGAGTGCTAATGCCGTCTCTCTGCCGACACTTCTCGATTAGACAACAAACTTGAAGCTATGACGTGCTCCAGCCTCCAGCAAGAGACAGTGCAAAAGTAAAGTATTATTATTAATTATTATTAATAAAACACACAACTTTAATAACAAAAAAAAAAAAAAACAATTATGAATCCACTAAAACATCTTATACGGGTCAGTTTGCATGAACAAATGAAGCTCACCAATTTCACCAGAAAACATTTGGTGGAAAGAGTGTTCCAACGAGTTAACTAGTAATCACTTCTCAACTTACCTGTACTAACCAGCGTGCTATTACTATATAACGTTCCCAGATGAGGTCCCGATAGAGAGAGAAACGTATGCAACTTGTTGAGATAATACCGGAAACGGGGACGAGTAAGCACGGATCGAATTATGATGTTTCCCAAAGAATGTCCGATAAAGCTGCATAGAGAAGAATCAACAGCATAATATTCAGGGCTAAATACAGTAACAATGTGCATTTAGATTAACTGTTTAAAACAATAAAATGCAATTTGGCTTATTCCTGCTGCTTATACGTCAATTGCATCTTGGTGATGCAGTGCCACGGCTAAGCATTATGGGAGATGTGGATACTTATAGAGAGTGACAGTCATGTGCAGTAGATACTAAGGGTTCAGCTTTTTCAATATTTTATTCATTCACATTTGTCATCCAGAATTTGGTCTGGAGTGATCTGTGGGCCTGATTCAGCTTGGATCGCAGTTGCTAATACTCACGTAATCGGCTGTTTGATTTGTTCTGCGCATGCATATATATCGCAGTGCACCTGCATGAACCGGCCACTGCGATCGGGACTGCGATCCCAGAGGCTACGCAGACCCATCGCAGAGTGACTGACAGGAAGTGCCATTTGTGGGTGGTGACGGGAGGGGTGGTTGGGCGAACGCAGGTGTGCCAGTGCGTTTCAATGCCGTTGCAGGGGCGTGCATAAATTATACACTGCGACAGCCTACGCAACCTGAGGTCTTATAGCAGGCGTGGCTGTTAGCAATTTCTGAGTAAGGTCAGGGCTTGTGCAAGTGTGCGTATGGGTCTGATAGTACTTAATTGTACCGATGGTGTCACTATTCTGCTAAGTATTACGGATGTGCGTATGGTAAAGTAGGCGTCCTTATGTGGTGCTGAGTTTGCGTTGCGATCGCAGTGGTTTGGCTTGTTATCGCAGTTGACCTGCGCGCGTTCGTAGTATTGTGATCTGTAGTGAATCAGGCCCTATGACTTCTCCCTCTTTTTACCCCAACCACACCACAAAGCAGTGGACAATATGTTGTTCGTATAGCAGACAAATAATATATTGTCCCGACCATCTGGCAGTGTGTAGACACAATAGATCTGTGAGTGATGGCTTTCACAGATATATCGCATCGGCCGTGCTGCATGACAGATGTAATATATTATGCATATATCTTTCACATCTGCTTGTGTGTACACATGACCAAATTACAGCCCATATGCTGGCCACAGGAACCAGTGAAAATGACCTCACCGCTGGTCCTTCTGACCAGACATAACATGCGGACGAATGGTAAGTGTGCGTGTGTGCACCAGGGCCGGTCTGGCCATCTGGCAGTTCTGGCTAATGCCAGAAGGGCTGATGGCCAGATGGGCCGGTTCGGCTGCTGAAATGTAGGGATGATTCATAATCATCGATGGTCAATGGCCGATTTTGAATGCTTTTACCATCGATGGGGGAGAACCAGATGGTTTCCCTCCATCGATGTCTAAGCATAACTGAATGTACAGTCATTTTTTTTTTACCAAGTGCCAGGAACTCCGCCCCCCGGCACCCGCAAAGCCTGCCCCCACATTCTGATTAGCCCACGGGCCTGTCAGTCAAAAGACAGGGATGACCATCGGTTGGTGAAACCATCGATGGTCATCCCTTGAATAGTTTGTAACCATCAATGGGTACGTGCTATTTTGCCATCGATGGTAACCATCGGTGGTTGCAACATGCGCTGCTGGAACTATTGAGCCACCGGGTGCCGCATACCGCACTCACTCTCACGCCACTCACGTGTCCAGACTCCTGCTAGCACAGGGATGTGTGCTACCTTTTGGTTTGCTGAAAATGCCTGAGTACACCCCTTCCTCTGCGCAGCAGGCACTTCCCTGACCTTCCTTCGCGCTGCCGTGTGTTATTGTACAGACGGTTGTGCTGTCTGGAACTTTGAGTACTTTCTGTATGACATTTGAACTGTCTGTGCTGTGCACGTATCAGAAATGGTAGCTGCTCTGCTAAAAGGTAGGAGAGTGGCTGTGGCATGTAAGAAAAGTCTATCACTTGCCTATAACCTCCTTGCCCTTACACAAGTATGCATGTATGAGCTGGTTGCTTTCCCCAGAAGCAGTGGTGCTGTATCCCTGCTCTCAGATCTGATTTATAACTCTCTGCAACAGGGGAAGCTAAGACAAAGCTGCTGTCTGTGTGTATATAGGAGACGAGCATGCTGAGCTGACCTGACCTCTGACGTGGGAGAGAACAGGCTTCCAGATCATCTTCCCTTTATCAGCTCCTAATGCGTTTGTCATTTACATCCCAATTCCTGCTGAAAATCTGTTTCAACATGTGCCGTCCACTACAAAAAACGGTATGGGTACTTGATGCTGATGCTAGGTGTCCCGGCGGTCGAAATCCCCAATGCCAGCATCCCAATAAGGTTAGGAATACTGACACTTGTCGGCATACTTACCGACTTCTTGCTGCACCTTCCCGGGAGGGGACCTGGCTGCTGTCATCTATGGGAGGCGGAGCCTGACTATAGCCGTCATTAAGCCCGCCTCCTTTAGAGGAAAGCCCCGCGATTTGCGGGTCCGTGAGGAGGGGGCGGGGCTAAATGCAGTGATTCGTGTCATTTAGCCCTGCCCCCTCCCCACGGACCCACAAATTACTTGGAAAATTTCCCCATCCTGCCCACTTCACTAGGAAGGGGGCGGGATGGGGGAGATTTGCCTACTCTTTCAGGGGTGCGGGTGGTTCCCAGAAAAAAATCGGGAGCCTCCCGCTACTCCCGGGAGAGTAGACAAGTACAAGTATGCTTGTCGGTCGGTACCCTACCCCTAACTCTAAACCTCCCTCGGTGCCTAAACCTAACCTCCCCTTCCCCGAAACCTAATCCTCCCCCCTTAGTGCCTAATCCTCCCCCTAATGCCTCCTAACTCCTAACACTATCCCTCCCGCTAGTGCCTAACCCCTAACACTATCCCTCCCACTAGTGCCTAACCCCTAACCCTTCCCTTAACCCCGCTACTTACCTTCGGGATTCTGACAGTTGTTGGGATTCAGGTGCCGTTATTCTAAGCGCCGACATCCCAACTGTCGGGATATTGAACGTATCCCCAAAAAAACAGCCAGGACTTGTGGTTACAAGAAAATGGACATGTTACATAGGTGTCTGACTTTTACATCTCTGCTCTGTTACATCTAACAAGTGGACAATATTCATATAGGCAGTGTCTTGGCCAGGGGCGTTTCTAGAGAGGAGGAGGCCCATGTGTACTCTCCGACACAGGCTGTGCGCGGCCAGCGCCGGAGTTATAGACTTTTGGCTCTAGAGTGTGCCCAGAGTCTATAGTGTGTATGCATAGGGCACCGGGAAAATGGCCGCAGCGGCCATTTTCCCTGTACTGCGCATGCACAAACAATGGGAAGATGGCCGCCGTGGCCATTTTCCAGTCGTTTTACAGCGCTGGATCCCCCCGCGCCGACGTGGGACTCCGGAGAGGTAAGTATTATTATGGGTGCAGGGTATGCGGTGCGGGGCCCCCTAGACCCAAGGGCCCGTGTTCCCCGCACACCCTGTACCCATTATAGATACGCCCCTGGTCTTGGCTAGTATTTAACAGTGAGTGGCTTGGATTTCTGCAGTGTATTTATGTTGTCCACTATTGTACATTTCTGTATAACACACGCTAGGTTAGACCCTAGACTCTTTATGAGGCCTATATATCAAATAATATTTGCAGGATTTTCCCTAAAAACATCTGTGTCCCCCGAGGGTACCATGGGGGGACCACAGCAGATATCTCTATATCTGATGTGGTTACTCCATTTCCGATAACAGCCACAACCCCCATAGGTTTCTATGGAGGCTGTGCAGCTATTAGATTTGCCAAGCTCCGCAATATGAAGCATTCCAGGATTTGGCTCCTGCAGCTTACATCATCTGAAGATGGTGTTAGCCCAGAACCCTGCCCAGCAATGACCGCTGGACATGAGTAGTCAGCAGACCAGGCATGCGCAGGACTCCCGAAAGAGGAGTGAAGATATCGCTGATGCAGTCACTTCATTCCTAACACCTCGCAGGGACTAGAGATGAAGCTAGAAAACTTTATTGCCCATGTAATGGTCATGAGACAGAGGGCCTGATTCAGACCCGCTCATGAGCGCTGAGCGCATGCAAGCGGGTCGATGTTGGCCCAGTGCGCACGACCGAGCCAGCTCCGTCGTGCGCATGCGCGAGACCCGGATAGCGATGGGCAAACCGTCGCTCCGGGTCTCGCACCAAAGGGGGCGTGCTGTCGATGGTGAGTGATGGGGCGTGGCTGCCCAGATGGAGGCGTTCCCATGGGAACGCCTACCATCTTGGGCCGGCCCCACTGACATCACAAGTGATGTCAGTGGGAGTGCTTCCGGCTCTGATAGAGCTGAACGCATTCCAGGGCTTGCGGCAACGAGACCCTACAACAAGGGTCTCGTCGCAAGCCCGATGGTCGCGATGGTCATGACCATCGCGACCATCTTCCTGGCCGCTCGCTATAGCTGTGGGTGGCCAAGGGTGCCGCTCTAAAAATTAAGAAGGACGGCCCTGATTCAGAGCGAGCGCTCTGTCAGAGCGTCCGGCTCTGAATCAGGGCCAGAGTGTCATGCTGTCATGGTAACAAAGGTTCTGGTGATGGGTTGTAACTGGGACCCAAAAGGGTGGGTACAAAGGGGGTCATTCAGAGTCGGTCGCAAGCGCTGAGAGCTCGCAACCGACTCAATGTTGCCATTTGGGGGCAGCCCCACTGACATCATTGCTGATGTCAGTGGGCAGCTTCCTGCTCGTAAGCTCCATGGGGCTTACGATTGCCCAGACCCAACCTTAGGGTCTAGTCATAAGCGCCGATGGTCACGATGGTCTTGACCATCGTGACCATCACCCATGACGGTCGCTAGAGCTGTGGGTGTTAACCCACAGCTTAGCGATCGACAAGGAGGCGGTCATTCAGGATGCAAGCAGCCGCCCTAATGAATCAGGGTGGCAGCTTGCATCCTGAACGACCGCCTCCTTGCGACCGCTTGCAACTAACAACCGCCTCTGAATGAGGTCCAAAGTACCCAAATCTCTTTAGAGGCATGGAAGTACAGGGGAGATGTAACCAATGTCCCCAAGATGCTGCAATCACACACAATTCAACTCACACCTCAGCTTCTCAGCAGTTCACACTATAATCATGCAGTAAATGAGGGAGTTGGCATGCCCTCCCATGTGCTCATGCACTCCCACCATACCTGGGCCCACCCAGTGTTTTGGCAGCCCTGCTGGGACCACCAATTTCCAAATGTTTCGTTACACCTATGTGTGTAAGGGCAGTTATGGTGTATGGCATAATGTTTAGAGGCCATTACGGTGTGTGGCATAATGTGTATCATTACAGTATATAGCATAATGCATGAGGGGTATTTCTGTGTGTGGCGTAATGTGTAAGGGGCATTACTGTGTGATGTAGCATGAATAAGGCAGTGTAATATGACTAAAGGTTACTGTTGTGTGGCATAATTTGTAAAGAGCATTACTGTATGGCATAATTTGTAAAGGGCATTACTGTGTGGCATAATGTGTATGGGGCATTACAGTGTGTGGTATAATGTGTAAGAGGCATTATGATGTGTGGCATAATGTGTAAAGGGCATTACTGTGTGGCATAATGTGTAAGGGGCATTACTGTGTGGAATAATTTTGTAAAGGGAATTACTGTGTGGTAGAATGTGTAAGGGGCACTACTATGAGTGGTATAATGTGTTAGAAGGGGCATTACCGTGTGTGGCTTAATGTGTAAGGGACACTACTGTGTGGTTTAATGTGACTAAGGGGATTACTGTGTTGCATAATATGTAAGGGGCATTACTGTGTGGAATAATTTGTAAAGGGAATTACTGTGTGTCAGAATGTGTAAGGGGCACTACTATGTGTGGCATAATGTGTAAGGGGCACTACTGTGTGATGCAATGTGACTACTGTGTGATAGAATTTGAATTGCTTGTACTACTGTGTGGTCACGCCGCTTCCCAGCGAGACCACACCCTTGTTTTTCAACGTGCGCCTATGGTGCACTCTTCCCCTCCTTGAGGTGTGGATGGGGGCACCAATACTCTTTATGTACACAGAGCACCAAAATGTATAGTTATGGCTCTGCCTTGGTGTGCTTAGATGTGTCCTCTGTGTTCAGCACCCCTTCCCTAAAAACCTCCTACAGTGAAAACAATCTAACCGTCTACAACTGCTAAGCTAGGGCTTGGTCAATTGGGAAAATGCCTTCCATTTTCTTTGTGTGTGACCTACACCAATGAAGTGCCAGCTTTACCTAACAGAACCAACCAAATACCAAATGTCTGACCGTCACGTTTGAATCCCCTGCAGAATGTCCTCTGTTGTGTGTATTTTAATACAGAGAATGACGTACACCTGTGAGTTGTTCTAATAATAATTATATTCGTAAAAGCATAGACTAAGAAGTGGGAGGAGTCGAGAATAGTAAGGGGAGGAGTCTACGCCAAGAGCCAGAGGCTGACACCGAGGTGGGCCTGTGTTTTCTTGCCAGGGCCTATTGTTGGTCCCAATCTGGCCCTGGTGTGCACAATATCGTTTGTGCATACCCTCACGAAATTGTTAAATCGGTCGGCCAGATCCGTGGTTCCAGTGTGTATCCTACATAAGACTATATCGCCGGAACATTCTGTCTTTGCAAACTTGTCTGCTCCGCTATAGAATTTGAATTGCACAAAATTTTCCTGCAACTTCGCTCAACTCAAACAACTGGCAAGTGGCAACTACTAAAATAAAGTATACAGAGATATTGTAAAAGGCGTCTTTGAGCCACTAAACCGTCCTTCCCTGTGAAGTTCAGTCGTGGACAGATTCAGATTTGCATATCTGTTTTATATGTACATCACATGTGAGAAGTTAGTGATGGCGGGCTTAATGTTGAATTTGTAGAGTGTATCTGAGCGCAGACACATACAGTACGGGTGACGCAGAGCCTTACTGTCTTTTCCTTGTTACACGGTACTGGGCACTATCTGTGTTTCCTGTTTCCTTGCTCATATAATGCCAAGCATTAACATGCCATTAAGCAACCATGTACTGACATTAGTGCAATTATTGTCCATAGCATTTATTTCACTAGCGAAAGGTGAGCTCATATGCACCATTTAAACACCACTTATTACCCATTACACTAATGTATTGCTGGTTGAGGGACCACGTGCACCAGAATACCATTCATTATAGACACATTTCAGGAGCAAGGTTAATAGTTCTCATACAAGAAGCATGATTCAGTCCCTACATTATGTACACTGACAGTCACTCCCTGCATTCCCACTTATGTAAAAGCACTTGCTTGATATACTGTATACTCTGTATATCTAATTTTCGGTACTTGTGTACTTTCCGGACTCAGGGCCTGATTCAGAGCCGGACGCTATTTGCGGACGCTCGTTCAGAAAAAGGGGCTGGCCATTTAAATTGAGCGCTCGCTCTTTGCGGTCTGTTGACGCCTCTATGTCTGAGCGAGCGAACGAAACATGTGCTCGCTATTTTGTAAAGACGCCCCTTGGCCGCTCGCATCATACGTCATCTCCGCTATTTATTTGATTAATCGAGTACATCGAAAGGCGTATGAACTGCTCGCTATTCTTGTGGTAGCATTTTCCTACCGCAATCATGCGAGCAGTTCAGGCTAAAAGACAACCAAGTGACGTGGTCGATGACGCTGCTTTGTTAATTATGCACACCCTTAAAACGCCCGTTTTGACCGTTTGGCACGCCTGCGTTCGGATCACCACTCCCCGTTTCCAAGCACCTTCCCCTGTTACCACCCACAAACGCCTCATGCTGTCACTCAAATTAGCAGGCACTCGCTATTCTGCGAACACACGATTTCCGACCGCAATAACTGGTTGGCGCATGCGCATTACGACCCATACACATGCGAACATCGCTGGGAGCGAACGAAAGGCCGCTTACGAGCGGCTCTGAATCAGGCCCTCATTGCAAAGAGACTTGTGTACTTTACGGACTCATTGCAGAGCGAACCCATTGAATATTTGATATGGTACTTGTGTACTTTACGTACATAAGTACCGAAAGTTGTCCCCACCTAAAGAAGAAAGTTGTCCCCTCGCTGCGCTCACCATGCTTCGGGCTCGGTAGCTCGCTGCGCTCACCACAAGGTTGTATTCCCCCTCTATGCCCACTTGGATGGTAGGGAATGCCGCTGGACACTGGGAATGACGCTGGACACTGGCTGATGACGTCAAGGTCCTCTCCGTGAAGGGGATTTAGAGTAGACATTACCATGACTGATAATAATAATGAATGTAGGACACTTGGGTTCTCTCTGCAATGAATCCGTAAAGTACACATGTACCTCTATTATTTTGCTAGTTACATGCAGTGGTGGTTCCAGAGGTGGGGCTGCAGCACAGTCCAAAATTCAAATAGGGGAGTCACACCAACTGTCATTTCTAATGCTGCCAATCATAGATGGCTGGGACTCACTGGCAGTTGGTGTAACTCCCCTATTTGAATTTTGGACTGTGCTGCAGCCCCAACTCTGGAGCCAACACCAGTTACATGTAAAGTAGACAGTCTCCTACAACCAGCTCTGCTTTTTCAGTATGAAGATGAGCATTTTTGCCATAATTTTAATCATAAAATCCCATGTAACTTATATTAATGCCTGTAGTGATTGCTTGTCTGGGGCATAAGGCAACGTGTAAAGCAGCTGATTAAACTTTCATGCAAATATTTTTTTAAGAATGTGTGTTCTCTTCTTCACTAACAAACGGGCTACCCGCTTGGTGACATTTTTTGAAGGATATACTAAGAATATCAAATTAAAAGTCAGTTACAATCGATCCATACGATCGATTGTAACTGACGTGGCTGTAAGTGAATGGCGAGCTTCGCTAGCCAAGCAGCCATTGCTATGCTCTTGACGACCCCTAATGAAATCAGGTTCCCAAAAATGTTATGACAATGTCGAACTTACTCAGAAGACGGCATATTCATATTAAATGTACGTAACAGAGTTGAGCGCAATCTATTTAAGGCACACATTCAAATAAATATGTTGCTTAGATTTGCTAAAATGTATATTTAGGTGACAGGTCTGAGAAAGTGGAATTTATATTCATGCAGGTTGGATGGTTTATTTATTTTTTTACTCAATAAAGATAAACTAAAAATGTATATTTTATTTTCACATGCAATTTATTTCTCAATGGTTCCTTTCCTTCAAATGTTCAAGTCTTTCAGTATTTAATTACTTTTGTATTCTGCAGTTTAACAAGAGTAATTACTCTATGTAATTATTTTTTATTTAACAAAAATGGTAGTATAGCTTGTTAAAATAGATTACACAAAGGAGATTAGAACCTGTGTCCTGCCAGTAATGAGTAAAGGAGATAAGACAAAGAGCATAGTGAAGAGGTTGAGAATGGATGTCAGATATCCGAATAGCCAAATATGGTTTGGAGTCAAAATGGATATTACTGTAGTTTCACTTTCTATGTCTTTGTTTAAATTTTCAAGTTTTAATGAAACCAGTCATCTCAAGCTATGGAAATACAGACCAATCATGATTTAAGTATTTCATGTATTCAGTACACATTTACTTGTCTTACTACTTTTCCATCCTTATTTGTATAATGTACAGTATAAATACCGTGCCTGAGGGTTAGATCTCAGGTTTTATGAACTTTAATGTTTAAAAACTTAAGCAGAACTGCATGCTGATAGGCTGAATTATTTGTGCTTGCAATAATAAAAAAGAAACATTCTTATTAATCATAACATCTGCAGAGGACACAATTATTACTGCTTTAACACCTGACATTTGATTCCTTTGGGCAAGCTCAGGACATCTATACATTTATTTTATTTATTTATTCTATTGATACATACACCTTTATTCACAAAATATAAGACTCTGCTAAAATGCTCAGGTGCCAGCAAAGGAGCACAATTACTTGTTTAGGTGCATTTCACTGGATAGGGAATAGCTTCCATATTTACTAATGTTTTGAAAAAAAAAAAAGTAGGAGGAGTTATATCCAACCTGTAACCAATCAGAGAGTTTCTATGTCTATTATGGCCATTAGTTAGCAAAGCCAGCTGCAATTGCACAAAATATATGTAAAATGTATCTGCATGTGAAACGAGGTTCAAACACCAATCTTTTAAATGCATCCTCGTAGACCTAATAATTACTATAAATAATCCTATCCAAATATTAAATTCCCATTCTGCATCTTAATGTAAAACCGGGCACTTTCATGCACTTAAGCAAAACTTAGCAAGGCATGCTCTCCTGTGCCCAACTCCTTCCGTCTCCAATCCATTGGCATTTACAAATTGTGCTGTGTTTTAACCCTTTTGCCTTTCATAAATGCCCTTCTCAGTGCAATAAAGTTTTATACGATGCTCGGTAAAACTGTACAGGGCATGGATACGTTTTCCACATGGCTCATTATGGTGGAATATTTGTTATTCAGTGAATTCTGAGTTTCTCTTTGAAAAGCTGCTACAGAACATTCCGTCTCACCTTATTCTGGAAATGGAGAGGTTATATAGCTGGATGTGCTGAATAATTTCATCAATCAGTTTGTCAGTCATGGCATCAAAGTCTGCAAATGTGTCAGTCTGAAAGAGAAGAGAGAGCAGAGAATGATTGTGGTGCGCGGGCTTTGCACACGGAAGCGCAGACACTGGAATAAATGAGACACTAGAATAAATGAGGACAGCAAGGTGTATTTAAAGTAAGTGACTCAACATTGACATCCTCATTTTAGACGTTCATCTCAAATCCCCTGTCCAGCTGTCAGTACAAATTGGCCCCATTTTGCGGTCTGATACGCAGATCCCTGTGGCTTCCATAAGTGTTTGTTTGATGTCAGAATTTATACCAGCTCTCTGCATTATCTACATACTGTTTCAGTTGCTGATGAGCTTTGTCATGTTTGTACGTGTGCTTAATAAGTTGTTTCTCTTTAGCCCAGAGAAAATGGGTCTGAATTCAGAGTCGTACGCAAGATAGACGCATTGCGTGCTTGAAAATGGCGGGGGGATTTCCGCCGGTATTCAGATTCGGTCACACCTATGTGCCTGCACCACCCCTATACATCATGATCTGCATGGACTTGCTCCAGCTCTATCCACGGTGCAAAGGAACTCTCTGTAATGGCCAGATCTTTGCATAGGATTACCACTGAATAGCCTGCAGTTCTGACGCCTCACTCACGGCAAACTTATGCTAAGTGTAAGGCCGCGTATCCACTTGTAGATATAAATGAGCGGTGGAACGATTACGACATCGTAATCGTTCAGTCGCTCATTGATCGTGCATAAATCGGGCAGGTTAATGTTGAAAACAACCGGCGATGCGCGCTCCCGCTGGTCGTTTCCGACATCAATCATTGCCTGAACATGACGGTCAATCTACCGATAGCGACAGGTTGTCCATGTTCAGGAATGAGGGAGGGTGCCTGCACTGAATGACATATCGTTCAGTGTGGGCACCTACAGGATGAGGAACGACTGAACGATTACGATGTTGTAATCGTATTGTCGTTCTACTATCTGCAAGTGGAAATGCGGCTTAAGTCTTATGTTGATGCACACGTTTAGCCAGGGCCAGCTCCAGGGGTCTGAGCACCCTGTGCCGGCCCGGTACGCTGCACCCTGTAATCGCGCGCGGCCGAAATTGGGTGTGTGGTTTCATTATCATAGGCCACGCCCCATAAGTGACGTTATTTGGGGGCGTGCCCACATGGCACCCCTCCAAATAACGTCAGCTTGGGGGTAAAGCCTTGCCCTCCGTCACTGGCTGGGCTTCCCGCAGCCCTCTCATGTTAGTGAATGGATGCCGCGTGCATGCGCGCTACATCCATTCACACTCCAGGGGTCCGGCACCGCCACACAGCTGCGGCGGTGGGGGTCCCCAACCTCCTGATTTGACCACCCGGGGGCCACATTTCGGCCCACGGGTGGAACAGCGGGACAGTACTGTCCGGCTGAAATCGGGATGTTGGGGAGGGGTGCGCCCTCTATGGGTGGCGCCCCTGTTCGACCACACTGGTCGAACACACCTAGAGCCGGCTCTGCGTTTAGCCACAAGTGGAGATCTGGCTGGCTTCTGTGCTTCTCTGAATAGACCGTAGATCCGCAGAGATATACATATGTTTGTCTCAGACTGTATCTGACACATGAGATGTGCGATAACTTGCAGATGATTATGATATGCGTTCGCCTCTGAATCAAGCAGTACTGTATACTTCTTTTGTACTGTGGCTTCAGTAGCGCCAAATAGCCGTCTCAAACTTCTTTTTTTGCTCAATATTTGCGTCTTATTCACATAAATAAAACAATTGGAAGCGACAGAGCGGTTCAGTTTACCGAAATACAAACACACAGTACTTATGGGTTCTGAGTCGAATCAAAGCCCAGTTCGGAACCACTTTTATGTCACGAGTAGAATCGAGTCCTGACTCAGGACTTCTAACAATTCGTAACTCAGACTTAAAAACCGGATCCCACGTGTTTTGGATTGCATGTAAGTCCCTTCCTCGTGATCTCAGGTGCTGCAAGGTGGTCAACATTGACTGGAAATTAATGTTATTAATGTTACGAATAATAAAGGAACAACAAAAAAGGCCAAATTAAATGATTTTAGCTGTTTTTAATAATTTTTAAAGAAATCCACAACCAAAATCGAATCCGAATCGAAACACAATAATGATTTAGAATCAAAACCAAAACACAGGAGTCTGTGCACATCTCTCATTGTTGTCATACACAGGGCCTGATTCAGACGCGCTCGTGAGCGCACAGCGCTCGCAAGCGGGTCGATGGCCGGGCAGTGCGTATGCGCGGCGTGCGCACTGCGCGAGCCCCGTAGCGAGTGAATTTTCACTCGCTGCGGGACGCACTACAAGACGGGGCGGCTGTCAATTGTGATTGACAGCTCGCAACGTTTAGTAGGCATGCAGGGTGGGTGGCTGTAAACTTAGACCAGGAAGTTCACTGAGGCTTGCGGTGGACGAGACCCTACCACAAGCGTCTCGGCGCAAGCCTGATGGTTGCGATAATCGCGACCATCGCCAGGCCACCCGCTAAAGCTGTGGGTGGTCACCCACAGCTTAGCAAGCGGCCTGGAGGCCAGTGAAAAAAAAAACCGTCCTGCCCTGATTCAGAGCGAGCGCTCGCAAATAGCGAGCACCTCTGAATCAGGGACACAGACCACTGGGGCTGGCGACATTTCATTTCAAGGAACAACCAAGAAATTAATGGGGCTGATGCAAGCTGGCCGTAATGACACCAGCCAGCATAGATAATTTGCCAGTATGCAGAGTTGTACGTATCTGAATTACTGCATCACCCCCTATACCGATGCTGGGTTTCATAGCTGTCATCATTGTCAGGGCACAACTCCACATTGCCCCCAGTTACATCGGCACACCCTCTATAATAGTTTAGAAACTGGATACCACAATAATATTATATTTTATTAAAAGGTATTATTCCTAAACATATAAGTAAATATGACAGCCATAACTTATCTATTATATAATCAGCCATTGTGTAAATCTAGCACTGGTGCAGACTAAAGCTGCAGGGAAGCCCTGTCCCTTCCTCTCACAGCTCTCACTGGCTGCCTGACAGACAGACAGACACATAACCTCTTCTTCCCCAGCCAGCAGGTTTGTTCCCTGAATCTTGTCACCACCTGGAGCTACCCACTCTCCACACACACAAACATGTACACGTGGCTCCACACATGGACGCACTGCCCATCCACCCCCCACACACACAGGTGATGTGGGTGAAGGGGGACAGAGATCAAAGATAGAAGGAGATGAGACATAAATGGGAGAGGGAGCAAAAAACAGGCATGAGGAGGGAGAAAGAAGGAACAGAGATGAGAAAGACAGACGGGTGTGGATCGGGACAGAGACGGGAAGATGGGTGAATACACCTGTCAGCTCTTGGAGCAAGCAGGCCTCCCCCAGCAAACCTCACATCCCCACCCGCCACACATATCTCCAACTGCCTTTAGAAAGAGATAGACAGCAGGTGAGGAGCAAAGAGATTAGAGAGAGAGATTGAGGAGGGACAGAGATGAAAGAGAGACAGATGGTGGGGGAAGGGAAGAAAGAAAGACAGACATGGGGTGGAGGAAGGAGGAACATAAATGAGAGAGACAGATGGGGTGCAGAGAAAGGAAGGTGGGAAAGACAGGGAAAAAACAGCAGACAGGGCACAGCAAACGAACGACCCAGCAAATGATGGGTCCAAAATACAACAACAGTATAAATATATATTCTAACCTTTAGAATATCCATTCACGATTGTATTGTTTAGTTATGGCTTCCCCGTACCTGATTTTTTTCTGACATAAGGAAGTCCAAGTTTGCTCCAGGCAATCCCAACTCAAGAAAAGTCTTGACCAGTCGAAGGTCTGCACTATTACCTGGAAAGTAAGTTAGCAATTGTCAAGTTTTGACATCACAACTTTCTAAGATTTTTAGTGAAGGTGAATTCCACCCATCTTTAAAAATCAGTTTAAACTGTGCACACACAAGTAGTACTGTAATATTGTACTGCATGGTATTGCTTAGAATGGCATATGGATATGGGTTACATAATAAAGCACAATTAATACATGTCTAATAATGGGTTAGGGGAGTTTTAGGTTAATGAAACTGGCTTCAAAGTGTTTCTTATTTTTGTGTTTGAAGATATAGCGCATAAAGTTTCACAAGATTACTTGGTACACATCATAATGAGCTGACAGAAGGAGCCACAGTGCCACTCAGCAACTGGTTTGCAGCACTAGGTGATTTTGTGGCCCCAATAGGGGGAATTTGCCCCATGCTAGAGGCAAGTAGGACCGAAGTTGCAGGTTTTCCTGATTAAGGGCCAAATTCAGTTAACCGCAAAAAGTGCCGTTTGGAGAAAAGCTTTCACCGATTTGCATTTTTCGCCTGTTTTCAAAGTATCTCTGTATTCAGGGCCTGATTCAGACCCGCTCGCAAGCGCTATGCGCTCGCAAGCGGGTCGATGGTGGCCCAGTGCGCACGCACGGCGTGCGCACTGTGCGTTCGTGAGCCCCGGAGCGAGCGCAAATAGCACTCGCTCCGGCGCTCGCGTCCAAAAGGGGCAGCTGTCGATGTTGATTGACAGTTTGGAAGGCGGGGAAGGGGGGTGGCTGAGCAAACGGAGGCGCTCCTGCAGGAAGGGTCTCCTGCAGGAAGGGTCTCGTCGCAAGCCCGATGGTCTGGACCATCGCGACCATCATCATGGCCGCTCGCATAAGCTGTGGGTGGTAACCCACAGCTATGCGAGCGGCCAAGAGGCCGCAACAAAAAAAAACAAAAAAACACACGCCCTGATTCAGAGCGAGCGCTCGCTTTTTGCGAGCGGCTCTTAATCAGGCCCTCAATTCTCTAGGCAAAAACTCCATAGGCAAAAACAGGCGAAAAAGTTTCACCAGCAAATGACAGGAGAAAAGAGATGCAAAATCCATATTTTGGGGTACAAATGTGTGGACTTGGTTCAGAACCCTCTAGACACCCTCCCTAATGACTAATTAGTCAAAATAAATGTAAAAAAATATCTTAATTCACCCCAAAAAAGACGTCAGTGTTTGAAAATGGGTAAAAGTGGAGGGCCTGATATTTTGGGGGGCTATATGGATGAGAGTGAGACAGGTGTTTTTGGGATTGCAGGAGGCTGCAGCAGTTGTATTTTTTAGATTTTTAAAATCTTCATTATAGAGACATCAAAATATACTAGTACCCATTTTCAGGTACCCCAAAGTTAACCTCGGTACTTATTTTTCAGAAAAAACATTATTTTCTATAATTTTTTCACATATATGTAAATATGCATATAACAGCCCTTTGCAACAAAATAAGATCGCTAAATACCTTTATTAGGGCTATTACTACTATTCTATATTGATTCCCAGGGTCACTGAAGCTTTTTATGGGGTACAGACTGATTTCCCCCCAAAATAGGTCCTTTTCGCTAGTTTCGCTTTGTAAAACATTTGCCTATCCACATTTTCGCCTGTTTTACAATTGAATAGGGGGAAAAGCGGGGACGCGCATGGAGAAAACATTGCGTCAAAACAGGCGAATAAGGCAAATTCAATCCACTTTTTGGGGCGCGGCACTTTTCGCGGCCAATTGACTGCGGCTCTACGGGCCATATTCGATTAGCCGCAAAAAATCGAAAACTTGCCGTCAGAGAAGTTTTCGCACAAATCTTTTTGCGTCTTTGGTCTATGTGCGCTATTCAGCGATGTTTCTAGAGAGGAGGGGGCACATGTGCAGTCTCCGACATGGACCCCCTCCTCTCTGTCCGGCGGCCGGCAGCGCACTAAGCTGTGCGCAGCCAGCGCCGGAGTTATAGACTCTGGGCACTAGAGTGCGCCCAGAGTCTATAGAGTATATGCAAGTCACCGGGAAAATGCCACGCGCCCATTTTCCCTGTACTGCGCATGCGCAATTGATGGGAAAATGGCCGCGGCGGACATTTTCCAGTCGTTTTTACAGCGCCGGACCCCCGCACCAACGTGGGACTCCGGAGAGGTAAGTAATACTATGGGAGCAGGGTGTGCGGTGCGGGACCCCCTGGACCCAGGGGCCCGTGTGCCCCGCACACCCTGCACCCATTATAGATACGCCCCTGATCCTATTACAAAAGACGTGAAAATGCATTCACATGAAAACTGTTAGTGAAGTAACCTGCGAAAAGTACAGCAAGATTTGGGGAAATCTGTCTGTACCCCATAAAAAGGCTTACTGACATAGAAAATCAATTTAGAAGTGTATTAATGGGCCTAATTAAAGTATTTGTGGTTCTAAAATTGTGTTAAATGGCTGTTACTGTATAAGTATATTTGTGTAACAGTGAAAAATATTTTTGCCCAAAATAAATGCTTCAGTTAAATTAGGGGTACATGAAAATAGGTGCAAGTATATATAAACCTCCCATCGTCTGAGGATTGACCCGCGCATGAATCATTGACAAGAAAACATACTCCATTGAAATAAAGACACAGAGGACCTCATTCAGAGTCGGTCGTAAGCGGCCGCTCGGTCGTACCCAGCGATGTTCGCTAAACTGCGCATGCGTAAGATTCGCAATGCGCGTGCGCAATCTAGCTGTTGCGATCGGAAATTTCTCTCTCCTTGAACACAGCCAGGTCGTTAGTTTGAGTGACAGAATGAGGCGTTTGTGGGTGGTAACAGGGGAAGGTGCTTGTGAACGGAGGCGTGGTGTTCCGAACGCAGGCGTGCCTGACTATGCTAATGGAGTTTAATGGGAGTGCATAATTAACAAAGTAGTGTCATGGCACACGTGACATGGGTGGTTTTTACACTGACTAGATCGTAGTGCTTAAGAGAGGGTATGGTCAGCCTTAAGCTCTACGACCAGCTCCGATGGGTCCCGATGGTCTTGATTAATCCTTATAACCCCAGAGATGACGTGTGTTGCGTTCGAGAAGGGGGCGTGATTTTAGTCTTGCGGCCGCTTCTTACCCTCGCTCGTCCAGCTAACGATCTTATCTTAGGGCCGCAACTTGCGATCGCTTCATTTGCATATCCGGACCCTTTCCCCTACGACCGATTGGCCGCTTAAGACCAACTCTGAATGAGGTCCAAAGACTTGTATTTGGCAGAATTGTTAGCTATTTTATTTAAATAACAGATAATGAATTAATTACTAAAATTAATTAAATTAATTTAAATATGGTGGCAAAGAAAGAACGACTAACAACAGCCCAAGCCTAACACTATAAACCAGGGGTCTTCAAACTTGGCCCTCCAGGTACTGTGGAACTATACATCCCAGCATGCACTGCACATAGTTTTAGCATGCTGTTATATCAAAAAGGTGGCAGTGCATGCTGGGATGTGTAGTTCCACAGCAGCTGGAGGGCCAAGTTTGAAGACCCCTGCTATAAACACTCCAACCACAACACATACACTCAAGCCTTCTACCTTGACTACCCACCCGGTAAGGTGATGATGCTGCCCCCGGCGGGGTGGTCCAGCAGACTTTAACAGTCAACGAAGGTGAGCGAAACAAAAAGTAAACCAATATTCACAGCGCTAATAGGTAACCTGCCGTTCTTTCCCGCCTAGAATAGCCAACGAAGAAATCACCAAACCCAAATCCAAGAGAACACAGAAAGTAAAATTTAGGGAGGGAGGGTGGGAAGACAGGAACAAAAGAGGCTGACTCCGCCTCCAACAAACTATAATATGCCTGCTAAAAACTACAATCCTAAAAACCCATAGGCCATAATTATCACCTGATTCCACACTGGTCCGCCCCCAGCCTAGGAGGTTTAACCCTCTCCATTCCTATGCAGTCATTTCGATAATCTTTGTGTAATAAAAGTGCACTTTTAAAAAATGTTCAAAATACACCTTGTGCAGCCACCATGTTTAAAAGACACAAACGTGTCCCATCCAAACAGCCCCCCAAAATACCTGACACAGTACTTTAAACCCATCTTCCAACTCTTTTAATTTTTTCACCGCAAGAACATACTTGCCGACAATCAGCTCCCTCCCTCTGGGAGTGAGCTGATTGTCGGCTAACAGAGGGGGCGTGTCCAAATATCTGTGACACGTTGGGGGCGGAGTTGGGGTGGGGCCACTTGATCGCGTCATCGTGGCCCGACCCCTCTTCACAATGCCGTCATTTTCGGCACTGTGAAGCAAGGGGCGGGGCCACGATGACGCGATTCATCGCGAATCGCGTCACCGCCCCCCAACTCCCGCTGTGGGGATTTCCAGTGTATTCTGGGGGGAGGTCGGAAGGGTTGGGGAATGTCGGGAGGCTTGCCTGCCTTTCTGGGGGGCCGGCACCTGAAAATCGGGAGACTCCCGGCCAAATCGGGAGGGTAGGCAAGCCTTCCCCAAAAATGACATGTGATTATATTGCAAATGAAGCTACAGTACTTAAAAAAAATATTTTTGCCTAATTTGACATTAGGAGGGTGTTCAAGGGGTTCTGAACAAGTCCCCACATTTTGAAGCAAAAATGGGGATTTTGCTAATTTTTTCACTGGTCTGAGATACTGTAGTGAAAACAGTTTGCCGTTTCTTGTCTATGGAAAATTTGCACGTGCGAAAAGTTTCGGGGATAGGGATGCCTGATACACCTGCAAACACTTTTCAACAAAATGTGGCTTTTTGCAGCTAATTGGATGTGGCCCATAGTGTGAGCAGCTTAGCCTGGTGCTGGATGCTGCTTTTGCTGTGAGACCACATGCTCATTGACATGACAACCTTATTTAGTAGTAATAACCAGCCCAGGCTACAGTACTGGTCATGGTCATTCACTGCGGAAGTGGGATGGGCATGATCTCCATTTATTTATTATTATCGGGGAACCAGATTGTACAATGAATGATCTTCTGTAAGAGACCCCCAAAGGGTTAATACTAGTACTTCATGCAAAACAGTAATGCTGATTTAAGCAGGTACATTATACTGTAGTACAGTATACTATAACAATGCTAAATTCTAATTCAGGAATGGTGTGATTTATTAATATTAATCCTGATGTGCTCAGACTTCAAATTAATGTTTGAAACATTTGCCCAATAGCATCAGACAAAGGAGTCTATGTACTAAGCCTTGGAGAGAGATAAAGTGCATATAAAGTACCAATCCATCAGCTCCTAACTGCCAATTTTCAAACACAGCCAATAAAGTGACAGTTAGGAGCTGATCGGTTGGTACTGTACCCCAATCCACTTTATCTCTCTCCGAGGATTAACACATAGACCCCAAAGAATGATAACAAAAAGTACTCAGACACTTCTCAAATGCACCTTCCAAATGTTGCTAATACTGTTGAACTTTCTTGTTATTATATGAAGTAATAAAAGTTTCTTTATAATCCTAAGAACTGTATGAAAATCATGTTTTGAAATCAATTAAATTCCTTATTTCCACAGTTCACTTTGCAAATTGAGTAAAGTTTGGCCCCTCTGTTATTAAAAACTTATTATAGAACCGAGTTCAGAGGGCGAGAAAACTAATAAAACTTGAGGATGATGAAATAGTTTTATTCTTTTTTAATTTATGTTATGAAGGCAATTTCGTAGTTAGCAAAAAATTATTTCTCTAAAGCAATGCCTTTAACAGTAAATTATTCTCTAAGGATATTTTAATCTTAACTGCTCAGAATCAAAGACAGTTTTATTGTTGAGAAAAACAACTTTGCTTTTTGATATTTCCCTTCCACAAATATTGGAACGTCGTGGCCGATTCCGAAACTGACCTATCACTTTGTACGGGCGCAAATAGCGAGTTTTAACATACAGCACACGGGCAGATGCAATTATATTTGTGTACTAGTGGTAAGCTTTCAATATTAAGCATTGTCAAAATGTTGAGAAATGAATAAACTAGTTAAAGATTTCCCAAGAAGTTCTGAGAATAGGAAAAAATATGTTATTAACTAGCCCATTGATCTAGTAATGGAAAATTCCAGGATGAGAATTTCACATTTATTCAATGTGCCCATTCATTTCTATACAGGTAATAGGGCACCTATGGAAGCAACAATGAAATGAATGGGTCCAGTTTGTTCATTCTGAATGCCAAAACCACTTAAACATTTTGGCGATCTCCAAGATCAATTTACTAAATCAATCTTCCATAGATTCATCTGTTCTATACAGTATTTCGTACTTAGAAATTGGTGTTTGAGCGATGTCTGGCAATTTGCCTTTAGTTGAGTCTATGATGGGAAAAGAATTCTAAGTTACTTAAAAAAATGTCATCTTTACCATTATTTCTACTAATCGATTTATAGTAGGTGACCTGCATGTCATATTAATTTTACATATAGTATAGTTTTCTTATATTGAAATTAATTATATCACCATCTAGACCATGTACGCAGACCACTAGATGAATGCCGTCTTCTGGGTGGTCTTCCTCTGGGGGAAAATACGGTATTTCAGAAGCGAGTACGGAGAGGTCACTGTACAGGAAACCTTCAAACTTCACGTGTTCTCTGAATTTTTCTTTAGCCTGATAAAAACTAGAAAACATACTTATTATCAACACCTAAGCTTTATCAATACATAAATAACATAACTTTACAGTGTTTGTGTTTTCTCATGCCAAAATATATGTTATCAAGTTACATAACAGCCTGTTGTATTTAACAATTCATCATGTAATTGCAATGAGGTGGTTTTTAAAATGACTGTACTGTTAATGAACTAATTTACTATACAGGTGTATCCACACTGATCTAGCGTATCCTATCAAATTGCACCAAATAGCCCATTTGACATGCCACAGATTATGCGACTAGGCCACGCCAAGTGTCCCACTCCCGCCAGTGAGTTTGTACCAAATACGCATCACTAAAGCAACAAACGTACAATGAGTACACTGGACAGTGGCACCGGCATTGCAAGCTGCCGCTGTGTGATAACTGGGACGCTAACCTGGAAAAAAGTGCTAAAGAACGCTGAAGGTGCCCACACACATACCGATTTTTCATCCAATTTGGCTGACTTTGACGAATCGTGACGACAGATCATGTAAAAAATGGCCGAATCGTGAGTTTCTACTCTTGATCACGATGCCGATGCGCATCCCCGCTCATCGTACCTCGCATCTGCTGTAGGGCAGATTAGCCAATCTGGGATACAATGCACTGGCTGCAAGATAGATCTTAAGTCAGATTGGACATTTTTAACTCCAAATCGTGACCACGACTGCCTGGGGAGAGTTCAGGGAGAGTTCTGGGGAAATCGTGTACATCGGCTGATTGGGAGCAAGTCGGTATGTGTGTGGGCACCTTAAGAGTGAGCCGCAACATACATTGCGCCACTCAGTGCTGTGCTCAATATGCGACTTTATACCAAATGCATTGCAACAAAAGTACTAATACTAAATGTCCAGGACAGTCTAAGCGACTTTGGAGGCAGATGCGATGCGACACAGACACTAAATTAAGATTTAGAGCCGTATTCAATTTCAGTGGACCCGCGATACTTTTTCGCCTCCTGGACTTTTCGCCTACATCGTGTGTTTTGCAGGCGGAAAAGTATCGCGCGCGTGCCCACGTATCCCCGTATTCAATTTGTAAGTAGGCGAAAACGGGACCCGGCAAAACTTAAACAGGTGGAAAGTCATGTCAGATTTGGGGAAATCCGCCTGACACCCCCCAAAAGATGCTCTGATATGGGGGTTAGGTATGGTACCCCCCGATTTGGCTTTCTGAAGGTATTTGGTGTTTTTAAACGGGCTCAATAGCTGCTAAATAGTGTTTTTGTATACGTGGTGCAGAATAGTATTCAGGAGGTTTTTTTGCAGTAAAAATAACTTATCCCAGCAAATTTGGGGTACTTGAAAATGGGGGTCAGCATATTTTAAAGTTGCTAAAGTTGTTAAAAAAAAGTGAAAAATCCACCTGCCGCAAGCCCCTGCAATGAAAACAACACTTGGGGCATACTTGGGGACCCCCCCAGAGTCAAGTTCGCTAGTTTTTAACTTTGTCCCTCAACATTTTTTTTTTTTGCCCCTAAATTCAAAGTGATTTATTGGGGTGTTCTTAAGTGTTTTTTTTTTTTTTTAAATGTACACAGTTTACCTTTGGGGTACTGTCTGAAGGCTGCACGGGGGTTCCCCCAACGTTGCACCCCAAAACCCCAATTCTGCACTTTTTTCCGCCTGCTATTCATAGGCGAAACTTTTTCACCTATTACATTGCAATGACTTTCAAATTGAATACGGCAATACTTTTCCGCCTGGCGAAATGACGTCATTGGCGAAAAGTTTCCGCCAAAAACACGCGAAAACGACTTTTCACCTCAAATTGAATATGGGCCATAGGTGTAAAATTCAGAGAATCACTACCCATGGAGAAACATTTAAGTCGCACCATTCGTCAAGTTCCATACGGCGCAAAAGGGATGGGAGACTGAGGACAAATATGTATTTTCTTTTGCCTGAAGGATCTAAGATGACAATAACATGAAATGCAAAATACCGTATGTATTGTTTTGCATTCAATATTATAGTCGCTTTAAATCCAGCAGGCAAACCGCCGAATATAGGCCTACTTAGTAAATATAGCTAGAAGTATAATTTAGAAACAGGAAAAAAAACAGTACAAATGTCATTAGTAACGTACAGCGCACGTCCACTGTAGGATCATGCTACCTTCATTAATTTCAACATTTATAATTTTCTTCTAAAATCCTGCTTTTAGTCTCATTTGTGACCTAAATTAATTAGCTGATAAAATTGAGGGGACATCAGTACTGTAGTATTCCTGTTACTTTACCATTTCTGAGACTTTATTTTATTGCTTGAATTGCACCATGAAGTTAGATTTTACACACAGTGACGTAGGTCTGATACCTACAGAGAGTGGATGACACCTGACACCTTTACACGTTGGAGCGCAATTGTCATCTAAATAAATCAAGGTCTGTTACCTACAGTATAGACAGTGAAGTTTACATTTCATCTACACCATATGTTCCCAAACTCGGGGCCTGATTCAGACCCGGTCGCAAGCACTGAGCGCTCGCAACCGGGTCGATGGTGGCCCAGTGCGCACGCGCAGCATACGCGCAGCGTGCGCGAGCCCCGGAGCGAGCGCAATAAGCACTCGCTCCGGGACTCACTACAAAGGTGGCAGCTGTCGATGTTGATCGATGTTGATCGACAGCTCGCCCCATTTTGTAGGCGTGGCGTGGGGGTGGCTTCACAAACGGAGGCATTCCCATGCGAATGCTTACCGTTTGTGGGCGGCCCCACTGACATCACCAGTGATGTCAGTGGGAGAGCTTCCGGCTCTATTTGAGCCAGAAGCTCTCTGGGGCTTGCGGCCACGAGACCCTACCACAAGGGTCTCGTCGCAAGCCCGATGGTCGCGATGGTCTTGACCATCGCGAGCATCATCATGGCCGCTCGCTTTAACTGTGGGTTGCCACCCACAGCTAGCCGAGCGGCCAGGAGGCTGCTCCTAAAAAAAACAGCGCCTGCCCTGATTCAGAGCGAGCGCTCACTTTTTGTGAGCGCCTCTGAATCAGGCCCTCGGTCCTCAGACACCTTAATGGTCCCGGTTTTAAGGATAACCATGCATGGGCACATGTGACTTAATTAGTCAATTTGATGTCATCCTCTGTGCTCAACCATGGATATTCTTAATACCTGGACCGTTAGTCTACCCCTTAAATGCAGGTAGTTATCGGTATATGCTGATCGCTCATTAGCCGCAGAATGAAATACCAATGCCGGAAGCCCGAATGGTCTACATCCTGCCAGGGGCTGGTAAGTACCTAACCCTCCCCTGTCCCCCCCATAACCCTAACCCTCCCTTTGGGGTACGTATCCATAACCTCCCCCCGGCGGTGCCTAACCCTAACCTCCCTTCTCGCAAACTAAACCTAACCCTCCCGGGGGGGGATGCTTAACCCTAACCTCCCCCCAGTGGTGCCTTACCCTAACTCCCCCTTACCCTAGCCTAAACCTAGCCCTCCCCAGGGAGTGCCTAACCCTAAGTCCCCCTGGTGGTGCCTAAACCTAACACCCCCCCCCACGGCTAACAGATAGAAAGCCCCGCCAACCTTCATTCGGGATGCCGGCAGTCGGGATTTCAGCGTCTATCTTTAATCCAGCGTTGGGCTTCCATTTTGGGACTCTGGCCACTGGTAATCTAACTATATCCCATGTAATATTGCCCTTGTCCAAGAACATACAGTAATTAAATTATTTTAAACAGGCATATTGGACCCGTCATTTGAAGGGTTGAGGGGTCTTTCTCTCCTAACCTCCTACACTTACTCTACCTTTCACCTCTTACCATTCACCCCATCCACCGCAGTGGGAGCTATTAGCGCGGGATATGGCTGAGATGGGACAGACCATCCACGATGATTATAAAGTTGTGCAAACAAATATATCAGTCTGCAGTTCAACCCTTATTCTATATATATTTTTACAAAATTAAATAGTTTTATTTTTTTCATATTAGGGTAATAGGGCTGTGAATTTGCCTATTATGGGAGGTAGTTATGATATATTTATTAACTTGAATTAAAATTGATTGGGGATTTTTTTTTTTTACTTTAGCTCCTGACTCTTGTTGTTTCCCTTCCTCTGTGCATTTAGGTTTTGTCTTCCTTTAGATAAACAAAATTAGAACTTAGAAATCGGCGAACTTGATGGACAAACTCAAAAAGCAACTATGAACTTTGCAGACTTTAAATGTCAGGGAATGTTTTCTATCTCACCTGAGCATTCTCTCATTAATCTCTTCACCAGCATCCGAGGAGCCCTCCGAGATGACTCCGAAAGAGCCCAGTGGCTGTCTGGTTATTGGGAAGAACGCCTGTTTTGCTGAAAAACCAGGGAGAACCGGAGTGTCTTTTTGCATTGAGGAGAAAGGCAAGCACGTCGCCGTACAAGAAACAGACAGATTCACCATTTCTACGCCTCTTCTTCCGTCAAGGGCAAGAACCGTGGGTGAGCTTGAGTTGGAATCAGATAGGGAAGCACAAACGCTTCTACTGGCTTTACTTTTTTGCTCTGCATCGCAGAACTCATGGTCAGAACTGGAATCTGCCATCTGATCGCTGCCCGAGTCTTCTGTGAGTTCAATCTCATGCAGAAATGGAAAGCTATCCATAGCCTCTTTGGATTGAGACAAGATGGAGGCACTACTTTCTGCAGAGTCTCCGTCCACCGATGTTGCCAATAAAAAGGGAGCTGGGTTCAGCATCTCAGGCACTTTGTTCAGACACTCAGAAAAGCATTCGTTGCCCGGCATGTCTGCATTGCACAGCATAGATGGCCCATAGACATCCTTTTCATTGAACGGGACCTTATAATTTTCGCTGTATACGTTCTCCAAATTACTGTTACAATTTGAAAATAAATGTTGAACTTCCATATCTACGACGGGAGACTCTACAGATGTACTTTTACTTGGACAAAACAAATCACTAAAATTTTCAGAGGCCACTGCTATGTCTGTCCTCCCTATGTCAACGTTCTTTGCCAAAATGTCCAGTTGGTCATCCCTGCTGGCTGCATCTTTTGTCAGTATCACATCCTCCGCTGACTCCTCTGGGCTACTGATTTGTGGTGCCGAAACAGACTTAGTCAATTTTGAAAGCTCCACATCTCTTTCCTCTTCTTCAAAAGGCAAAGAGCTGATGGAGGTCAGAGAGGCCTGTATCCCACTTGGCAAACTCATGTTACTCTCCATTTGTCCTCCCTCTAAAGAGTTCCTGTACATACTATGCTTCCCGGACAGCTGCTGCAGCAGTTCCTCATCACTGGTCAGGTCCATCGTTTTAGTGTGAGTATCACACCACGCTACGGAGCTGGGCTCACTCTCGATTCCAGAATCCGATATCACAGATGAGGACCTCTTCATGGCACCAGAACACAAGGGGAAGTCTTTGAGTTTATCGCTGGGGAAGCACTTTGCTGCAAGAGCATTTTTCAAGGATTTACTTATTAACTCAGTGCTGTTGCTTTTGGACAATATGGGCATGCCTTGATGTGGCCTCCTGTTTTCTGGACTTGGTTTGGGTTTATGGTGGCCAAGCTCCTGCATCGCAATATTTTCAAAGGACAAGTTGTCATTGTCACTACTCATTACTCCTGCAGACTGATGCTTGTAGTCTGCATTTATTGTAGACTCACTCCATGAAGCACTTTCACTATATTGATCAAATGTAAATGGCCTCCCTTCAACATCAGGGACTCCATCAGATTTATGAGCCACTTCATCCTCACTAGTGGTTTGAACTTGCAAGTCAGTGGCAGATATATTGTCCTGAAGTTCAGAAAGTCTTTCTGTACATTGTCTTTTTTCGGAGATGTCTTGAAAACATTGCATTGGGCTCTGGTCTATACCGATACCTTCTGGACCGTCCAGGCATGGGCTGGTTTTTTCAAATGAAGCGTTTTCGTAGACTGTGGTAGTTTGAACGAAATGGAAGCTGACATCGCTGCTGCTTAAGATATTTTCAGAATCTTTTTCAGTAGTTGTTCCCAATAGTGTTATGCCTATAGTGAGTTAGGAGACACAAAAGAAGAAATTGTAATAGATGATTGCATTCAGTGGACAATCCTCTATAGGTTGTGAGCTCTCACGAGCAGGGCCCTCTTCCCTGACATTTGCCATCATCTACCCCATACTTACAATGGCCTCGTATATGCCTGCCGCTCCCATCTGCTAGGGTATAGGTTTCAGCCAGCAGGCACTTTGTCCTTATTATGACTGTACATACATAATTGTTTGTTAAATATCAGGCTTGTCTGTAGTGTAATGTTCTGTGCTTTATATCCTGTTATCGTAATGGTTTATACTTTATTTCCTGTTATGGTTACACCATTTCTATACATTTACCCCTATAGGAAGAAGAGGAGAAGGGGGATGAAGAGAAAGAGGCGGAAAAGGGGGAGGGGTAGAAGGAAAAGACGAAGGAGGAGGAGGAGGATGTAGAAGGGAAGGCGGAGAAGGATGAGGAGGAGGAGAGGAGTAGGGGAAGGGAGCCGGAGAACCCAAATCATTTTGAATAGTCTGCCAGGCACAGGTTAACCGCATCCACCAACCTTTCCTTGGGCATTCAACATATCTGTCTTCAAAGATAATGGGCAGAGAGTTCCAGTCTCCATCGATGTCCAGACATTCGGCAGGTAGAGGGGGCATGCTCATAAAATACTCGGAGCTCCTGGCCTCTCCTGACAAGTTGCTGTTATTCTGTATCCTGGAACCAGAGAGGATGTATTATTTTACCTTACACAATTGTCATGTTTGTATATTTTCCCATAACTCATTTTGCAGGTTTTTGGAATGTACAGAAAACATTCTTATTATAATAACTACAGTAAGGATGATTTGCATGATTTTAACTGAAGGCATCCAAAGAAAATAAATAAGTTTATGTTTGTCACGGTTAATGATGTAATTATAAACCCAAGACCAGAGTGTAGACTCTATATCAGGGGTAGCCAACCCTGGTCCTCAAGAGCTACCAACAGTGCATGTTTTGCAGGTATCCTCTCAGAATAACAAGTGTAATAATTAGCTCCACCTGTGGATCTTTTCAAATGTGTTAGTGAGTAATGACTGCACCTGTGCACCAGCTAGGTGGTCTGGAAAACGTGAACTGTTGGTAGCTCTTGAGGACCGAGGTTGGCTACCACTGCTCTATACTATTTCCTTCACACTCAAATTCTGCCAGATTAGGCAGTCCACAAATCCTCATGACCTATCACACAGAACAGTCGTCATCGCCCCCCCCTCCCCCTATTTCCCCCTTCGCCACTTCTCCCACAGGGCGAGATCCCTGCCATTTCCCAGTCAAAATGTATCTGTCCTTCTAATTGCCTCTGATGTCATTTATATCCACCTCATTTCTCAACTACTCTTACTGTTGACTTCCCTTGACTGTAAGTTTTAGATTGTGAGCTCTCTCGAGCAGGGCCTTCCTCCATCATCATCATCGTCCCGTCCCCACCCCGCCTCACTTTTAATATCACACCCCCTCTCCTCTACCCAACCACCCTTCACTGCCAACAATACAGTACAGTACCTCTGGGCTCATCCGGAGCTTTTTGTTTGGGTATGACTGCACATATAGGCTTGCCATATAATCCCTTTAATTCGGAAAACAGGTGAATTATAGTTTCTGCGGCTCATTAAAACCAGATGAAATGGAGACTTGAAGTCAGACAGCCACAGGACCTGTGTAATTCATATGTGTCCTGAATTAAAGGGATGATATGGCTACCCTATGTTTATGTAGTATTTTTATATACTGTAGCTTGTATCCCATGTTATCTTATGTAATGTTTTTTATTTTGATTGCACTGTTTCTGCTTATGTACTTTGTAAAGACCTGTGGACCCCTTGAAGCGCCATATAAATAAAGGATAAGAATGTTACACATCTCTTCTTTCATTTGATGGCAGGACATTAATTTCTAAGTCTGTCCAACATTCAAGAATATAGATATTGGAATATCCAATGGATACACTGTACAATTACATGGCACTCCCTCTAGTATAATGGACCACCCATACAGGTCTACTATAAAGAGGTAACTCATGTAGTCTTCAGGATGGCCAAAGAACCATATGCAGCCAAGGGTTTACACATGGTGCATGGCATGCCTGCAAACCCTTAGTGGTCGAATGCAACACATTTTATGTAATTACTAAGCTCCGATGTTGGGTTATGGTTTTGTAGCAGAAATTCCATCACACTCACAGATTCTCCTGAAAAGTCAGGGCAGCGGGTTTCTCATGTTCAGCGTAGAAGAACGCTTCTGAAAACCTTCGTACCTGGAAAAAGGAAGACAAATGTTTTTAAAACACATCGTTGGGGTCTGAAATGGGATGGGGTCAGCTCCGGTAACTGAACCTTGAAATAATTATAAACATCTCCAACATATGCAAAAGGTATAGAACGGAGATTGGGCATATCAACTTGGCTGCTTCTAAAATTGTGAATGACTTTGGAATTAATTTCCAAATTTGCCAATAATTTAAGCCCGTTGGAAAATTAGACCAATTATAGTGCATGGAAGATACAGAAATCACTCATCATAGATAAATAAATGTCACATGTTAACAGCCTTATTTGTGTCCCCCATCACCATGTGTGGTATTAGGGGGAGCATGGTTTGGTGATCCACCACTTCCTTTGTGTCTTGTTTACCTGATCAGCTCTTGGGAGTAGCCAGAAGGTTCCCACATGCTGACATACAATCTGCCACGTAAGCCTTAGTAAGCATACAGAAGTATACAGTGGGCGATTGGTTCAATTTAACTAAAAATGTTAAGTTAGCTCTTTTTACGGGGATGGGTATGAGATGCCGGCGCTAAACCTAACCCTCCCCCTAGTGTCTAATCCCAGTACGTACATTCAGGCTCTCGGCAGTCGGGATGCCGGCACGGGCATTCTGATAAGTGTTGGATTTCCGGCGTCGGCATTGTGACCGCATCCCATTTTTACAATGCACGGGCAAAACGTAACTTCTCCAAATGCTGTATGGTAACAAACTATCTGTGCGAGGAGTGTGGATAGTGCAAGGTCAATGTTCCCCCACTCCCTTGTAGCTCCCATTAGTACTGTCTGGTTATTTATTAGCCAAACCTCGTATACAGCACAGAGATTACTTTGACTGAGGGCCTGATTCAGCAAGGAACGCAAAGGAGAGAACGCACGGACTCGGCCGATGTTTTTGCACTGCGCATGCGTATGCATCGCACTGCGCGTGCGTGAACTAGCCAGTGCAATCGGGTTATGGTACGCAGACTACACGCAGTGTGCACGCAGACCCTTCCGATATTGATTGACAGGAAGTGACGTTTGTGGGTGGTGACGGGGGCGGTCAGGTGAACGCAGGCGTTATAACGCCGTTATAGGGGTGTGCATAATTAAGGCAGTGCGGCGGCATACGCAGCCATACCGTAAGCTGTACACAGGAAGCGGCCAAATCCTGCAGCAGGTCAGGTCATCCACTATTATACTAATGGGTCCGATGGTTCTCGATGTTACCGATGTTTACGCCATCTTGCGTGCTGATCAGGCTGTGAGTAAAGGGAGATGGGCGGCTGGGTGTCTGCATCTTGCGCTGCGGTCTCCATGCGTATGCATTGATTAGCATATTCTCGCAGCGGACGGGTGCGTGCATCTGATAGCGTGCGTCCCTTGCTGAATCAGGCCCTGAGTACCTCTGGGAGTATTACCCCCATCCCTGGCAGTCTATAGAAACATATTTAGGATGAATATATATATATATATATATATATGTATATGGAGAAATAAGTTACCCGTAGGGTGTGGTGTTCTTGCATGAGGTAGGTCGTCACTTCTGGCTGGAGAGTCACTATTTCCAGAAACTTGGTCCACAATACCAAGAGCTGAGAACACAGCCATGCCAAATCCTTGCTGATCTGCTCGGTTATCCTGTCTGGGTTGTTCAGCTCCTGCAAGAGACAAAAAACATAAAACAATTAGTAACAGCTAATTATGACATTGCTAAACTACAACTCCCAAATGTAACAAACTGTTGAAGTATATAGAGTATATTAAGTTACATGAAAGGAGCTGTCCCCCCCTGACTAGGATTCAGAGAACCCCAACCGTCCTACCTAAAACTAGATAACAGGAGGAGAGGACCCCCCACCTCTCAGACAGTCATGTTATGTACAGCGCAGCTTTCCTCCAAAACCTTCCCCAGCTACAATGCAGTGGCACCACCTCATGTTTGAGGTTGGAACTTTATAAAAGATTGTCCAATTCTGCCAGGCACAGAATTCTGGGCCTGATTCAGAGCCACTCGTTATTTGTGGTCGTTCGTTCTAAAACTAGGGGTGGCTATTCAAATGAACCGTTCGCTGTTTGCGTTCTGTTCACGCCTCTATGTCTGAACGAGCGAACAAAACTTGCGTTCGTTTTTTAGAAAAGTACGCCCCCTAGCCGCTCGCATCCTACGTCATGTCCGCTATTTATTAGATTAATCGAGAACATCGACAAGGGTATGAACTGCTCGCTATTCTTGGGGTTGGTGTTTGCTACCACAATTTTGCGAGCAGTTCTGACTATAAAATAACCCAGTGACGTGGTCCATGACGCTGCTGTTTTAAATATGCACACCCATAAAACGCCCGTTTTGACCTTTAAGCATGCCTGCGTTCTGATTTCCACTCCCCATTTTCAAGCACCTTCCCCCGTTACCACCCACATACGCCTCTTTCTGTCACTCAAAATAGCAGGCATTCGCTATTTTGCGAGCACATGAATTTCGGCCGCACTGACTGGTTCGCGCATGCGTATAATGATCCGTACGCATGCGCAGT
Source organism: Taudactylus pleione (assembly GCA_031769625.1). Taxonomy (NCBI): domain Eukaryota; kingdom Metazoa; phylum Chordata; class Amphibia; order Anura; family Myobatrachidae; genus Taudactylus; species Taudactylus pleione. The sequence goes on along the minus strand of JAUIMM010000319.1, from coordinate 276,082 downwards.
TGGGCAAACATCGCTCAGAGCGAACGAGCTGCCGCTTACGAGTGGCTCTGAATCAGGCCCTCTGTTTTAGATTTATCGGGCATTGCGCTAACAAAAATAACGATTTGTTATTTGCAGAAGAATTAAGCTAAATTGTACAACCAACATTTGTCAGTGTGGTCAGTCTGGCAGCAACAAAGAGTAATGGTGCATACACACGGTCAGATTTTTCTTCAGATCTGAACGATAACGATTTAAAAATTCGTTCAATCGTTCATATCTGAAGGAAAATCTGACATGTCTGAACGATGAACGATGTGCGTTCCCGATGGTCAGATAACGATATCTGACATCTGATGTGTTTGCAGTCTGATTTGGACGATTCCATTCATTTTAATGGAGTCAAAAATCGTTCGTAGTTCAAATCGTTCAAATCGTTGGTCAAATCGTTCATCAAATAGTTCAGATCGTTCAATCGTTCATCTGACACATCTGACAAATCTGACAAATCTGACCGTGTGTATGCACCTTAAATGGTTCTCACTCTGATTTGCTTCCAGACTGAACCTGTACTGTAGCGAAGCATATTCTCATGAGAGAGACATTGTTTCTCTGTTTATGGGGGAGAGGTATCAAGGCTTGGAGAGAGATATAGTGGAGCAGTTGCCCAAAGCAACCAATCAGCTTCTGTCATTTATCTAGCACAGTCCATGAAATGACAGTTAGATTCTGACTGGTTTCTTTGGGCAACTGAAACCACTTTATATCTCTCCAAGGCTTGATACAACTCCCCTGCTATGTCTCTACAGAGTAGGACTGTCCATCAAGGCACATGCCATAGATGGTTGGTAACTTATAACCATTGGTATGATATTATCCATGGTTGAACCATCGATAGTAGGTCTCCATGTATGCGCAGAACACAACCACTCATGCACTATAAGGCCTCCGAATATATGATGGAGATGCGTTGCGCTTAGGTCAATTTATTGGGGTTATGGGTCGGGAGCTGCTATATATAAGGGATCACCAAATCCATTTTCAGAAATATAGTAAAAATTGGTTTATATAGCGCTCACCTTTTTGTGTATCATGTGGTGGGTTTCTAACTAAATTTGGTCGACAGATTGATTTACTAAATAGAATAATGTAACCAGTTCACACTCACTTAGTGAGGTTTGTGTGTTTATTTGTTAATAGTAGGTTTCAGAAAATGTTGACAAAATGATATTCCAGTGTAATATAAATGTTTTTTATTTTAGCTCATATAAATATGTTATAATAAACAAACAGACATGAATAACGTTTGGAAAGGTATTGGTGGGAAAAATGAGGGTGGAAGAGGGAAAAGTGAATGTGGGGGAAACACAAAAAAGAGGGGGGAAGTTAAAAAAAATATATAAAATAAATAAATAAAAATAAAAATTTAAATGAAAATAAAATTTGAATAGCAGTCCAATACTGAAGAAAAGATGATAAAGGATATTCAACAAAATCCTAGAGATCCGCTTGTTACACAGTTGCCAAATTGGTAAACAGACATTGTATCAATTGGAATGGATTTGTTAAAATGTTTCAAAGATGTCAGCCAGGAAAATTACTATCCAGATAGGCACCTTCGATAATGTGGGTGGTCTATGGTAACAGAAGTGATGTCTGTGAATGTTAAAGTCCTTATGAGAACCGGACCCACCCGCTGTTCTTACAACTAGGCTGTTAGCCCTGCAGTGGCAGGCAGTCTTTCAACTGTGTTTTTGAGGAAGGTAAGTACCAGGCTAGCGCTATTACATACTGCGATGGTTTGCAGTATGTATAGCATTCCCTCCAGTTGTGGCTGAAAGGGGTGCCTGACAGCGTACCGGGATAGAGTGCGGGAATGCACAGGCAGTGGGTACGCCGCTGACACTTAGCACTCTGTCACGTTTTCCCAGCACCGCCAGAGTTCCCAAGGCACTGCGCCAAATTGAAACCAACCGGATATTACGGGCTGTAGTTTGGAAGCCGACGGTCTAAATCCCGACCGCTGCCTTCCAGACGTTCTAATCCCGGCGTGGTACTAATGACAGGCGTCTAAATCTAGACGCCTGTCATTAACCAGACGCCGAAAGACCAATGCCTGGCATCCCGATCGAAGTGATGCCGGGCGCCGGGCACGGTCAGTCGCGGGGCGGGGGAGGGTTAGGTTTAGGCACCCCCCTGGGAGATTAGGGTTAGTCCAGGGGAAGGGGGAATAAGGGTTAGGCACCCCCGGGGGGAGGTTAGGGTTAGTCCAGGGGAAGGGGGAATAAGGGTTAGGCACCCCCAGGGGGAGGTTAGGGTTAGGCATCCCCCTGGAGGACTTAGGTTTAGACTGCAGGGAAGGGGGGGTTAGGTTTAGGCACTTAGAGGGGGGATTAGGGTTGGGCACTTGGGGGGGAGGTTAAGTGCCGCCTTTTCTTTTTCATGATTCTGCTAGATTGTGTGTATATATATATATATGTCCATAGACAAAAAAAACCTTATGCTTTCATAATGTTCCATTAAGGCAGTGGTGTCAAACTCGGGCTCTCCAACTGCAGTTGGACTACACATCCCAGCATGCAGTGCTACAGTTTTGCTATTAGAGAATGCTAAGACAGTGGCAGGGCATGCTGGGATATGTAGTCCCACAAAAGCTGAAGGGCCCGAGTTTGACAACACTGCATTAAGGCTTCTTAGATGTGATCTAAAATTTCACAAAACCTACTGGATTTCTGCTACTCAAACTCAAAGAAGCAATGAAGTTCCAATCATTAAGGCTGACACCTTAATAGACAAGTTCCTTGCGCAATACAGATATGGTATGCCATCACACCCTATGGTTAACTGCAGATTCAGCACTCTCACAGAGTGAGATTGCTATCACTCACAAAATGGTGGAGCAGCTAATTCACAGAATGGTGTACTCATTGGAATACACATATGCAGTCTATGCAACTGAGAACTGAATAGTTATGTGGCACACACATCCCACTCAGTGTCCACAATCTTTCAATTTAGTCACCACAACAATCCCACTAGGTTCCAACATCCTTCTCGCTCCATACATCTATCTCATTCAGAATATACATTCAGCTCCATAATTGCCAAAATTATCATACTCTGTCTATGCATGTGCAATTTCTTCCCCTATACGCCTCCATGCTGCTCTATTTTCCCCAGTCCCTACTGCTGTGTGGTCTCCTAACTGTGCTAGTCTGTATTCCCTCATCCGCACCAATCTGTCTTTCCCCATCCACATCGCCCTGTCTTCCTGCATCTATGCCACTCTGTTCCTACCATCTGCACCACTGCCTTCCCTCCAAGAGAGACGGTTGCAGGGGCGGGCTGCAGGTGTGCAGGGCAGTGGCAGCACCGGGCAGTTCACAAGGGTGGCAGTGGGAGTGTGGGGCAGTGGCAGCGGTGGGGGGAGACAGAGGGGCTCATTGGCACTAATGGTCCAAACCCTGAACTGCTTCTTAAGGCCCCTGCACAAGGAACGATGTGCTCATGATGCAATATCGTAAACGATTTCCCTTGAACTCTCCCCGGCACTCCAGGACATGATATGGTGCTTAAACAGCACATTCAGACATAAGATCTAAAGATTTGCAGATCAGTAAGATCCATGATGCAGGCACTGTGTAAAAACAATAATTCAGAGATGCGCACATGGATCAGTGCAATCCGTGCGGCATGCATCTGAGAATAAAAAATTAATATGATGCATGGACAGTGAGATCCGTCCATGCATCTGTGCTAATAAATGAAAACAAGTGAATTTGAAAAAATAAATTGCATCCCCCACCCCACCAAAAGCAAAACCAGCCCCAGGTTTTCTCACAGCCTGTCCTGGTTGTGAAAATACAGGGGACAAATGACACAGAGGTCCCCTTGTATTTAGCACAACCAGCACCGGATTTCCAGAGCCAGTCCTGGTTTTCAGAATAAAGGGGACAAAAGACATAGAGGTCCCCTGTATTTAGCACAACCAGCACTGGGCTCAATCCTGGTTTTGGAAATAAAGAGGACAAAAGCGGAGGTGTCCACTGTAATTGCCATAACCAGTACCTGACCCTTTCCCACAGCCAGGGGAACCCTTTCACCGAATCCCAGGCTAAATATTCCTGGGGAGGTGGGGACCAGGACTGTAGAGAGGGAGGTGCGGCTGGTGCCTCCACACAGGGCGGAATCCTCCAGGGTCACCGGCCACATACTTCCCAGCTCCGGAGGTCTGCAGGAAGAGAACTACTGCAGTGGTGTGCGGCGCACTAAGAACTAAGAAGGTACCACCCGCCCTCCACCCACCTGGAGGGAAAGTTAAGCTCTCAAGGGGAGGAGGGGGCGGGGGGAGCGAGAGGGGCGGCAGTGCTGCACAGGGCGTACTGCTGTCCAGATACGGCACTGGTGGGTCCCCCCATTAAAAGGGTCCCCCTCTCCAGGGCACTCCAGACCTGGGATGATAGCACAAAGCTATCCCCGGCACCCCTGAGCGGCGGGTGAAGTGTTGATTGTGTAAAGTGTGGTGTAAAAATTTTAAATAGATGTACTAATATTGTCTTTTGCTGGTGAACTACAGGTCACAACAAGCCTCCCCCACATGCTGGCACTTGGAGAACCACAAGTACCAGCATGCATTGCATTACGGGCCTGCTGACACTTGTAGTCTGCATGTAAAAGAAAATATTAAAATAAACACAATACACTTTAGTATTTTAATAAAAGTTTATTATACTGCATCTTCACTTGGGGGCAGCGGGCTTTGAGCTCTATTTCATGGCCGCCGCCCACTGAGGGCTCCCGGCATCTTCACTTGTGGGGCCGCCGCCCATCCAGGGCTTCCGGTGTCTTCACCAGAAGCCCTGGGAAGCGGCGGCCTATAAGCTCTTTTTTATGGCCGCTGCCTCCCCAGGGCTTCTGACATCTATCTTCAGGAGCTCTTGCATGCTCCTTCCCCACCGGCGGACTGTCAGCTGCTGCCTCGACATCACGAGCCGTGATTGGCTCGCGGTGGCCATCTCGAGATTCAAAAATGGTGCTAAAGCACCGTTTTTGAAAATGGCACTGCTGGAAACTTGGTAGAATGGCTTGCAGGGACTGGATCCTCTCAGATCCAGGTCTGCTGCCAAGCTCGCTAGCTCTGCCGGGTCCCGCCATCGCTAACGCCTGCGCCTCTGCTGGGTCCGGCCGCCACCCGCTACCTCCGCCGGGTACCGATGCCGCTAACGCCTGCACCGGGATGTGAGCTAAAAGGCAGCCATGTTAGTGCAACCAAGTGAATACAATGTACACCCCCCACAGGAGGCAACCTACTGAGCATGCACAGCAAGTTGACATTCCCGATCTTTAAAATGGGGCTTATTTTGGCCAATTGTTAGAAAAACTGTAACTTTCTCATTTAGACAACAAAAAATCTAAAAAAGGGAAGAGTGTAAGAAAAATATGTATATTTATTCAGACTGTAAATGCATAATCAGAAATAAATTGCATAGAAATATTATAAATGAATAATTTAAAATAAATATAAAAAGCAAAGTGAATACTTTAAAAGTTATATGAACATATCCTTCCTGGATGGAAGAATAATGAATCCCAATATTATAGAGTAATCCAAATGTCAATAATCCTCCAAAGATAAATGAAATAAATGTTCCATGTATATTGCAGGGAAAGAAGAACATTGATACAATTGTATCCGGTCAGGAGCATTGACTTGGAATATGAAACAATGTCTCCATTAGGGTGCAGTTTGCAATAATCACAGATGTTCCATAGAAAAAGCCACTCCTAGATGGTAATAACAAACTGTTTAACACTGCAGTGTATAGGGTTGAAATATTAGGACTATAAAGAAGTTACCAAAATTGAACTTCTTATCCGTGCTATAAGCTGTGATTAAAAGTCACAAATAGTGATTAAGTGGATAGCTTACCACTTGGAGTTGGTATAATAGTAACACTGAGGCTGTGCAGAGATGTTCGGCGTGGAATCACTAGTCTGTGCTGTATGATAGTGGCTCCATTCACAAAGCTCAATGAGACCGACGTCTCTACCCAGCCCTGAGAGGTGCACGTCAGCTACACAGGACGGTCTGATTGACCGTTACTCCTCCATTGACTGTTGGAAACTGGACTGCAGACAAGTGGCTCATACGCTGGTGAACTCCAGAGTCCACCATAGATGTTTAAGTGCAATAGCCGGTTGATGTGTCCATAGAATTGAATGAAGGTGGTTAGCCAAAGGCTTCCTGAGCGGGTCCCTGCAATCCTTGGAATATTCAATATAAGAAATGGAGGATCGAGCAGTCTTCTAACGCGTTTCTTCACTCCAGGTAATTTCGTCAGAGGATCTATGCTATCTGAACTTTCATTTACCTGAACCCCAAAAGGCCCTACACTAGAACAAGAGCTACCTAACAAAACAAACCCCAAGTCCTAATTCGTCCTCTACCCTACCCCCACAGACTATGGCAGAAAAATGTCCGTTTTGACCAAACAGAAAGTGAAAGAAAAAAACTGTCAGTTTAAACTTTAGATTACTCCCAATTACTAATTTTTTATTTTTTTGACCTGATTGACGTGCAGCACCAAGCGACAGTTCTACCCTTTAATGCCAAATTTCAGCTCAGTACATCCAATAGCTTTTGAGATGTAGCCCCTCAAACACCATGCCCCCATCTCAGGACTAAGAAACGTCCAACGTTAAGGACTATAGATGCAGTGGTCGGCCAAGGAAACTTAGTGCATCAGATGAAAGACACATCAGTCTTACTTCCCTTCGAAATCGGAAAATGTTCAGCAGTGCCATCAGCTCCGAACTAACAGAAACCAGTGGGGCCCAGGTACTGTACATCCATCTACTCTTCGGAGAAGTCTGGACAGAACAGAAGTGGTTTTCATGGAAGAATTGTGACCAAAAGTCATACCTTCAACAAAAAAGCAAGGTCAAGCAAAAGCATAAGAACTGGGGTGCAGAAACATGGCAGTAGGTGCTCTGGACTGATTAGTCAAAATGTGAATTATTTGGCTGTAACAGAAGGCAGTTGTTCGCCAAAGGGCTGGAGAGTGGTTCAATAATGAGTGTCTGCAGGCAACAGTGAAGAATGGTGGAGAGGATTTGGTCAGGATTAATGGTGTCCTCAATGTTGAGAAATATAGGCAAGTACTTATCCATTATGCAGTACCAACAGGGAGGCGTCTGATTGGCTCCAAATTTATTCTGCAGCAGGACGGCGACCCCAAACATACAGCCAATGTCATTAAGAACTATCTTCAGCATAAAGAAGAACAAGGAGTCCTGAAAGTGATGGTATGGCTCCACAGAGCCCTGATCTCAACATCATCAAGTCTATCTGTGATTACATGAAGAGAAAGAAGGATTTGAGAAAATCTACATCCGCAGAAGATCTGTGGTTAGTTCTCCAAGATGTTTGGAACAACCTCCCTGCCGAGTTCCTTCAAAAACTGTGGGGGTCATTCAGATCCGCTCGCGAGCGAAGGTCGCTCGCTAGCGGGTCGATGTTGGGCGAATGCGCATGCGCATTACGGAGGGAGCTCCGTCGTGCGCATGCGCAAGACACGGCGAGCGATGAGGAATACGTCGCTCCGGGTCTCGCACCAAAGGGGGCGTGCTGTCGATGGTGACTGACAGCACGCCCCCTTTGGTGGGCGTTCTGGGGGCGTGGCTGCCAGACGGAGGCGTTCCCATGGGAATGCCTACCGTCTGAGTCCGGCCCCACTGACATCACTAGTGATGTCAGTGGGAGTGACTTTGGCTCTGATAGAGCCAAAATCACTCCTGGGCTTGCGGCAGCAAGACCCTACCGCAGGGTCTCGTCGCAAGCCCGATGGTCGCGATGGTCTTTGACCATCGTGACCATCATCATGGACGCTCGCATAAACTGTGGGTGGTAACCCACAGCTATGCGAGCGTCCAAAAGGCCGCTCCACATTTAAATAGGACGGCCCTGATTCAGAGCGAGCGCTCTGGTCAGAACGTTCAGCTCTGAATCAGGCCCAGTGTGCAAGTGTACCTAGTAGAATTGATGCTGTTTTGAAGGCAAAGGTGGGTCACACCAAATATTGATTTGATTTAGATTTTTCTTCTGTTCATTCACTCTGCATTTTAATTGATAAAAATAAACTATTAACACTTCTATTTTTGAAGGCATTCTTACTTTGCAGCATTTTTTCCACACCTGGCTAAAACTTTGCACAGTACTACAAAGACATTGGAAATTCCTTGAAGCACTTTGGACCTAAACAACAAGGTTTAGATTTGTATTACACCATTGTGCACTGAAGGCGCTCACCCATAACCTTATTTTTTATTCTTTACTGATGATCTGTGAATATATCATCTATTTGGAAGACTGAAGCAGCCACCTCAAAGAAGAGAAGGAGTGCAACACACTACTGACTTATCACAGTTTTATTGTTTATTTACAACTATTGTATATATTTTTATGATTCTTCTGGCACTGTATGGTTAGTTGCACCACGTACACTATTGTTCACACACACACACACGTATATAATACAGGTTGAGTCTCCCATATCCAAATATTCCAAAATACGGAATATTTCCAAATACGGAATATTTTTATCATGACTGAGAAAGTGAAACCTTTGCTTTCTGATGCTTCAATGCACACAAACTTTGTTTAAAGCACAAAATTATTAAAATACAGTATAAAATAACCTTCAGGCTGTGTGTATAAGGTGTATATGAAACTTAAATGAATTTCATGTATGTACACACACTTTTTTTTATGCACAAAATTATTAAAAATATTGTATAAAATGACCTGCCGGCTGTGTGTATTTTTGAGTCCCATTCCCAAGATATCTCATTATGGTATGCATATATTCCAAAATAAGGAATATTCCGATATCCAAAATTCCCCTGTTCCCAAGCATTTTGGATATGGGAGACTCAACCTGTACACACATCAGGTAAAATAAGTATTGAACACATCAACATTTTTCTCAGTAAATATATATGTAATGGGGCTATTGTAATGGAATTCTCACCAAATGTCAGCAATCCACACATGCAATCCACACATGCAAAGAAATCAAACCATAGATATCCATAATTATGTGTAATAATAATGTGAAATGACACAGGGAAAAAGTATTGAACACGCTTACTGAAATTTATTTAATACTTCGTACAAAAGCCTTTGTTAGTAATGACAGCTTCAAGGCGCCTCCTGTATGGAGAAACTAGCCGCATGCATTGCTCAGGTGGGATTTTGGCCCATTCTTCCACACAAACAGTCTTCAAACCTTGAAGGTTCCGTGGGTCTCTTCTATGAGCTTTGATCTTTAGTTCTTTCCATAGATTTTCAATTGGAGTCAAGTCAGGTGATTGGCTGGGCCATTCTAGCAGCTTTATTTTCTTTCTCTGGCATCAAGTGAGAGTGTCCTTGTCTGTGTGTTTGGGATCATTGTCTTGCTGAAAGGTCCGCCCTTGTTTCATCTTCAGCATCCTGGTAAATAGCATAAAATTTTTATCAAGAATGTCTCGGTACATTTTTCCATTCATCCTTCTTTCAATCAGATGAAGTAAGCCAGTACCGTATGCTGAAAAACAGCCCCACACCATGATGTTCCCATCTCCAAACGTCACTGTTGGTATGGTGATTTCGGGGTGATGTGCAGTGTAATTTCTCCTCCAAACGTGGTGTGTATCATGGCATCCAAAGAGTTAAATTTTGGTCTCATCTGACCAGATTATATTCTCTCAGTATTTCACAGGCTTATCCAAATGTTGTGCAGCAAACTTTAAACGAGCTTCAACATGCTTTTTCTTCAGCAATGGAGTCCTGCGTGGTGAGCGTGCATACAGGCCATGCCGGGTGAGTGCATTACTTATTGTTTTCTTTGAAACAATTGTAGCTGCTAATTCCAGGTCTTTCTGAAGCTCTCCACAAGTGGTCCTTGGTTCTTGGACAACTCTTCTGATAATTCTTTTCACTCCTCTGTCAGAAATCTTGTGAGGAGCACATGGTCGTGGCCGGTTTATGGTGAAATGATGTTATTTCCACTTCCGGATTATGGCCCCAACAGTGCTCACTAGAACATTCAGAAGTTTAGAAATCCTTATGTAACCAATGCCATCAGTATGTTTTGCAACAATAAGGTTGCAAAGGTCTTGAGAGAGATCTTTGCTTTTACCCATCATGAGATGTTTCTTGTGTGACACCTTGTCAATGAGACACCTTTTTATAGGCCATCAGTTGGGACTGAAACAGCTTATATTAATTTGCACTGACAAGGGACAGGATTGCTTTCTAATTACTGATAGATTTCAGCTGGTGTCTTGGCTTTCCATGCCTTTTTGCACCTCCCTTTCTTCATGTGTTCAATACTTTTTCCCTGTGTCATTTCACATTATTGGACATAACTTAATTTATGGACATCTATGTTTTGCTTTCTTTGCATGTGTGGATTGCATGGGTAGTTGCTGACATTTGGTTACAATTTGATTAGAATAAACCCATTACAAATATACTGTATTTACTGAGAAAAATGTTGATGTGTTCAATACTTATTTTACCCGCTGTAAATGAAAATAGAATAGATTAAAAATATATATTTTTTGACTGTTTGTCACAATACAAATGTATTAATTTACAGTTATTTATATAGCACACACATATTCCATAGTGCAATAGAGAGAATATTTTATCATTCACATCAGTCCCTACTGAAGTCGTGATGGCCGCAGTCATCGCCCACTCAGAATGGGCAACGATCCTGCTCAGCCGAGGCCAGAAAACCTGCGTCAATAGATGCAGACCCTGACCCCAGCATGCCTACAAAATGTGCAGTCCTCCCGCCATCACAGATGTATGCAAACCATCGGGCTTGCATACATCTCTGAATCAGACCCATAGTTTGGGCTGTGGTGGGAATTGAACCCAAGGCCTCAGTAATGTTAGGCAGTAGTACTGATGCTAAATACTGTATATGTAGTTTATGAAAATCCAGCAGTTTCAATAAGACATACTGTGACAGGGTCAGCATAATTCCACATGAAGTGAATGTGGAATGTGCAGATAGTTCAAGTGTTGCCTCAATCAGTTGTCAGATCCAGGTCAGGGTTTGTGTGTAAGTTTGAGTTTGGAAAGGCAGCTGATTACAGACACCTGTGTGAGGCTGGTAAAAGCGCTGCAGAGACACTGGGAAACTGATCCTGACGGTGAAGTAGTCCCCCAGGTTATAGGCCCGGGGCTGACTAGTGTTAGGGATCCTGGTCCTGTGAGTCCACTAAAGAACTGTGTTGCTGTTTGGAAGATTCTGTGTACCAGCCTGTAACATCTTGCCTGTGAACACTGCAATGTCCTGTATTCCTGCGTGTGGTGAGAAAATAAATGTCTGATTTTACTCAGTCTATGTGATTCTTGTCACAATACATAAACAACATTTATGTGCTAGTGAATAGGGAGACTTCCCCAGGGAACCAGGATGATAAAACATTGTGCAGCATGAGATCCAAAAACTGACTCTTTTTATAGAGTTCCCCTGAATGGCGCAGAGATAAGAGTGACAGATCCTTTATCTACACATGTATAGTATCTTATCATATCCACGTCTGACTAGCAAGAAGCATAAGCTTCTAGTCCAACAAACGATTAATCCTATATCATAACTGTGAAAGCTTTTCCACCCTTCAGTGCTGAGAAATACATTATCTGAGGGTACTTTGTAATTATAATAACTGCATCAAAACAGTATTTCAAAACCTTCCTTATTGCCAGCTGCACTGAATTGCACATCTGAAGCTGTGTGAGCCTTATATGGCTTTTCTTAAACAGACAGGCATTAAAATATTAGCTGATGGATACAGCTACAGTATATGGACAGTTACAGGATTTGTCTGTGACGTGTATGTCTCATGGAGGCCACTAGATGGTGCTGTTTTACTGTCTGTTTTTTAATCAAGATTCACAATTGTCAAATGAAATATTGAAGTTACTCCAAGAGGCTAAGGGGGAATGCAGCCGGTATTTAGCTATTCTCTAACAGTAGATTGGTGATTAAACATGTCTTCATTGTGTTAGCTTATTAATTGCCTGTTCATTAAGACATAATTAAATGTAACAGGATAGTTCCTTTTGTAATTCTTGCACGTCTGTCAACATACATCTTGAAATAGATTGCTGGCACTTCCATCGGTGCGTCTGCAAGTATTCTATATTACACCGTGATCACTTGCTGTCTCTTCTAACCAGGTTTAAATTGAAAAATGAAATTGAAAATATTGAAGTGTCCTTAATATTTTTTTCTTTCGAGTAATCTCTAAACATACAGAAGATAGACAGAACCTCTATTCTGCAACATAAACAGGGCAAAGATATATTTTAAGCAACTGATTTAAAGGAGGGGAGGTTTTACAAAGCATACATAATAAATTAGGATGTGTCTGGGCACCTATTTGATGCCAGTCTTTATCACCCTTTTGTCCCAGTGTCATCTATGTTGAAGTGGGCAAGAATGTAACAAACTGTAGCCAATCAGATTATTTGATTCTTTACAGCAGTGTGATTGTGTCAGTGAGACAGCAGGACTGCATGTGATGGGGCAGTGACATGGTGTGAGGAAGGGAAAGGTAGTAGGAAGCCACAGACTGATATATGGGAGGAGCAGGGTCCCCAGCAGCACAGAGTATATCAGGAGATGAGTGATGTGTTCGTGAGGACAGGGCTGCATGTGACAGGGGCAGTGACATGATGTGAGGAGGGGAATCTAGGCAGCAGGAAGCCTCAGACTGAGAGTTATATAGTGGAGCAGGGTCCCCAGCAGCACAGAGTATATCAGGAGATGAGTGATGTGTTAGTGAGGACAGGGCTACATGTGACAGAGGCAGTGACATGATGTGATGGGGGGATGGAGGCAGCAGGAAGTCACAGACTGAGAGTTATATAGTGGAAGGAGCAGGGTCCAACAGCAACACAGAGTATATCAGGAGATGAGTGATGTGTTAGTGAGGACAGGGTTGCATGTGACAGGGGCAGTGACATGATGTGAGGAGGGAAATGGGGGCAGCAGGAAGCCACAGACTGAAAGTTATATAGTGGAAGGAGCAGGGTCCCCCAGCAGCACAGAGTATATCAGGATATGAGTGATGTGTTACTGAGGACAGGGCTGCATGTGACAGGGGCAGTGACAGGATGTGAGGAGGGGAATGGAGGCAGCAGCACAGAGTATATCAGGAGATGAGTGATATGTTAGTGAAGACAGGGTTGCATATGACAGGGGCAGTGACATGATGTGAAGAGGGGAATGGAGACAGCAGGAAGTCAGACTGAGAGTTATATAGTGGAAGGAGCAGTGTCCCCAGCAGCACAGAGTATATCAGGAGATGAGTGATGTGTTACTGAGGACAGGGCTATTGACATGATGTGAGGAGGGGAATGGAGACAGCAGGACGCAACATACAGAGTTATATAGTGGGTGGAGCAGGGTCCCCCAGCAGCACAGAGTATATCAGGAGACGAGTGACGTGATAGTGAGGACAGGGCTGCATTTGACAGAGGCAGTGACATGGTGTGACGAAGGGAAAGGTAGTAGGAAGCCTCAGACTGATATATGGGAGGAGCAGGGTCCCCAGCAGCACAGAGTATATCAGGAGATGAGTGATGTGTTACTGAGGACAGGGCTGCGTGTGACAGGGGCAGTGACATGTGAGGAGGGGAATGGAGGCAGCAGGAAGCCTCAGACTGAGAGTTATATAGTGGGTGGAGCAGGGTCCCCAGCAGCACAGAGTATATCAGGAGATGAGTGATGTGTTAGTGAGGACAGGGCTGCATGTGACAGAGGCAGTGACATGATGTGAGGAGGGGAATGGAAGCAGCAGGAAGCCTCAGACTGAGAGTTATATAGTGGGTGGAGCAGGGTCCCCAGCAGCACAGAGTATATCAGGAGGTGAGTGATGTGTTAGTGAGGACAGGGCTGCATGTAACAGGGGCAGTGACATGATGTGAGGAGGCGAATGGAGGCAGCAGGAAGCCTCAGACTGAGAGTTATATGGTGGAAGGAGCAGGGTCCCCAGCAGCACAGAGTATATAAGGAGATGAGTGATGTGTTAGTGAGGACAGAGCTGCATGTGACAGGGGCAGTGACATGATGTGAGGAGGGGAATGGAGGCAGCAGGAAGCCTCAGACTGAGAGTTATATAGTGGGTGGAGCAGGGTTCCCAGCAGCACAGAGTATATCAGGAGGTGAGTGATGTGTTAGTGAGGACAGGGCTGCATGTAACAGGGGCAGTGACATGATGTGAGGAGGCGAATGGAGGCAGCAGGAAGCCTCGGACTGAGAGTTATATAGTGGAAGGAGCAGGGTCCCCAGCAGTACAGAGTGTATCAGGAGATGAGTGATGTGTTTAGTGAGGACAGGGCTGCATGTGACAGGGGCAGTGACATGATGTGAGGAGGGGAATGGAGGCAGCAGGAAGCCACAGACTGAGATTTATATAGTGGAAGAAGTTGGTTAGGCAACTATACTGAGTTGTGATGTGAGGCTCCTATCATAGTGATGCAGGAAGATTGTGCTAACCACAGCCCTATATGAAAGATCATGTAGCCAACATGTTTGTTTTTTTTACTATTATTAATTGTATAATGTCAGGTTTTGCTGACTAGAGACTGCTATGATGGTTCTCTAGGGGTGAGATGCACTAAGGGTAGAAATGCAGTAAAACCCCTGAAATTGCAGTTTTAGAGGGTTTTACTGAATTTCTCAAATGTACTAAGCACCGGAATGCGGTGCATTAAAGTGCTTCTTCCCAGTGGGTAACGCTATTTTCAGATGGCATTACCCAATAGAAGCCTATGGGCTTGTTATCGGGACGCCCCCTGAGAGGGATCAATTGGATCCCTCCCAGCTCCCCCAGCAGTGTGTGCCTCCTAGATCTGTAATTTGCAATTTAAATCGCATATCTTTGTAATTAACGCTGGTATGTTCCCAATAAGAGGCAGGATGTACCACATCGTGGATGTGATGCTTTGTACATCCCGCCCTGCTATAAATATATGAGAGAGAGAGAGAGAGAGAGAGAGAGAGAGAGAGAGAGAGAGCTTACATCTTAAATTATTTCTTTTGTCTATTTAAAAAAAAATGTACAAGCAAAAACAAGTGAAATTGCCCATTTCATCAGATATATACAGTAGCTCAGTAGTGAGATGATGACTTTGCAATATATGGCGGAAAGCAGTGAACAACTAGTACATTACGTTGTTATGGCAACCAATGAAAGTTAATACACCAGAAGTTTTAGTTCTATTTCATCATAGCTTGTTTAATATAAATTCATTTAATTGCTGTAACTACATTTTTACGCTGCCCTATGTGATCCAAGTTATTTAAATTATCTGTAATTTTACCCACTTTGTGCAACTACAGTAGGAAAAATGAATAATCATTTACCATGATATCATCATTGATACATCGAGGAGTCGGCCAGGCACTCAGCGGGTCAGTGTCACAAGTGTCACTGTAGTTATGGGTTTATGTATTTCTTTTCATCTGTAAATGTATGTACAGTACGAGCAGCACAGCCCCTGAGAGATGTAGCCTGAGCCGCCTGAATTAGAGATAAGAGAGTCAGCGTGTACAGGAGCCGGCTGTGCGGAGACCATTGAAGTAGTAGAGTGGTGATCGGGCTGATCTGAGCGCACAAACTCTGTAACATCAGACAGAGGCAGCAGAAAGGTGACGATCAAACGCTGCAGCCATCAGATTATACCGCTCTGCTTACTGTACGTATCTCAGAGCATCTATGTTTAGCGCTATTAATAACACTGGAGCAGAATGTGACCCGGTCATTGTCTGGAGAGATTGTTATTATATGAGCAGAACGATCTGCAAGGGAGCAAAGTTATTATGATGTAATTATAGAGCCTCAGTTACATTATATGAACATTGTTAAATGCAGGTTTTGCTACCTGTATATCAGCACAATGGGCTCCATTCAACAATGTTAAATGTTGCCGGCAGCCTATTTTGTTTGGTATCACAGTGATACTAATTAAAATGCTGGCGAGGGTCCCGTATTTTCCCCTTCCCAGGCAGTGTCCTCTGCTGAGTTGCTGGCAGCCTATCGCTGCTGGGGGATGGGTTAATGATTAATGCGCATGCGTGAAGGCCACCTGAGCAGGCGCATTGCGTATCAACCTGCCCTGGACCCAGCGAAGCCTGGAAGGATTTTCTTTTTGCTAGGTCCCCATCGCCGGCAATGGGGACCAGATTAAGGAGGGGGGCAACAGAGGGGCCCTCACACAGGGTCGGTGAGACTCTGCTGAGAACAGGTGTCCAGCGGCACCTGTTCCGAGATGAGGCTCTGCAGCTGCGGCTATTCTACTGCATGCAGCAGCACAGTCAGTGCTGCTGCATCAGCTTTCAAAGGGAGAGAGGGGCCGGCTTTACACTATCACATGACCCCCCCGACACACTGATTCCTCCCCTACATTGACAGCTTTGGGGGTGGAGCGAATATGGCAAGCCCCGCCCTGCAAATCACTGCATTGCATCGTGGGGTGGGGCCTAATGAATCAAGGTCTTTTTGCAACCTGTACCAGCAGGTACAATCTCCCTGATTGCACCTTACCCACATTATGAAGCTGTCATATAAATAAATAACAGAGGTATACACATTCAAATGAGATCATTTCCCTGCATTGGTTATAAGGCACAATGATCACTATGGCTATATGCTTTTTCTGATAAGTGTCAGTGTGTTTTCATCAACATGTAGATCTTACTATCTGCTTTGGGGTTATTTACATTTGGATGTAAGTCAGTATTATGGCACGCCTCCCAGATGTAGCAGTACACACCCACTTTACCGCCGCACTCATAGGTGCTGCTTTCACAATCAAAGGGGTATAGAGGAGCCTTGACGCTGGCCCAGCGCTTAATCATATATTTGCAAATGTATGCAACTAACACCTCCTAAATTTCTATTATCATGTAGGGTACAAGTATTTTTTTGCTGATATTGTTGCAGTGTGCTGGAGGGAATACCTTTTTCTTCTGTGGTTCAGAGTATACCCCGCCCTGTACAAGCACCTGTGCAATATCATTAAGCTGATGTGAGCGACCACTATATTTTTTTTTGCAGTTCTGAGAGGCATGAAGGGAGCCAGCATTGGGAGGACGTGCTGGTCCATATAGTGCCATTTGGAGGTTTCTGGGGTACCTCCTAAGTGAGTCAGCTCCTGGCTGATATATTTATATATGTGCTGTTATTATGCGGCACATTAATATGTAATTATATGACCCAGAGTGGGTGCTACTATTAGGTAGCATTAATTATTTTGGGGTGAGCGTTTGGGTGTGGGGCCCCCGGAGTTGCTCTGGCTGGACCTTTTTCAGGGCATCACCACTTAATTCACATAGATACTTTTTCATCACCTTTCTATTTATTTGTTTATTATTTCTGTAATTTTAATTCTTTCTTATTATATTAACACTTATTGATTATCTTTACACATCTATACTTTACACTTCACTATCACCTTTTTTCCCTTTTTCATGTGATGCCCTGGGGATGGTCCTTGGCTGGATTCTTTTGGGGTGCCTTGCGCCTTGGACGTGAACCCCTTAATGTTAGAGGAGCCTTGACGCTGGCCCGGCGCTTAATCATATATTTGCAAATGTATGCAACTAATACCTGAACTGAATTTCTATTATCATGTGGGGTTCTAGTATTTTTTGCTGATATTGTTGCAGGGTGCTGGAGGGAATACCTTTTTCTTCTGTGGCATCGGCAATCTAACCTGGTCGGGATTCCGACCGCCGCCATCCCGAACACCGGCATCCTGTACGCAGCCCATCAGAGATAGATGGTACTTAATGAGCTCTTCAGACATTTGCATCAGGTCCTGTTCCAGCTTACAATCTATGTTCCCTATCACATGAACAAACACAGTGCAGTACCGGGGTTCATGTGCACCCCAGGCCAGCACTCTCCACTTTTGGCACATAAGACACCATGGCATCACAGAATAAGTGCCAGAAACATGAAGATTTATACCTGAGGACTCTCAAAGCTCAGCTATCCCCCAATCCCCCGCCCCCCCCCCGGCCTTGTACCTCGGCTCCACGCCCCTCCTTACGGTCCTCACACACACATATTTTCAGAAGCCAATTAACCTTCCAGTATGTTTATGAAACATGGAAGAAAACCGAAGCACTGAGAGGAGACCCAGGCAAACACAGCAAGAACATACACACTCCACACAGTGAGTGCTATCCACTACACCAACTGGGCTATCTTTTAAATGACAGTGCACTGTAATAATTTGCTCAGGGTGTTCCATTTGTGGCAACATACCTGTAATTATTCCCAGGGCTTGGGCCTAACTTCAGATTCCTCAAATATAATATATTACGTAATAATAATAAAAAAAATGAAAAACAAAACAACTTACAGTATTTCAATGGGTGACATTTCTTGTAAACTGTTGCACAGATAGAGAAGGGAGCTGTAACCTAGAACGCCAAGTCACGTGTTTGCTCCTTTTGCAGTTAACCATTCACCATATTTGCTAAATATTCCCACATGTGTAACGTATTTTGTTCATAAATCTATAGATCCAATGGTGGCGGTTTTGCAATGTGTTTTCCCATTTATGCTCTCCTATGGCAAAGTCCTGCATTGTCTCTTAAGCTCCATCATTATTGCCGAGCATTCCATCGTATGAGTAAGCCAAAGTGCATGATGGGGGAAAGGAAATGCCACAGACAGGACATGTGCATTTAATTTATAGCACAAAACCTTTTCAAATTAGTTCCATGATAGTCTTCAGTGGGATAATGGGAAGGCTCGCTAATGAATGCTATGCTGGGCCTGCGACGGAGCTTGGCCGTCATACGTAAGTGCCGGGCTCTGCGGCTGCGGAGGAAATCCAGCAAACACATTACCGGCGCTGTAACCTCAGGATAACATCCCCTCAACATTACTATTTGAATTCATTGGGGCTGATGTTACTTACTACGATACTCATAATTTATGCCCAACTGCGTGGCCAGCTGGGGGGGGGGGTGGGCTGGTCATCATCATGTGTCATGATGAAGGGCCTATATTTATGTTGGGGCCTGGAACTGTGGGCCAGATTCAGAGCCGAACGCTCTGACCAGAGTGCTTGCTCTGAATCAGGGCCCTCCTCCCTAAAAAGTGATGCGGCCTCTTGGACGCTCGCATAGCTGTGGGTCACCACCCATAGCTTATGCGAGCGTCCATGATGATGGTCGTGATGGTCAAGACCATCGCGACCATCGGGCTTGCGACGAGACCCTTGCGGTAGGGTCTCGCTGCTGCAAGCCCTGGAGTGATTTCGGCTCTATCAGAGCCAAAATCACTCCCACTGACATCACTACTGATGTCAGTGGGGCTGGACTCAGACGGTAGGCGTTCCCATGGGAACGCCTCCAGCTGGCAGTCACCATCGACAGCACGCCCCCTTTGGTGCGAGACCCCGAGCGACGTATTCCTCATCGCTCGCCGGGTCTCGCGCACGCGCACGACGGACCCGCGAGCGGGTCTGAATCTGGCCCTGTGGTCCCATCTACCCCATTGTTAATCTGGCCCTGGCCCTGGGTGTGAACGATGGGCTGACATCACAAGTGCCTCCTCTAATCCTGGCCCCAAAGCTTACGCCTCCCCTGCAACGTACAGTATGCATTCGCTAAATGTGCAGCGTAACACATTATTTTTCTGGGTATTAAGGACCTCATTCAGAGGCGGTCGTTAGTTGCAAGCGATCACGCTGAATCAGGGCGGCCGCTTGCATCCTGAACGACCGCCTCTTTGTCGATCGGTAAGCTTAACGACCGACCAGGTTGATGGTCGCGATGGTGAACACCATCGCGACCATCGGGGCTTACGACCATACCCTAAGGTTGGGTCTGGGCACTCGTAAGCCCCAGGGAGCTTCCTGCTCTGAAAGAGCAGGAAACTCCCCACTGACATCACTGATGATGTCAGTGCGGCCGTCCACAAAACGGTAGGCGTTCGTTAAGGAACGCCTCCGTTTTGGAAACCACCCCCCCGGCCCACCGACAAAACGGGGCGAGTTGTCGATCAACATCAACAGCCGCCTCTTTTGTAGAGAGCTCCGAGGCAACAGAGTTTCTCCGTTGCTTCGGGGCTTGCGCACGTGCAGTGTGGCCGCTGCGCGTGCACAGGGCTAACTATCGACCCGGTTGCGAGCACATCAGTGCTTGCGACCGGGTCTGAATGAGACCCTAAATGCTTATCAATTTTAGCATATTCATGACTGCTTGTATTGTACACATAACACAGATACATGTGCAGGAGTCCTGTAGGTAGAACACACGTGTGCTTAGAGTCACAATACTATACTGTATGTAACCTTTTCTGCTGACTTACCTGTAGCTGATTACAGAGCTGGGATATCGTCTTTTCAGGCTCAAGCTCCTCTAGGGAAAATAAAAGCATCCTGGCATCATTAATCAGCAGAATACATTCATGTAACATAAAATAAAAGGCACTTGTTGAAATATATGATTCATTATAATGATAGCGGGCGCAGTTCTGAGTTGGCAGCAGTTTCAAATGCGGATGGATCTCTGGAATATCTACAATCTGCACATGTGCTCTAGAAAGCAATCGCTGACTGTGACTTCTCTGCGCCACGCATACCCCATAGTAGTCTACTCTTCTGGTTCGGCCAGGAGCCACGCGAAAATCGTGTGGTGTTCCCGTCCCCCGCAATGGAAGGCAACTATCACGGATTGGCCAGTGCCACCCGCTTCCTCCCCTGGTCACAACCACTTATCAAGCGAAAGTGGGCAGTCCAGGGGCCGATGACACGATTCGCACTGAGGGTCTCATTCAGACCCTCTCGCAAGCGCTGAGCGCTTGCAAGCTGGTCAATGTTGAGGCCCTGCGCACGCGCAGTGGCCGCACTGCTCGTGCGCAAGCCCCGGAGCGAGAGAGAAATTATCTCGCTCCGGGGCTCACTACAAAAGGGGCGGCTGTCGATGGTGATCGACAGCTAGCACCGTTTTGTAGGCGGGGTGGCTGGCCAAACGGAGGTGTTCCCGAAGGAACGCCTGCCGTTTGGGGACGGCCCCACTGAAATCACTAGTGATGTCAGTGGTGAGCTTCCGGTTCTATTAGAGCCGAAAGCTCACTGGGGCTTGCCTCAGACAAGACCCTACCACAAGGGTCTCGTCACAAACCCTGATGGTCGCGATGGTGTTGACCATCGCGACCATCAACCTGGCCGCTCGCTAAAGCTGTGGGTGGTCACCCACAGCTTAGCGAGCGGCCAGGAGGCCGACTCATTACAGAGAAGCAGCCGCCCTCATTCAGAGCGAGTGCTCGCATTTTGTGAGCGGCTCTGAATGAGGTCCTGAATCGCATCATCGTCGCCCCGCCTCCTGCTGTACAATGGCGGTAATATCGGCATTGTAAAGCGCGGGCAGGGCTACAATGATGCAATCACACAGCCATGCCCCCTCTCTCTCTCTGTTTGTTTTCATGTTTTATCTGCTGTAATGTATTCATTCAATCACTCACGTATTAAATAATGTTACCCATGTCTGATTCAGTATGGATCGCTATTGCGATCGCAGCTG
The DNA here is from genome assembly GCA_031769625.1 of Taudactylus pleione. Lineage (NCBI taxonomy): Eukaryota > Metazoa > Chordata > Amphibia > Anura > Myobatrachidae > Taudactylus > Taudactylus pleione. The sequence continues at coordinate 254,492 of JAUIMM010000319.1, read as the reverse complement.
CGTTATCGCACGCTATGCAGCTGCGAAAATATGCTAATGCCTGCCACCGCTCAGCCAGCATAGATAAGCCCACTACTGCTTTCTCACATCCGTAATACCTCGCGTATACATCGGTAACATCGGAGAACATCGGTACACTCACGCATAATTACAGTAGGTCTGACACATTGCAGAAATGTCCGTTCAAACGGACAGGCAACCCTGCGTTTCTCCAACCACTCCCCCGTCACCACCCCCCAAACGCTCACTGCCTGTCACTCACTCTACGCTAGATTCCTGTCTGAGGACATAATCGCAGTGCGAATGCAGCGCCATGCAGTATGCAACAATCGGCCGATCTGCGTACGCGGTCGCAATTGCGATCCGTGCTGAATCCGGCCCTTAATTCATGTACCCTAATCGAAAATAAAATTATTTGCAAACAAATGAGGCTTATTTCTAAGCCCATAGCACAAATGTTCTTTGAAGATGTAATGCGCCTACTTTGGCGCGGATGCACCTGTCAGCCATGATAGGAGCAGTTGAAAGGATCAGGGTGAAATCTCAGGTGAAAAACGTTCTTATTTCTGTACTTTCATTATTTAATGAGATTTTATTTTGCAGGAAGATTCTATTTCATGAGATGAAAGGGTGGAGAACGCTGATACAGGAGAAGGTCCCTGTATTGCAGGAGGCTGCACAACTATAATCCCACAAGTGATTTTTTTTTTTTTTGCTCCCTCAGATGTTGGAGATCCATCTCATTCTAGTTGTAATGGGGGCATATTTCCAGGGGCGTATTAGGAGAGGAGGGTGCCCATGTGCAGTCTCCGTCCAGACCCCCAGATGGGGACTGAGAAATGTGAAGACCGTTCCAATGTCACCTGACTCTCATGATTAATTTAAAAACGTAAATGTAGCGCACAGGGTGACACCACTGATCCTTAGTACTTTTAGTCTGCAGATCGCCAAATTCTCTCTGCACTTTTCTTTGAAAGATTATTATTATTATTTTTATTTTTATTATTATTATTATTATTTTTATCATTATTATTATTATTATTATTATTATTATTATTTTTATTATTATTATTATTATTATTATTATTTTTCAAAACAGTGCACTGTGATAGGACTGTTATTCTGTACAGGGGCAGAACTATGGGAGACAATGGAGACACCTGCCACAGGGCACCAGCACTGAAGGGGCACCTCCTCAATTGGCCACAATATATTCACCCCTCTTAGGGCAGTAAATATGTACCCGGAGTGTACTGTCACGGCCGCCCAAAACATGGCACCTCTTCCCGTCATAGATAGATAGATAGATAGATAGCTATGAGATAGATAGATAGATAGATAGATAGATAGATAGATAGATAGATAGATAGATATGCACCATATTAATTTTCCTTTTTTTTGGTGGGGGGGCACTAAATTATAACTTGCCTCCGGGCACCTGGGATGAACTTACGCCACTGTTTCTGTGTAACAACTCCAATACTCATTTTCAGTATGTACACAATGATTAACAATCGCACTTACCTATTTCAAGTTGGGATAAATCCGGAATTTGTTTGGAAAGGCTGGCGTGGTATGAGGAGAGCCCACCGTAAGCGGACAGCAAGAGAAGGCAAAAGGCCTTGTGCCACTTATGGGCATGCTGCACGCAGGTCTCTGTTAGTACATAGCAGCTCCCCTGGTAAAAAAAGAAAAGAAATACACAGTAGTAGTACTAGTGTAGTACATATTGTTGCATTATTATTTTTAATTGCATGTTGCAGTGTCTAATATGTGTTGGCTAATGTCAAATGTTATTGACTTGAAGTTATAGGGCACCTATCACACAGCGGAGGCAGCTGTTTTGGGGGAGGGGGGTTTGCAAAGCTCATGCGACTGTATCCTGCATGGCTCCCTGGCTGCTTAGTAAATAAATACTCAGTAAAATGTAAGGCTGGGTACTCACATAATGATTTTCTGTCCAACCATCCAACTAGTTGATTAGTTGGAAGGAAAATCTGGTAACATATGGGAGTAACTGATGATCAGCAATTGCTCCTAAATGCCAGAAAACAGATGAAAATGGTTGTTCAGACAAGTTTATTAAATGTTTGACCTAAACAATTTTTTCAAACAACAGTTTTTATCCATTTTCCGTCATTTGGGAGCAAATTGCTGATTGTCATTTGCTTTCATACCTTATCAGATTTCCATGCCAACCAATCAACTAGTTGGATGGTTGGACAGAAAATCTTTACGTGTGTATGCACTTTAAGGTTCTCCATATTGTTGAAAGTAGCAATATACTTTGGTTCCACTAGATGGCGGTGGTGTAGGTGTGTCATGTAACAATGAGGTAAGGACCTGATTTGGATGTAAATTGTTGCAATCACAGCTGTGATTTCATATGCTGCAGAGGAGCGATTGTAAGCTCCCTCCCCTAACAGCACTGAGACGCCCACCAGAGCCATCGCAAACAGCACCGCAACTGTGTACAGATTTGCAGCCCATACGCAGGTACTCTGATAATCGTCATGGTCACGCAGCATGGGTGCCTATCTCAGTGAGATATTAAATTATTGCTGTCTGCAGCATGATAACATCTTTTGTCTGAATAACTTAGTGAAATATGAGGATGACACTTCTGGTTACGCGTCATCAGTAGCTACCATGATGGCACAAATCGTGCCCCAACGCCCTCTAACCCATCTCCCCAAACATTAACATGTGTTAACCGTGCCCCTGCATTCTGTGGCTGCACCCTTTTGTGCCCATTCTAAACTAAGAGGAGCCTGCATAGGTCAAAGTTACTGATACGTGTGCTAACACAGTGCAAACCTGCAGTCACACACAGCTAGCAATCATCAGCCACCAATCAGAGACTTGCTCAGTGACCTTGTTCTGGATCTGGACTAATCACACTGTACAGCCAAATGTAATAGGGCGAGAGTTAGACAGTGTGACACTTTAGCAGTAAACGCTCACACTACAGTGGCAAACGCAGGATTTTGAAAGGGGGGTTTCCAATAAAAAAAAAATATCACCCCTACGTTTTTTTATTTACAAAAAAAGAAAACACCAGTCATCATCATGATGACAATGATACATGACCTAGAGACCATCATCATGAGATGGACAGGTGACAGATCATGTATGTGGAGGTAGCTAAGTCCATGCAGGAGCCACCACTGCCAGCCCAGACGCTGCACCCATCACAAGGTGGCCAGGTAGCACCACACCCTCTGGGTATCTGCCCTAACTACAACAGTCACAACACTGCAGCTCACACTCACCTTCCTTAGGATATTATAGGTGGCTGAAGGCGGCTTCCTACCTCCGGAGGGAGTCCTGTGTAAGTGACTCTTGGGGCTGGGGGCTGAGCACAGTCACGGCGTTCACTGACCTCCTGGAGATGATTGCTTCCGCAACATAAGTAGTCACATTATCTGACTGCCGGGGCTCCGGGAGAGGGTTCCCGCACACAGAACCTGGCTGTCCCTACAGCTGTATTATGGTGGTGGCAGCAGGCAGGCACTGGCCGCCCGAGGATAACTGGGCCCAGGTAATCGGGCTCTGGCACCCAGTAATGCATCAGGACTACATTGTTTCAGCAGGACAGACAGTATAAGCGGCCTTCACGCTGCCTGCTTTAAAATTGGTGTACACCCCCTTCCTCTCTATCCTACCAATAAGAAGGAAGAGGGACTATCAGTATGATCTGCAGCGGACGGTCAGTGCAGCTGCAGGAATTAACGCACTGAGCGGAGCTGCAAAGTCAGAATCAGCTGAACAGAGCAGGGAAAGCAGACAATATTCAGCAAGGGGATGAAGTGGTTCAGCTGCGATGGAGCGGCAGCCAGGGGGGGTTTCTAGGTACTCAGAAACCCCCCCTGCGTGCGCGTATGCACTATTACATTGGTCGAGTTCTATCTTCAAAATGGGAAAACATCTGGATCAGTTTTTTTTTCGCCAATTGCGCTTTTGCCTGTTTTTTGGCAAAAATATTGCCGTTTTTTGCCGAAAAACGTCTGTTTTCGCCGCTAATTGAATACGGCCCTCAGAAGCTCATATTGATACTGTTTTGGTCCTGGAGTTCTCGTTTTATTCTTTCGTCTCTAAAAAGCCAAATGCAGGTAGTACCCCCACCACTGCTTACCTCTGAGGAAGGTGGCTTACAGTAAGCTGCCCCAAACACCAGATTCTCCAGTGACGTGACTTGTGGCTCTGACGCCAGCTCTGGGTTACTTTTTCCTAACCAGGAACCTCTGACTGGATAAGCAAAGCTGGATAACAACGGGGAAATATATTTTGAGAGGGTAAATAAGTGATACCGTGAATGTATTTATGATGACACACCTACATTTTAAGAATAAGAATAAGAATAAATCAAAGACACAGTAGGTAAAGGAGTTGTTGCTGACGGTGAATCTCCCACCAGCAATGGGCTTTAGGTTTGTTTTACCAGAGACAAAACAATTTTAAATTACTTTAGAAAGTTTTCTCTGATCTCTTAACATAAAATTGGTTGGGTAAACTTAGGGCCTGATTCAGACCCGGTCGCAAGCGCTGAGCGCTCGCAATCGGGTCGATGGTGGCCCAGAGCGCATGCGCACGACGGAGCCGGCTCCGTCGTGCGCATGCGCGAGACCCGGATAGCGACGGGCAAGCCGTCGCTCCGGGTCTCACAACAAAGGGGGTGTGCTGTCGATGTTGAGTGACAGCCCCTTTGGTGGGCGGGCCGGGAGAGTGGCTGCCCAAATGGAGGCGTTTCCAATTGAATGCCTCCGTCTGGGGCCGGCCCCACTGACATCACGAGTGATGTCAGTGGGAGAGATTTCAGCTCCGTTTGAGCCGAAAGCTCTCTGGGGCTTGCGGCTACGAGACCCTACGACATGGGTCTCGTCGCAAGCCCGATGGTTGCGATGGTCTTGACCATCGCGACCGTCTTCCTGGCCGCTCGCTATAGCTGTGGGTGGTCACCCACAGCTATGCGAGCGGCGAGGAGGCCGTTAAAAAAAAAAAGACCGGCCCTGATTCAGAGCGAGCGGCTCTGAATCAGGGCTTAGACTGCTTAGGTCTTACAAAATGCTGTTTTATAGGCACCGTGATGAGCTTTAATTGTCACTGGAACTTGCCTTATGGGGCTGACGCAGAGGCGCCACAGTAACTAACTAAACTAGTATTTATATTTGCTGTAATAAATAAGACATTACACAAACCTGATATATAAAGGTATTAAGCTACGTCATTTATACTAATGGGATCCCTATCTTAATTTATTTTTATTATACATGAACTTCTGCAGCTACTGTATACTAAAGATACACACTGTGTGTCTAAATATATATATATATATATATACACATACAGGATGTAGTTTGGAAGCCGACGTTCTAAATCCCGACCACCGGCTTCCAGATGTTCTAATCCCGGCGTGGTACTAATGACAGGTGTCTAAATCTAGACGCCTGTCATTAACCAGACACCAGAAGACCGACGCCCGGAATCCCGATCAAAGTGATGCCGGGTGCCAGGCATGGACAGCCGCATTGAGGGTTAGGTTTAGGGCTCCCGGGGGGTACTTAGGGTTAGGCACCCACCCGGGAGGTTAGGGTTAGGCTAGGGGTAGGGGGGTTTAGGGTTAGGCACCCCCGGGGGGATGTAAGGGTTAGGCACCCCCCCCGGGGGACATAGGTTTAGGCGACAGGGAAGGGGGGGTTAGGTTTAGGCACTTAGAGGGGGGATTAGCGTTAGGCACACCTAGGGGGGAGGAATTAGGTTAGCGATATTTACCTTAGGGATGATCGGGATTTTCACTCTTGCCGGGCTGCCGCTGTCGGGATTTGAACCGCCGGCCATGCGTCCGGCGGTAATACCCACTACGCCCATATATACAGTGTGTATATATATATATATATATATATATATAAAACTAACTTCCTCCTTTTAAAAGATCATTTACAGAAGTGCAAAATTGAGGCCCCAGAGACATATTCTGACCCATATCTGTTTGTGTGAGCTTGTTTTGTGCGTGAAACGCGTGTATATGTCACTAAAGATGGCGGTGTACGCGGGAATTGAAGCCATTTGCATCTTCTGATTGGCGGAGATGCACAGAAAGTTTCAATTACTTTGGAGCCCAAATGCTAAAACGTTAGACAAAACATTTATTTGAACATATTACTTAAATATTATTTAAGGTGTACGGGAAGTTTATTTTATATTATTTGGTTGTTCCTTGGTTAGTTGGGATTGATTCAATAGATTTTTCTCTGACATAAGACTTACTATATTTCTTATGCATCTTTGTAAATGGTGATCAGGCCTTGAGACACGTTTTACACATTCCAGGTACACTTTAATCCCTCACTTGAATTACTGATTACTGAAGATATAAATTACACTCAATTTATCAGTATATTCATAGAAATATGTAAACATTTAAAACTAAGGGAATGTCTCTAAAGTTAGAAGCACGAAAGAACAGACACATCTTTGTGCCAAACAACATGATCTAGCGCCTATGACAAAGCGTGGCAATTGTGCCTTATACGCTTTACCGAGCCATGCGACTGGAAGATACAGTATACAGTGGAGAGAGCGTGGTGATTGTGCTCTACCATTTTTTTCCCATCAAATTGTGTTATATCCAGGGTTGGACTGTCACACAGGGGTACAGGGGAAATCCCCGGTGGGCCCCACTGCCTGTGGGCCCACCTCCCCTCTTCTAAGTGTCAGGTTGTAGACCTCAAATTATAGGTTGTTACTTTATTAGACAGTCAGTTACCTGGTAGAGAAGGACCACTGATCTACATGGGATCTTGGTTCCCTTCTATAGAAACTACACCAAGATTTGCCTAATGGTTAGCCAAGTGTCTGTGGTGGTTGGGCGCACCCCCTCTGGTGGATGACCACACCCTTACCACTGATTCCCCCGGTGGGCCCCTCATTGCCCAGTCCGACACTGGTTATATCTGTTGCAGCAGCGTAAATTGAAAGAGAAGTCCACAAATCAAAAAGTAAATGTGCATTTGTCAGGGTCAATGCAAGCCCTGGGGGCGTCCTAGGCTATACCCAAACCCTTGGGTGGTTCCCCCCATTCGGGTGCTCCTTACCTTGGCAAGTGGGCAGTGGGAGAAGCATCTTTGACTCCTCAGACAGGATTGTGGCGTTGGGCTGTGACATCATAACCACCGTCACACTCCTAACGTAACACTGACGCGGAGGAGCCGCAGTCAGCTGCACCCTGCTCCTCCATCTTGTCAGTGACCAGCGCTCCATGAAGGGTGGGAACATTCTATTTCAGTGCCCACTAACCAATAGCGCCCTAGGTAACTGCCTAGGCTTGCCTACTGATAGCGGAAGCGCTGGCATATATGTCAATGCTCTTTGGGGGTCCAATTTTTTTGCACTTCATAAATGACCCCATCTATTTAGTAGAAGTAATAGGACAACATGTACAGAAGATTATCTGACGATGAAATGTAAATTGTGACTCATTCTTCTATCTTTTCCCTTTTTTGGATGCAGCGAGGGATATAATGGTCACCGATGCAGAAGCAGGTCAGACAAAGAGCTGTGACTTGTTTGCAATGCAGAGGGGCTTTGTAGAACAACTGATAGCTTTCCCCTTTGTGTTACAATCCTATGCCAACAACAGAGAGTCAGGCAGATGTTGTGTCTGCACGCTTTACCTTGTAAGTGGCTGATGTAAGGCTATCAGTGAAGCATGTACAGTAACAGAGATCACCGACAAGTGGAAATAGTCGAACATGACAGGAACATGATGGTGCAAACCTCTTCTTGGGTGGAAATGAAGACCTAAAGTGCGGCTGCTTATCAAGGGGACTGCTGAGATGTCCTTGAGCCTGGAAGAAATGTTTACACGTGTTAGCGGCAGTGATGTCGTTATTTCCCACTTGGCATTTTATCGGCAGGACCTGGCATACACATCAGCCGGCATTGAAATAAACACTCGGGGAACATGTAGCAACCTTCTATAGAGGACAAGTGGAAATAGCAACCAATCAGATCACCTATCATTTTATACTGTAGAATGTACTAGATGAATTCTATCTATATTCTGATTGGTTGATATGGGCACCACATACACTTGTCCTCTTTAGAAGGTTTGATAATTCCTTGAATTGGGGAGTAACGTAACATTTTGTTTTTGGCTGCTTTCTGTCTGAGTATAATTTTAGGCCCTTGAAAGAGTTTCTTTAAGAAAACAAAAACTTTTCTAGTAAGAAAGAGAATTAAATATTTAGGTCTACAAGTATAATATTTTGTTTGCAACAAAGCCATCAAGTTACTGTGGCCCTGATTCAGAGCCGCTCGTTCGTTTCGAGCGATGTTCGCACATCTGCGCATGCGTATGGGTTGTAATGCGCATGCGCCAACCAGTCAGTGCGGTCGGAAATCGTGTGCTCGCAAAATAGCGAATGCCTGCTAATTTGAGTGACAGGATGAGGTGTTTGTGGGTGGTAACAGGGGAAGGTGCTTGAAAACGGGGAGTGGAGATCCGAACGCAGGCGTGCCAAAAGGTCAAAACGGGCGTTTTAAGGGTGTGCATAAATAACAAAGCAGCGTCATCAGCCACGTCACTTGGTTGTCTCTCTCCTCGCATGATTGCGGCAGGAAAATGCTACCACAAGAATAGCGAGCAGTTCATACGCCGTTCGATGTACTCGATTAATCTAATAAATAGTGGAGATGACATATGATGCGAGCGGCCAGGGGGCGCTTTTTCAAAATAGCGAGCGCATGTTTCGTTCGCTCGTTCAGACATAGAGGCGTCAACAGACCGCAAAGAGCGAGCGCTTAATTTAAATATCCGGCCCCTTTTTCAGAACGACCGTCCGCAAATAGCGTCCGGCTCTGAATCAGGCCCTGTATACAGTATTTACTAATGGTTTAAATTCATTTTAAACGATTTAAAATGTATCTAAATCGATCAATATTGATGTGTTTCTGGGCCTAAATCTCACATTTACAAACTTTTGACAAAAAAAAAAAATTGTCTGTTAGTAAAAATGTGATTTAGACCCAGGAACACAATATCGATGTTGATCGATTTTAATCAACCTTTAGTCAGTATACCACATGGTGGGCCATTATACTTGATAGAATAATGTATTTATTGATGGAACATCACTGATAGAACGTATACTAATAGGTCAGGCTTGATTGTCTAATTCACAGAAGGCCAAACTAAGGGCCTGATTCAGCAAGGATCGCAGTTGCTAATATGCACGCAGTCGGGCGATTGTTGCGTTCTGTGCATGCATCAAAGTGCGCAAACTAGCTATCACGATCGGGACTGCGATCGCAGAGGCTACGCAGACCCCTCACAGAGTGATTGACAGGAAGCACCATTTGTGGGTGGCGATGGGGGGGGGGAGGGCATGCCAGTGCGTTTTAACACCATTGCATAGGCAGCCTGAGGCTCATACGCGGCCTGAGGCCTCATAGCGTGCGCTGAAGTTAGCAATTCCTGAGTGAGGTCTGGACTACCTTAACAGTGCGTATGGTTCCGATGTTATTCAATCTTACTGATTATGTCACTATGTTGCCAATGTATACAGATGTGAGTAAGGGGAAATGAGTGTCCCTATGTCAGGCTGCGATCGCAATGCGAATGCAAACATTTACATATTACCGCTGATATTAGCGACTGCTTTGCATCCGTATTAGTAGAACAGCGATCCTTGCTGAATCAGGTCCTAAGTACGGTAGGTGAAACTCAGGCCCTGATTCAGACCTGGTCGCTCTCAATCAGGGCCGGGTTTGTTTTCTTTAGAACGGCCTCCTGGCCGCTTGCATAGCTGTGGGTGACCACCCACAGCTACAGCAAGCGGCCATGATGATGGTCTTGACCATCGCGACCATCGGGCTTGCGATGAGATCCTTGTGGTAGGGTCTCATTGCCGCAAGCTCCAGAGAGATTTCGGCTCTAACAGAGCCGGAATCTCTCAACTGACATCACTTGTGATGTCAGTGGGGCCGGCCCCAAACAGTAGGCATTCTCATGGGAACGCCTCCGTTTGGGCAGCCACCCCCCCCGGCCCGCCCACCAAAGGGGACGAGCTGTCACTCAACATCGACAGCATGCCCCCTTTGGTGCGAGACCTGGAGCGACGGATTGCCCATCGCTATAAGGGTCTCGCGCGTGCGCATGACGGAGCTGGCTCCATCGTGCGCATGCACTCTGGGCCACCATCAACCCGGTTGCGAGCGCTCAGCGCTTGCGACCGGGTCTGAATCAGGCCCTCAATGTGGACTGGGGAAGGGGGGTTGTTACATTTCCCATCCACTGTTTGTATTAAAAGGGGCTGCACACATTCTGCTGGGGGGAGGGATACTGCTTTATTTGAAAAGTTAATACACCTCTCAACTATATTTTTATAGCAGATTTTAACTGGAATTGTACCCTAGTCTGCAACATAAAACATCTTTAAATTGTGAGATAATAAAGGAGGCTGCAACAAATGCAGACGCAGGAGATATAGAACCGTTTCAAAGGTTGACGCCATATTGAATTTCAAAGGGCTGGAAAACAAGAAGCAGCGGGTCCTAAGTATCCAGCCAAAGGACAAAGAGGGCATGAATTAAACAGACTATATGGCTCCTTAGCTTACTCTCCACATCACCGAAATCAACGTACAGTACATGCACCCTGTAAAATAACAGTTGCATTATGGAGCGTAATATACACTTGTGAAGTCAAAGTTATCCCAAACTCTGTTTTAAGGAGCTTTCTATTTTATGATGATGTACTTACAAATTGGAATAGCAGTCAGGTGGGACTTCGCCCACAAAGATCCCCCAAATGAAGCCTTACGGTACAATCACGACTAGTTACCATTACAAAGTGATGTATGGCTCCGTGCTTGGAGGACTGGAGCGCTTAGTTAAAATCGCTAAAGTGGGGGAGTAAGGGCTCTATTTATTAACATTATTTTGACTAAAATAAAGTGATAAAGGCTGTTTTGTGTTCTCACACCCTTTTCACATTATTTTAGTATCACCTATAGTTATTACTGGGCAATTGGAGTAGAATTCGTAAAATTCTACTCCAACCCCTAAGTATCACTTATTTTTAGTAATCAGATCGTATTTCCTATAACTGTAATGGGAAATGTGATCCGACCAAAGTTACTATAAATGTGAAAAAAATATCGGGGAAAGCCCTGTGATAATAATGCCACCTGGAGGTGGCATTATCCAGGGTCTCCCCCGGTTACCGGCCTCGTGCTCTGCTGTAACGGGGAGAGCAGAGCCGGGAGCCAGTCCCAGTAATCAGCTGTGTGGTCTAAACAGACCGCAAGCTGATTAATGTAAAAAAAAGAAAAAAAAATTGGTAAACAAAAAATGTACTTACCTGACTCTAGGGATCGGTGATCGGGGCTCCGGTGATGTCTCCCCTCTGGTCAGCTGGTCTCCCATAGTGCACTGCTGCCTGGTCATCAGGGGATCGGGTCCCAGTGCAATATGGGAGATCACCTGACTGGAGGCATGGAGAACATCACCGGAGGCCCGGATCATGCAGGTAAGTGTAACTAACGGAGGAGGGGGTCGCGGGGGGGGGGGAGGGGGGTTCCGCGATCGCGGGGGCGGGGCTTAGCGCCAGGGGGGGTAGCAGCGGCGGCCGGTCGGCGCATGCGCGGACACTTTGTCACGATATTTTTTGTGAAAATACCGTGACTAGTGTGCGGAGGGGATTCGCAGGGACAGAGTTTTATCGCAAGTTCTGTCCCTGCAAGGGATTTGTAGTAAATCCCTGTGATATTGCCTGAATTCGCAATGCGAATTCAGTCGTTAATATCACATTACAATCTGCATTCAATATGCAGATTGTAGTAAATAGAGCCCTAAATGAGGTATCCATTAGATTGGCTGCAACCAGCCAAGTGCTACGTTGCTTTGAAGTGAATTGTAATTTCCATATAGGGGTCAGCTAAGATTTAGCAAATACTGTAGTTTGGGGGATAACTCTCTGGGATACCATGAATAAACCAATTGTGAGCGAACCTCATTTTATGTCATGGAAAATCACAGAACAATGGCAAATTAGACTATCCGACTCTAGAGGGGGGGGGGGGGGGGTTATTCAATTAGCCAGGAACCAGGTGCGAATGATTCACCCATGAAATAATTTTTTTTTTTGCCTTCACATGATTCAATTTACATTTTTTCACGCTTTTGTACTGTACATCCACAAATGCACAACCGCTTTTTGCCTCAAGAAAGGAGAATAGGCAGCCACGAAAACTCGGTTTTATTTGTTGAAACTTGTAATGTTATCGCATCTGCATTTGTGATGAATTCTCACAAAACAACTTGCACCTCGGAAGGTGGAGAGACGTTTTCCATATCACTAACTTTAATGAGGAAACAGCCCAGGACTTATGCCGAGAATGTACAGTAGAATGTCATTTATTTTATAAATCATTTATTTTATATTTAAGATATATGATAACAATAGAACAGAAACGATCAGCATTATTTTTTTTTTTAGTTTTCATTTAATGTTCTGTTATTAATTTGGGCCTCTTATTGGTTTTTACTGGAAAAAGCGTATTTTTTTTTACTGTTGAATCCCTGTATTACCATTGTTTTAACGCTGTTTGGGCCTGGAACTTGCATGGGATCTGAACCTAATAAACTGAACACCGCACATTCTCAATACAGAGATGGGACTGTCTACAAATCAATAAGCAAATATAATTGCTCTGGATAATTTTCAGCAATGACACTTTCAGAAGTTGCCACAGCAATAAAAATAATAAATTAAAATAAGTAATTTATTATGTTCATACATTTTTATTTTTACTTCAATAGTCATTTTTATGCTAAATGACATCTCATCGTGTTTTAGTGGTCAGTTAGTTTTTATAATAAATCCATAAATATTGCAATATTACAATTTAACTTCTGCAATTTTAAAATAAATAATCTGTCTTTAAAGAATAAACTGATGTGTTGAGTGTAATTCTTGCTAAACTACATATTGTGATTTACAGTACTTAGAAAGACTGAAGGCATTTTATATGCCAGGAGGAATTTAAACTACATTACTTAGTTATGTCAGAATACATTTAGGAGCAAAGGATAAAAATGTAAGGGGTGTGTCCTATTTGTAGCCTGTTAAGTGAAGTTCTCATACAGTTATGAGTGAAGTTTTGGGGTTGAGTTGCTGGTTTATAATAGTGATTTTCTGTTTGGGAGGTCTCTTGCCTCTATGAAAGTTCTCGCACCCACTTATTGTGATTGTCAGCTTTAGTCTATTGCGGGAAAGAAAGTTAACGGTGCCTGTCTTGCTGTCGGTCTTGAGGTGTTCTCGCTGCCAATTCATGGGTTCAAACTTATTCTTCAGAGACATCGCCGGTCCCGGTGAGCCTTTTTTTGTGTGTCATTGGAAGGGGAGTTCTCCAGGCTGTCGCTCAGGTGGATAATTGAGTATAATGCTGGTAACTGGCAATTATTAAAACAAGCTACTAGTCACACCCAACTTACCTTCAAATATAAGGAATTGCAAAGTAGATTGACAACGATCCTGACAAATGGGTTCTGAATAGTTGAACCTATATTGGTATTTGCTGATTTTGCATACAGTCCCATTGTTAGCGCTTAGGCAACTCCCTGTCTCCTTTAGCCTGTGCTTTAGTGTTAAGCTGAGGGTTGATCAAGCTCACTACGTTAACGCACCAAAGGGCATGAATTACAGAAGTACTAGGACATATGACTGCTTGAAGAGAGTTCCGCAGGTTGATATACAGTAATTGCATAGAAGGCTCTTTCCTTAGGCAGCCCGCAGATTATTATGTGCTGTATATCCTTGTTTACTGTGAGGGGGGTCTTACCTCAGCGTTCCCTGTCCCACGGGACCTTGTGCCGCTGGAACACACACACCCCCTAGGTTACCTCACAGATCACTGTCCTGACCTGGATCCTTCTCCTTTACTCACCAGACCATTCCCCACTTCTCTGTGGTCCCTTGTTAGGTCTCTCTCTCATGTCAAATAACCACCACCAAACCAGACACTGGCTCCAAAGTGCATCCATCCTCCTCCTGAGGTAATAGCGCACTAGACAAATGCCTCCCCTCAGGTAGCCAGCTCCTCGCGAGCGCATCACCGACACTCCAGCCCAGCTATTTATACCCATTCTGAGCACCAGCAGCGTGAAAAAAACCTTCCATTGGCCTCGGCCATTGTGCAGCAAGTGATTCCTGTGTGGGGCGCTCTTTTATAATAATGGGAATTGTTATGACTGATTATGAAAATATGATAGAGACAACCATCAATAAGTACACATACATATCATATCCATCACTAAGCACACATACATATCATATCCATCACTAAGCACACATACATATCATATCCATCACTAAGCATACATACATATCATATCCATCACTAAGCACACATACATATCATATCCATCACTAAGCACACATACATATCATATCCATCACTAAGCATACATACATATCCATCACTAAGTACACATACATATCATATCCATCACTAAGCACACATACATATCATATCCATCACTAAGCACACATACATATCATATCCATCACTAAGCACACATACATATCATATCCATCAATAAGCACACATACATATCCTATCCATCAATAGGCACACATACATATCATATACATCACTAAGTACACATACACATCCTATCCATCACTAAGCACACATAAATATCCTATCCATCACTAAGCACATATACATATCATATCCATCACTAAGCACACATACATATGATATCCATCACTAAGCACACATACACATCCTATCCATCACTAAGCACACATACATATCATATCCATCACTAAGCACACATACATATCATATCCATCACTAAGCACACATACATATCATATCCATCAATAAGCACACATACATATCCTATCCATCAATAGGCAAACATACATATCCTATCCATCAATAAGTACAAACATACATATCCATCACTAAGCACACATACATATCACATCCATCATTAAGCACACATACATATCCTATCCATCAATAAGCACATATACACATCATATCCATCACTAAGCAAACATACATATCCTATCCATCAATAAGCACACATACATATCCTATCCATCAATAAGCACACATACATATCCTATCCATCACTAAGCAAAAACATACATATCCTATCCATCAATAAGCACACATACATATATATCACTAAGCACACATACATATCCTATCCATCACTAAGCAAAAACATACATATCCTATCCATCAATAAGCACACATACATATCCATCACTAAGCACACATACATACCATATCCATCAATAAGCACACACAAATATCCTATCCATCACTAAGCACACATACATATCATATCCATCACTAAGCACACATACATATCCTATCCATCACTAAGCACACATACATATCCTATCCATCAATAAGCACACATACATATCCTATCCATCAATAAGCACAAACATACATATCCTATCCATCACTAAGCACACATACATATCCTATCCATCACTAAGCACAAACATACATATGCTATCCATCACTAAGCACACATACATATCCTATCCATCAATAAGCACACATACATATCATATCCATCAGTAAGCACACATACATATCTTATCCATCACTAAGTACACATACATATCATATCCATCACTAAGCACACATACACATCCTATCCATCACTAAGTACACATACATATCATATCCATCACTAAGCACACATACATATCATATCCATCACTAAGCACACATACATATCCTATCCATCACTAAGCACACATACATATCCTATCCATCACTAAGTACACATACATATCATATCCATCACTAAGCACACATACATATCATAACCATCACTAAGCACACATACATATCATATCCATCACTAAGCACACATACATATCCTATTCATCAATAAGCACAAACATACATATCCATCACTAAGCACACATACATATCACATCCATCATTAAGCACACATACATTTCCTATCCATCAATAAGCACACATACATATCCTATCCATCAATAAGCACACATACATATCCTATCCATCAATAAGCACACAAACATATCATATCCATCACTAAGCAAAAACATACATATCCTATCCATCAATAAGCACACATACATATCCTATCCATCACTAAGCACACATACATATCCTATCAATCACTAAGCACACATACATACCATATCCATCAATAAGCACACACAAATATCCTATCCATCACTAAGCACACATACATATCCTATCAATCACTAAGCACACACATACATATCCTATCCATCAATAAGCACAAACATACATATCCTATCCATCACTAAGCACACATACATATCTAATCCATCAATAAGCACACATACATATCCTATCCATCAATAAGCACAAACATACATATCCTATCCATCACTAAGCACACATACATATCCTATCCATCACTAAGCACAAACATACATATCCTATCCATCACTAAGCACACATACATATCCTATCCATCAATAAGCACACATACATATCATATCCATCAGTAAGCACACATACATATCCTATCCATCAATAAGCACACATACATATCCTATCCATCAATAAGCACACATACATATCCTATCCATCACTAAGCACACATACATATCCTATCCATCACTAAGTACACATACATATCCTATCCATCAATAAGCACACACATACATATCCTATCCATCAATAAGCACACATACATATCCTATCCATCAATAAGCACACATACATATCATATCCTTTACTAAGCACACATACATATCCTATCCATCACTAAGCACACATACATATCCTATCCATCACTAAGCACACATACATATCCTATCCATCACTAAGCACACATATATATCCTATCCATCACTAAGCACACATAAATATCCTATCCATCACTAAGCACACATACATATCCTATCCATCAATAAGCACACATACATATCCTATCCATCACTAAGCACACATACATATCCTATCCATCAATAAGCACACATACATATCCTATCCATCAATAAGCACACACATACATATCCTATCCATCAATAAGCACACATACATATCCTATCCATCAATAGGCACACATATACATATCCTATCCATCACTAAGCACACATACATATCCTATCCATCACTAAGCACAAATACATATCCTATCCATCACTAAGCACAAATACATATCCTATCCATCAATAAGCACACATACATATCCTATCCATCAATAAGCACACATACATATCCTATCCATCAATAAGCACACATACATATCCTATCCATGAATAAGCACACATACATATCATATCCATCACTAAGCACACATACAAATCCTATCCATCACTAAGCACACATACATATCCTATCCATCACTAAGTACACATACATATCCTATCCATCAATAAGCACACACATACATATCCTATCCATCAATAAGCACACATACATATCCTATCCATCAATAAGCACACATACATATCCTATCCATCACTAAGCACATATACATATCATATCCATTAATAAGCACACACACATATCATATCCATCAATAGGCACACATACATATCCTATCCATCAATAGGCACACATACATATCCTATCCATCAATAAGCACACATACATATCCTATCCATCACTAAGCACACATACATTTCCTATCCATCACTAAGCACACATATATATCATATCCATCACTAAGCACACATATATATCATATCCATTAATAAGCACACATACATATCATATCCATCACTAAGCACACATACATATCATATCCATCACTAAGCACACATACATATCATATCCATTAATAAGCACACATACATATCATATCCATCACTAAGCACACATACATATCCTATGCATCAATAAGCACACATACATATCCTATCCATCACTAAGCACACATACATATACTATCCATCAATAAGCACACATGAATATCATATCCATCAGTAAACACACATACATATCCTATCCATCAATAAGCACACATACATATCCTATCCATTAATAAGCACACATACAAATCCTATCCATCACTAAGCACACATACATATCCTATCCATCACTAAGTACACATACATATCATATCCATCAATAAGCACACACATACATATCCTATCCATCAATAAGCACACAAATATCATATCCATAAATAAGCACAAATACATATCCTATCCATCACTAAGCACATATACATATCATATCCATCAATAAGCACACATACATATCATATCCATCAATTAGCACACATACATATCCTATCCATCACTAAGCACATATACATATCATATCCATTAATAAGCACACATACATATCATATCCATCAATAGGCACACATACATATCATATCCATCAATAAACACACATACATATCATATCCATCAATTAGCACACATACATATCCTATCCATCACTAAGCACACATACATTTCCTATCCATCACTAAGCACACATATATATCATATCCATCACTAAGCACACTTACATATATCCATCACTAAGCACACATACATATCATATCCATTAATAAGCACACATACATATCATATCCATCACTAAGCACACATACATATCATATCCATTAATAAGCACACATACATATCATATCCATCACTAAGCACACATACATATCATATCCATCAATAAGCACACATACATATCCTATCCATCACTAAGCACACATACATATCCTATCCATCAATAAGCACACATACGTATCCTATCCATCAATAAGCAAACATACGTATCCTATCCATCAATAAGCACACATACATATCCATCACTAAGCACACATACATATCCTATCCATCACTAAGCACACATACATATCCTATCCATCACTAAGCACACATACATATCCTATCCATCAATAAGCAAACATACCTATCCAATCCATCAATAAGCACATATACATATCCTATCCATCAATAAGCACACATACATATCCATCACTAAGCACACATACATATCCTATCCATCAATAAGCACACATACATATCCTATCCATCACTAAGCACACATACATATGCTATCCATCAATAAGCAAACATACATATCCTATCCATCAATAAGCACACATACATATCCTATCCATCATTAAGCACACATACATATCCTATCCATCATTAAGAACACATACATATCCAATCCATCAATAAGCACACATACATATCCTATCCATCAATAAGCACACACATACATATCCTATCCATCAATAAGCACACATACATATCCTATCCATCAATAAGCACACACATACATATCCTATCCATCAATAAGCACACATACATATCCTATCCATCAATAAGCACACACATACATATCCTATCCATCAATAAGCACACAAATATCCTATCCATCAATAAGCACACATACATATCCTATCCATCACTAAGCACATATACATATCGTAACCATTAATAAGCACACATACATATCCTATCCATCAATAGGCACACATACATATCCTATCCATCACTAAGCACACATACATATCCTATCCATCACTAAGCACACATACATATCCTATCCATCACTAAGCACACATACATATCCTATCCATCACTAAGCACACATACATATCCTATCCATCACTAAGCACACATAAGTATCCTATCCATCGATAAGCACACATACGTATCCTATCAATCACTAAGCACACATACGTATCCTATCTATCAATAAGCAAACATACCTATCCAATCCATCTATAAGCACATATACATATCCTATCCATCACTAAGCACACATACATATCCTATCCATCAATAAGCACACATACATATCCTATCCATCACTAAGCACACATACATATCCTATCCATCAATAAGCACACATACATATCCTATCCATCAATAAGCACACACATACATATCCTATCCATCAATAAGCACACATACATATCCTATCCATCAATAAGCACACACATACATATCCTATCCATCACTAAGCACACATACATTTCCTATCCATCAATAAGCACACATACATATCCTATCCATTAATAAGCACACATACATATCCTATCCATCTATAAGCACACATGAATATCCTATCCATCAGTAAGCACACATACATATCCTATCCATCAATAAGCACACATACATATCCTATCCATCACTAAGCACACATACATATCCTATCCATCACTAAGTACACATACATATCATATCCCTCAATAAGCACACACATACATATCCTATCCATCAATAAGCACACAAATATCATATCCATAAATAAGCACACATACATATCCTATCCATCACTAAGCACATATACATATCATATCCATTAATAAGCACACATACATATCATATCCATTAATAAGCACACACATATCATATCCATCAATAGGCAAACATACATATCCTATCCATCAATAAGCACACATACATATCCTATCCATCAATAAGCACACATACATATCCATCACTAAGCACACATACATATCCTATCCATCACTAAGCACACATACATATCCATCACTAAGCACACATACATAACCTATCCATCACTAAGCACACATACATATGCTATCCATCACTAAGCACACATACATATGCTATCCATCACTAAGCACACATACATATCCATCACTAAGCACACATACATATCCTATCCATCAATAAGCACACATGCATATCCTATCCATCACTAAGCACACATGCATATCCTATCCATCACTAAGCACACATACATATCCTATCCATCAATAAGCACAAATACATATCCTATCCATCACTAAGCACACATACATTTCCTATCCATCACTAAGCACACATACATATCATATCCATCACTAAGCACACATATATATCATATCCATTAATAAGCACACATACATATCATATCCATCACTAAGCACACATACATATCATATCCATTAATAAGCACACATGAATATCATATCCATCAGTAACACACATACATATCCTATCCATCAATTAGCACACATACATATCCTATCCATCAATAAGCACACATACAAATCCTTTCCATCACTAAGCACACATACATATCCTATCCATCACTAAGTACACATACATATCATATCCATCAATAAGCACACACATACATATCCTATCCATCAATAAGCACACAAATATCATATCCATAAATAAGCAAACATACATATCCTATCCATCACTAAGCACATATACATATCATATCCATTAATAAGCACACATACATATCATATCCATCAATAGGCACACATACATATCATATCCATTAATAAGCACACATACATATCATATCCATCAATAGGCACACATACATATCATATCCATCAATAAGCACACATACATATCATATCCATCAATAGGCACACATACATATCCTATCCATCACTAAGCACACATACATTTCCTATCCATCACTAAGCACATATATATATCATATCCATCACTAAGCACACATACATATCCTATCCATCACTAAGCACACATACATATATCCATCACTAAGCACACATACATATCATATCCATTAATAAGCACACATACATATCATATCCATCACTAAGCACACATACATATCATATCCATTAATAAGCACACATACATATCATATCCATCACTAAGCACACATACATATCATATCCATCACTAAGCACACATACATATCCTATCCATCACTAAGCACACATACATATCCTATCCATCACTAAGCACACATACATATCCTATCCATCAATAAGCAAACATACCTATCCAATCCATCAATAAGCACATATACATATCCTATCCATCAATAAGCACACATACATATCCATCACTAAGCACACATACATATCCTATCCATCAATAAGCACACATACATATCCTATCCATCACTAAGCACACATACATATCCTATCCATCACTAAGCACACATACATATGCTATCCATCACTAAGCAAACATACATATCATATCCATCAATAAGCACACATACATATCCTATCCATCACTAAGCACACATGAATATCATATCCATCACTAAGCAAACATACATATCCTATCCATCAATAAGCACACATACATATCCTATCCATCAATAAGCACACATACATATCATATCCATCAATAAGCACACACATACATATCCTATCCATAAATAAGCACACATACATATCCATCACTAAGCACACATACATATCCTATCCATCACTAATCACACATACATATCCTATCCATCAATAATCACACACATACATATCCTATCCATCACTAAGCACACATACATATCCTATCCATCAATAAGCACACATACATATCCTATCCATCATTAAGCACACATACATATCCTATCCATCAATAAGCACACATACATATCCTATCCATCAATAAGCACACACATACATATCCAATACATCAATAAGCACACATACATATCCTATCCATCAATAAGCACACAAATACATATCCTATCCATCAATAAGCACACAAATATCCTATCCATCAATAAGCACACATACATATCCTATCCGTCACTAAGCACATATACATATCATATCCATTAATAAGCACACATACATATCCTATCCATCAATAGGCACACATACATATCCTATCCATCACTAAGCACACATACATATCCTATCCATCACTAAGCACACATACATATCCTATCCATCACTAAGCACACATTCATATCCTATCCATCACTAAGCACACATACATATCCTATCCATCACTAAGCACACATAAGTATCCTATCCATCAATAAGCACACATACATATCCTATCCATCACTAAGCACACATACCTATCATATCTATCAATAAGCAAACATACCTATCCAATCCATCTATAAGCACATATACATATCCTATCCATCACTAAGCACACATACATATCCTATCCATCAATAAGCACACATAAATATCCTATCCATCACTAAGCACACATACATATCCTATCCATCAATAAGCACACATACATATCCTATCCATCAATAAGCACACACATACATATCCTATCCATCAATAAGCACTCATACATATCCTATCCATCAATAAGCACACACATACATATCCTATCCATCACTAAGCACACATACATATCCTATCCATCACTAAGCACAAATACATATCCTATCCATCACTAAGTACACATACATATCCTATCCATCAATAAGCACACATACATATCATATCCATCAATAAGCACACATACATATCCTATCCATCAATAAGCACACACATACATATCCTATCCATCAATAAGCACACAAACATATCCATCACTAAGCACACATACATATCCTATCCATCACTAAGCACACATACATATCCTATCCTTCACTAAGCACACACATACATATCCTATCCATCAATAAGCACACATACATATCCATCACTAAGCACACATACATATCATATCCATCACTAAGCACACATACATACCATATCCATCAATAAGCACACATACATATCCTATCCATCACTAAGCACACATACATATCCTATCCATCATTAAGCACACATACATATCCTATCCATCAATAAGCACACATACATATCTTATCCATCAATAAGCACACACATACATATCCTATCCATCACTAAGCACACATACATATCCTATCCATCACTAAGCACACATACATATCCTATCCATCACTAAGCACACATACATATCCTATCCATCACTAAGCATACATACATATCCTATCCATCACTAAGCACACATACATATCATATCCATCACTAAGCACACATACATATCCTATCCATCAATAAGCAAACATACCTATCCAATCCATCAATAAGCACATATACATATCCTATCCATCAATAAGCACACATACATATCCATCACTAAGCACACATACATATCCTATCCATCAATAAGCACACATGCATATCCTATCCATCACTAAGCACACATACATATCCTATCCATCACTAAGCACACATACATATCCTATCCATCACTAAGCAAACATACATATCCTATCCATCAATAAGCACAAATACATATCCTATCCATCACTAAGCACACATACATTTCCTATCCATCACTAAGCACACATATATATCATATCCATCACTAAGCACACATATATATCATATCCATTAATAAGCACACATACATATCATATACATCACTAAGCACACATACATATCATATCCATCACTAAGCACACATACATATCATATCCATTAATAAGCACACATACATATCATATCCATCACTAAGCACACATACATATCATATCCATCACTAAGCACACATACATATCATATCCATCACTAAGCACACATACATATCCTATCCATCACTAAGCACACATACATATCCTATCCATCACTAAGCACACATACATATCCTATCCATCAATAAGCAAACATACCTATCCAATCCATCAATAAGCACATATACATATCCTATCCATCAATAAGCACACATACATATCCATCACTAAGCACACATACATATCCTATCCATCAATAAGCACACATACATATCCTATCCATCACTAAGCACACATACATATCCTATCCATCACTAAGCACACATACATATGCTATCCATCACTAAGCACACATACATATCCATCACTAAGCAAACATACATATCATATCCATCAATAAGCACAAAAACATATCCTATCCATCACTAAGCACAAATAAATATTCTATCCATCACTAAGCACACATACATATCCTATCCATCACTAAGCACACAAACATATCCTATCCATCACTAAGCAAACATACATATCCTATCCATCAATAAGCACACATACATATCCTATCCATCACTAAGCACACATGAATATCCTATCCATCACTAAGCAAACATACATATCCTATCCATCAATAAGCACACATACATATCCTATCCATCACTAAGCACACATGAATATCCTATCCATCACTAAGCACACATACATATCCTATCCATCAATAAGCACACATACATATCATATCCATCAATAAGCACACACATACATATCCTATCCATCAATAAGCACACAAACATATCCATCACTTAGCACACATACATATCCTATCCATCACTAATCACACATACATATCCTATCCTTCACTAAGCACACACATACATATCCTATCCATCAATAAGCACACATACATATCCATCACTAAGCACACATACATATCATATCCATCACTAAGCACACATACATACCATATCCATCAATAAGCACACATACATATCCTATCCATCACTAAGCACACATACATATCCTATCCATCATTAAGCACACATACATATCCTATCCATCAATAAGCACACATAGATATATCCTATCCATCAATAAGCACACACATACATATCCTATCCATCAATAACCACACATATATATCCTATCCATCATTAAGCACACATACATATCCTATCCATCAATAAGCACACATACATATCCTATCCATCAATAAGCACACACATACATATCCTATCCATCAATAAGCACACATACATATCCTTTCCATCAATAAGCACACACATACATATCCTATCCATCACTAAGCACACATACATATCCTATCCATCAATAAGCACACATACATATCCTATCCATCATTAAGCACACATACATATCCTATCCATCAATAAGCACACACATACATATCCAATACATCAATAAGCACACATACATATTCTATCCATCAATAAGCACACACATACATATCCTATCCATCAATAAGCACACAAATATCCTATCCATCAATAAGCACACATACATATCCTATCCATCACTAAGCACATATACATATCATATCCATTAATAAGCACACATACATATCCTATCCATCACTAGGCACACATACATATCCTATACATCACTAAGCACACATACATATCCTATCCATCACTAAGCACACATACATATCCTATCCATCACTAAGCACACATACATATCCTATCCATCACTAAGCACACATACATATCCTATCCATCACTAAGCACACATAAGTATCCTATCCATCAATAAGCACACATACCTATCCTATCCATCACTAAGCACACATACCTATCCTATCTATCAATAAGCAAACATACCTATCCAATCCATCTATAAGCACATATACATATCCTATCCATCACTAAGCACACATACATATCCTATCCATCAATAAGCACACATAAATATCCTATCCATCACTAAGCACACATACATATCCTATCCATCAATAAGCACACATACATATCCTATCCATCAATAAGCACACACATACATATCCTATCCATCAATAAGCACACATACATATCCTATCCATCAATAAGCACACACATACATATCCTATCCATCACTAAGCACACATACATATCCTATCCATCACTAAGCAAAAATACATATCCTATCCTTCACTAAGTACACATACATATCCTATCCATCAATAAGCACACATACATATCATATCCATCAATAAGCACACATACATATCCTATCCATCAATAAGCACACAAACATATCCATCACTAAGCACACATACATATCCTATCCATCACTAAGCACACATACATATCCTATCCTTCACTAAGCACACACATACATATCCTATCCATCAATAAGCACACATACATATCCATCACTAAGCACACATACATATCATATCCATCACTAAGCACACATACATACCATATCCATCAATTAGCACACATACATATCCTATCCATCACTAAGCACACATACATATCCTATCCATCATTAAGCACACATACAAATCCTATCCATCAATAAGCACACATACATATCCTATCCATCAATAAGCACACACATACATATCCTATCCATCAATAAGCACACATACATATCCTATCCATCATTAAGAACACATACATATCCTATCCATCACTAAGCACACATACATATCCTATCCATCAATAAGCACACACATACATATCCTATCCATCAATAAGCACACATACATATCCTATCCATCAATAAGCACACACATACATATCCTATCCATCACTAAGCACACATACATATCCTATCCATCAATAAGCACACATACATATCCTATCCATCATTAAGCACACATACATATCCTATCCTTCAATAAGCACACATACATATCCTATCCATCAATAAGCACAAACATACATATCCTATCCATCAATAAGCACACATACATATCCTATCCATCAATAAGCACACACATACATATCCTATCCATCAATAGGCACACAAATATCCTATCCATCAATAAGCACACATACATATCCTATCCATCACTAAGCACATATACATATCATATCCATTAATAAGCACACATACATATCCTATCCATCAATAGGCACACATACATATCCTATCCATCACTAAGCACACATACATATCCGATCCATCACTAAGCACACATACATATCCTATCCATCACTAAGCACACATACATATCCTATCCATCACTAAGCACACATACATATCCTATCCATCACTAAGCACACATAAGTATCCTATCCATCGATAAGCACACATACATATCCTATCCATCACTAAGCACACATACCTATCCTATCTATCAATAAGCAAACATACCTATCCAATCCATCTATAAGCACAAATACATATCCTATCCATCACTAAGCACACATACATATCCTATCCATCACTAAGCACACATAAGTATCCTATCCATCGATAAGCACACATACATATCCTATCCATCACTAAGCACACATACCTATCCTATCTATCAATAAGCAAACATACCTATCCAATCCATCTATAAGCACATATACATATCCTATCCATCACTAAGCACACATACATATCCTATCCATCAATAAGCACACATAAATATCCTATCCATCACTAAGCACACATACATATCCTATCCATCAATAAGCACACATACATATCCTATCCATCAATAAGCACACACATACATATCCTATCCATCAATAAGCACACATACATATCCTATCCATCAATAAGCACACACATACATATCCTATCCATCACTAAGCACACATACATATCCTATCCATCACTAAGCACACATACACATCCTATCCATCACTAAGTACACATACATATCCTATCCATCAATAAGCACACATACATATCCTATCCATCAATAAGCACACATACATATCCTATCCATCAATAAGCACACATGAATATCCTATCCATCAGTAAGCACACATACATATCCTATCCATCAATAAGCACACATACATATCATATCCATCAATAAGCACACATACAAATCCTATCCATCACTAAGCACACATACATATCCTATCCATCACTAAGTACACATACATATCATATCCGTCAATAAGCACACACATACATATCCTATCCATCAATAAGCACACAAATATCATATCCATAAATAAGCACACATACATATCCTATCCATCACTAAGCACATATACATATCATATCCATTAATAAGCACACATACATATCATATCCATTAATAAGCACACATACATATCATATCCATCAATAGGCAAACATACATATCATATCCATCAATAAGCACACATACATATCCATCACTAAGCACACATACATATCCTATCCATCACTAAGCACACATACATATCCTATCCATCACTAAGCACACATACATATCCTATCCATCACTAAGCACATATACATATCCATCACTAAGCACACATACATATCCTATCCATCACTAAGCACACATACATATCCTATCCATCACTAAGCACACATACATATCCTATCCATCACTAAGCACACATACATATCCTATCCATCACTAAGCACACATAAGTATCCTATCCATCAATAAGCACACATACATATCCTATCCATCAATAAGCACACATACATATCCATCACTAAGCACACATACATATCCTATCCATCACTAAGCACACATACATATCCTATCCATCACTAAGCACACATACATATCCTATCCATCACTAAGCACACATACATATCCTATCCATCACTAAGCACACATAAGTATCCTATCCATCAATAAGCACACATACATATCCTATCCATCACTAAGCACACATACATATCCTATCCATCAATAAGCAAACATACCTATCCAATCCATCAATAAACACATATACATATCCTATCCATCAATAAGCACACATACATATCCATCACTAAGCACACATACATATCCTATCCATCAATAAGCACACATGCATATCCTATCCATCACTAAGCACACATGCATATCCTATCCATCACTAAGCACACATACATATGCTATCCATCACTAAGCAAACATACATATCCTATCCATCACTAAGCACACATACATTTCCTATCCATCACTAAGCACACATATATATCATATCCATCACTAAGCACACATATATATCATATCCATTAATAAGCACACATACATACCATATCCATCACTAAGCACACATACATATCATATCCATCACTAAGCACACATACATATCATATCCATTAATAAGCACACATACATATCATATCCATCACTAAGCACACATACATATCCTATCCATCAATAAGCACACATACATATCCTATCCATCACTAAGCACACATACATATCCTATCCATCACTAAGCACACATAAGTATCCTATCCATCAATAAGCACACATGAATATCATATCCATCAGTAAACACACATACATATCCTATCCATCAATAAGCACACATACATATCATATCCATCAATAAGCACACATACAAATCCTATCCATCACTAAGCACACATACATATCCTATCCATCACTAAGTACACATACATATCATATCCATCAATAAGCACACACATACATATCCTATCCATCAATAAGCACACAAATATCATATCCATAAATAAGCACACATACATATCCTATCCATCACTAAGCACATATACATATCATATCCATTAATAAGCACACATACATATCCTATCCATCAATAGGCACACATACATATCCTATCCATCAAAAAGCACACATACATATCCTATCCATCAATAAGCACACATACATTTCCTATCCATCACTAAGCACACATATATATCATATCCATCACTAAGCACACATACATATATCCATCACTAAGCACACATACATATCATATCCATTAATAAGCACACATACATATCATGTCCTTCACTAAGCACACATACATATCATATCCATTAATAAGCACACATACATATCATATCCATCACTAAGCACACATACATATCCTATCCATCAATAAGCACACATACATATCCTATCCATCACTAAGCACACATACATATCCTATCCATCAATAAGCACACATAAGTATCCTATCCATCAATAAGCAAACATACATATCCTATCCATCAATAAGAACACATACATATCCATCAATAAGCACACATACATATCCTATCCATCACTAAGCACACATACATATCCTATCCATCACTAAGCACACATACATATCCTATCCATCACTAAGCACACATACATATCCTATCCATCAATAAGCAAACATACCTATCCAATCCATCAATAAGCACATATACATATCCTATCCATCAATAAGCACACATACATATCCATCACTAAGCACACATACATATCCTATCCATCAATAAGCACACATACATATCCTATCCATCACTAAGCACACATACAAATCCTATCCATCACTAAGCACACATACATATCCTATCCATCACTAAGTAAGTACACATACATATCCTATCCATCAATAAGCACACACATACATATCCTATCCATCAATAAGCACACAAATATCATATCCATAAATAAGCACACATACATATCCTATCCATCACTAAGCACATATACATATCATATCCATTAATAAGCACACATACATATCATATCCATCAATAGGCACACATACATATCCTATCCATCAATAAGCACACATACATATCCTATCCATCAATAAGCACACATACATATCCTATCCATCACTAAGCACACATACATTTCCTATCCATCACTAAGCACACATATATATCATATTCATCACTAAGCACACATACATATATCCATCACTAAGCACACATACATATCCTATCCATTAATAAGCACACACATACATATCCTATCCATCACTAAGCACACATACATATCCTATCCATCACTAAGCACACATACATATCCTATCCATCACTAAGCACACATACTTATCCTATCCATCAATAAGCAAACATACCTATCAAATCCATCAATAAGCACATATACATATCCTATCCATCAATAAGCACACATACATATCCATCACTAAGCACACATACATATCCTATCCATCAATAAGCACACATACATATCCTATCCATCACTAAGCACACATACATATCCTATCCATCAATAAGCACACATACATATCCTATCCATCACTAAGCAAACATACATATCCTATCCATCACTAAGCACAAATAAATATTCTATCCATCACTAAGCACACATACATATCCTATCCATCACTAAGCACACATACATATCCTATCCATCACTAAGCACAAATAAATATTCTATCCATCACTAAGCACACATAAATATTCTATCCATCACTAAGCACACATACATATCATATCCATCAATAAGCACAAACACATATCCTATCCATCACTAAGCACAAATAAATATTCTATCCATCACTAAGCACACATACATATCCTATCCATCACTAAGCACACAAACATATCATATCCATCACTAAGCAAACATACATATCATATCCATCAATAAGCACACATACATATCCTATCCATCACTAAGCACACATGAATATCATATCCATCACTAAGCAAACATACATATCCTATCCATCAATAAGCACACATACATATCATATCCATCAATAAGCACACACATACATATCCTATTCCTATCCATCAATAAGCACACAAACATATCCATCACTAAGCACACATACATATCCTATCCATCACTAATCACACATACATATCCTATCATTCACTAAGCACACACATACATATCCTATTCCTATCCATCAATAAGCACACAAACATATCCATCACTAAGCACACATACATATCCTATCCATCAGTAAGCACACATACATATCCTATCCATCATTAAGCACACATACATATCCTATCCATTAATTAACACACATACATATCCTATCCATCAATAAGCACACACATACATATCCTATCCATCAATAAGCACACATACATATCCTATCCATCATTAAGCACACATACATATCCTATCCATCAATAAGCACACATACATATCCTATCCATCAATAAGCACACACATACATATCCTATCCATCAATAAGCACACATACATATCCTATCCATCAATAAGCACACACATACATATCCTATCCATCACTAAGCACACATACATATCCTATCCATCAATAAGCACACATACATATCCTATCCATCAATAAGCACACACATACATATCCAATACATCAATAAGCACACATACATATCCTATCCATCAATAAGCACACACATACATATCCTATCCATCAATAAGCACACAAATATCCTATCCATCAATAAGCACACATACATATCCTATCCGTCACTAAGCACATATACATATCATATCCATTAATAAGCACACATACATATCCTATCCATCAATAGGCACACATACATATCCTATCCACCACTAAGCACACATACATATCCTATCCATCACTAAGCACACATACATATCCTGTCCATCACTAAGCACACATACATATCCTATCCATCACTAAGCACACATACATATCCTGTCCATCACTAAGCACACATACATATCCTATCCATCACTAAGCACACATACATATCCTATCCATCACTAAGCACACATACATATCCTATCCATCACTAAGCACACATACATATCCTATCCATCACTAAGCACACATAAGTATCCTATCCATCACTAAGCACACATACATATCATATCCATCACTAAGCACACATACATATCATATCCATCACTAAGCACACATACATATCCTATCCATTAATAAGCACACATACATATCATATCCATCACTATGCACTAGGGATGAGCGGGTTCGGTTCCCTGAGAACCGAACCCACCCGAACTTCGGGGATCCGGGGCGATCCGAGCCCAAGCTCGGATCTCCCTGTCTGCCCCGGATCCCTCTCCCGAGGCAAAACCTCGAGATCTGCTGTCGGATCTCGAGGTTTTGCCTCGAGCGGCCATTTTAAAAAAAATGCCTTTGCCTTTAATGGGCAAAGTGCTGATTGGCTGACAGAGCCGTCTGTCACGGCTCTCAGCCAATCAGCATTATGGTGCTCATTTGCATGTAGCACGGACTCGTGAGATCCGTGCTACATGCATCTGTGTGATTGACAGTGACACAGAGCACAGATGGGTCAGTGAGACCCGTCTGTGCTGCTGTGTATTTCAATGACACAGATGCACGCACGGACCAGGAGATCCGTGCTACTTGCATCTGTGTCATTGACACAGAGCACTAACGGGTCCGTGAGACCCGTCTGTGCTGCTGTGGTAAAAAAAAAAAAAAAAACCTGTGTAAAAAGAGAAAAAAATGGCGTGCCCCCCCCCCAAAAAAAAGAGCAACCAGCCCCGGGCATTAGTGACCCAGTGCTGGGTGTGCTTAAATACAGGGGACAAACGACATAGGGGTCCCCTGTACTTAAACACAACCAGCACCGGGCTAGTCAGAACCAGAGCTGGTTGCCAAAATACGGGGGACAAACGACGTAGGGGTCCCCCGTATTCTGCGCAACCAGCTCTGGGCTCTGATCCAGTCCTGGTTCTGGAAATACAGGGGAAAAAAATGAGTAGGGTTCCCCTGTATGTTCCAGAACCAGCACTGGACTTTTTCTAGCGGGGGGCTGATGCCACAGGCAGGGGAGCCCTTTCACCGGGCCCCCCAGCCGCAGCATCAGCCCTGACCGCTAGTCAGCCCAGGCCGGGGATCCCTGGAGAGCTGGGGACCCCCCCAATAAAGGGGTCACCCTCTCCAGGGCTCCCCAGGCCCATGCTGATAGCCCGGGGCTATCCCCGCCACCCCTGGTGGCGGTGGGTGGCGGGTTGATTGTGTGGTGTGGTGTAAATAAAGAATATCAAACATTGTCTTTACAAGTAGAACTGCAAGTCCCAGCAAGCCTGCCCCGCATGCTGGTACTTGGAGAACCACAAGTACCAGCATGCAGGGCATTAAGGGCCCACTAGTACCTGTAGTTCACCTGTAAAAAAATGTTTAAAAAAAACACAGGACACACACACCGTGACAGTATAAGTTTATTAAACATACATACATACACACACACATGTACACATACTCACCTATGTAACCCTGTAGCATCGGTCCACTTGTCCGGTAAAGTATCCATAGGGGACCTGTGAAAAAAAACATACTCACCATCTCCTATGCGAGGTTCTGTCCTCTTCGTTCCAAAGTAGGCATCCCCGGACTTGGCAAAAAAAAAAAACGAAAACGCGATCCACGAACTTAGTACCGTTCTATAGAACGGTACTTCCCGAATGAGAGCTTAGCGGCGGGGTATCACCATGGAAAACCCGCTGCTAAGCGTTCATTGGCTGAGAGAGGCCATCTCCCGTCTCTCTCAGCCAATGAACGGCTCCCTCCATTGTAGTCAATGCTGGGAGCCGCAAGGTTATTAAAGTTTACCCTGCGGTTCCCACCATTGACTACAATGGAGGGAGCCGTTCATTGGCTGAGAGACGGGAGTTGACCTCTCTCAGCCAATGAACGCTTAGCAGCGGGGTTTCCATGGTGATACCCCGCCGCTAAGCTCTCATTCGGGAAGTACCGTTCTATAGAACGGTACTAAGTTCGTGGATCGCGTTTTCGTTTTTTTTTTTTGCCAAGTCCGGGGATGCCTACTTTGGAACGAAGAGGACAGAACCTCGCATAGGAGATGGTGAGTATGTTTTTTTTCACAGGTCCCCTAGGGATACTTTACCGGACAAGTGGACCGATGCTACAGGTTACATAGGTGAGTATGTGTACATGTGTGTGTGTGTGTGTGTATGTATGTTTAATAAACTTATACTGTCACGGTGTGTGTGTCCTGTGTTTTTTTAAACATTTTTTTTACAGGTGAACTACAGGTACTAGTGGGCCCTTAATGCCCTGCATGCTGGTACTTGTGGTTCTCCAAGTACCAGCATGCGGGGCAGGCTAGCTGGGACTTGCAGTTCTACTTGTAAAGACAATGTTTGATATTCTTTATTTACACCACACCACACAATCAACCCGCCACCCACCGCCACCAGGGGTGGCGGGGATAGCCCCGGGCTATCAGCCTGGGCCTGGGGTGCCCTGGAGAGGGTGACCCCTTTATTGGGGGGGTCCCCAGCTCTCCAGGGATCCCCGGCCTGGGCTGACTAGCGGTCAGGGTTGATGCTGCGGCTGGGGGGCCCGGTGAAAGGGCTCCCCTGGCTGTGGCATCAGCCCCCCGCTAGAAAAAGTCCAGTGCTGGTTCTGGAACATACAGGGGAACCCTACTCATTTTTTGTCCCCTATATTTCCAGAACCAGGACCGGATCAGAGCCCAGAGCTGGTTGCGCAGAATACAGGGGACCCCTACGTCGTTTGTCCCCCGTATTTTGGCAACCAGCGCTGGTTCTGACTAGCCCGGTGCTGGTTGTGCTTAAGTACAGGGAACCCCTACGTCGTTTGTCCCCTGTATTTAAGCACACCCAGCACTGGGTTACTAATGCCCGGGGCTGGTTGCTCTTTTTTGGGGGGGTGCACGCCATTTTTTTCTTTTTTTACACAGGTTTTTTTTTTTTTTTTTACCACAGCAGCACAGACGGGTCTCACGGACCTGTCATTGCTCTGTGCCAATCACACAGATGCATGTAGCACGGATCTCCCGGGTTCGTGCTACATGCAAATGGGCACCATAACGCTGATTGGCTTCCTGTCTGCCACTGCAGTGCCACTCCTAGATGGGCCACGTGTTTGTGCCGCCCCCTTGTGTCGCTTAGCATAGTCATCCAGCTTCCTCGGTACAACCTTTTGGCCTAAAAACAATATTGTGAGGTGTTCAGAATAGAGTGAAAATGAGTGGAAATTAATGTTATTGGGGTTATTAATAGCGTAGGAACAAAAAAAGGCCCATTTATGTGATTTTAGCGTTTTTTTTTTATTTTTTAAGAAAAAATCCAGATCCAAAACACAAAACCCAGAACCCAAAACACGGAAGGGTGGTTTTGGCAAAACCAATCCAGATCCAAAACACGAAGAAAGATCCAGATCCAAAACCAAAACACAAAACACGAAAAGTGTCCGGTGCACACCCCTACTATGCACACATACATATCCTATCCATCAATAAGCACACATACATATCCTATCCATCACTAAACACACATACATATCCTATACATCAATAAGCACACATGAATATCCTATCCATCAGTAAACACACATACATATCCTATCCATCAATAAGCACACATACATATCATATCCATCAATAAGCACACATACAAATCCTATCCATCACTAAGCACACATACATATCCTATCCATCACTAAGTACACATACATATCATATCCATCAATAAGCACACACATACATATCCTATCCATCAATAAGCACACAAATATCATATCCATAAATAAGCACACATACATATCCTATCCATCACTAAGCACATATACATATCATATCCATTAATAAGCACACATACATATCATATCCATCAATAGGCACACATACATATCATATCCATCAATAAGCACACATACATATCATATCCATCAATAAGCACACATACATATCCTATCCATCAATAAGCACACATACATTTCCTATCCATCACTAAACACACATATATATCATATCCATCACTAAGCACACATACATATATCCATCACTAAGCACACATACATATCATATCCATTAATAAGCACACATACATATCATATCCATCACTAAGCACACATACATATCATATCCATTAATAAGCACACATACACATCATATCCATCACTAAGCACACATACATATCCTATCCATCAATAAGCACACATACATATCCTATCCATCACTAAGCACACATACATATCCTATCCATCAATAAGCACACATAAGTATCCTATCCATCAATAAGCAAACATACATATCCTATCCATCAATAAGCACACATACATATCCATCAATAAGCACACATACATATCCTATCCATCACTAAGCACACATACATATCCTATCCATCACTAAGCACACATACATATCCTATCCATCACTAAGCACACATACATATCCTATCCATCAATAAGCAAACATACCTATCCAATCCATCAATAAGCACATATACATATCCTATCCATCAATAAGCACACATACATATCCATCACTAAGCACACATACATATCCTATCCATCAATAAGCACACATACATATCCTATCCATCACTAAGCACACATACATATCCTATCCATCACTAAGCACACATACATTGCTATCCATCACTAAGCAAACATACATATCCTATCCATCAATAAGCACAAATACATATTCTATCCATCACTAAGCACACATACATATCCTATCCATCACTAAGCACACAAACATATCATATCCATCACTAAGCAAACATACATATCCTATCCATCAATAAGCACACATACATATCCTATCCATCAATAAGCACACATACATATCCTATCCATCACTAAGCACACATGAATATCATATCCATCACTAAGCAAACATACATATCCTATCCATCAATAAGCAAACATACATATCCTATCCATCAATAAGCACACATACATATCCTATCCATCAATAAGCACACACATACATATCCTATCCATCAATAAGCACACAAACATATCCATCACTAAGCACACATACATATCCTATCCATCACTAATCACACATACATATCCTATCCTTCACTAAGCACACACATACATATCCTATCCATCAATAAGCACACATACATATCCATCACTAAGCACACATACATATCATATCCATCACTAAGCACACATACATACCATATCCATCAATAAGCACACATACATATCCTATCCATCACTAAGCACACATACATATCCTATCCATCATTAAGCACACATACATATCCTATCCATCAATAAGCACACATACATATCCTATCCATCAATAAGCACACACATACATATCCTATCAATCAATAAGCACACATACATATCCTATCCATCATTAAGCACACATACATA
This sequence comes from Taudactylus pleione, assembly GCA_031769625.1. Classification (NCBI taxonomy): domain Eukaryota; kingdom Metazoa; phylum Chordata; class Amphibia; order Anura; family Myobatrachidae; genus Taudactylus; species Taudactylus pleione. The sequence continues at coordinate 216,361 of JAUIMM010000319.1, read as the reverse complement.
TCCTATCCATCAATAAGCACACATACATATCCTATCCATCAATAAGCACACACATACATATCCTATCCATCAATAAGCACACATACATATCCTATCCATCAATAAGCACACACATACATATCCTATCCATCACTAAGCACACATACATATCCTATCCATCAATAAGCACACATACATATCCTATCCATCATTAAGCACACATACATATCCTATCCATCAATAAGCACACATACATATCCTATCCATCAATAAGCACACACATACATATCCTATACATCAATAAGCACACATACATATCCTATCCATCAATAAGCACACACATACATATCCTATCCATCAATAAGCACACAAATATCCTATCCATCAATAAGCACACATACATATCCTATCCATCACTAAGCACATATACATATCATATCCATTAATAAGCACACATACATATCCTATCCATCAATAGGCACACATACATATCCTATCCATCAATAAGCACACATACATATCCTATCCATCACTAAGCACACATACATATCCTATCCATCACTAAGCACACATACATATCCTATCCATCACTAAGCACACATACATATCCTATCCATCACTAAGCACACATAAGTATCCTATCCATCACTAAGCACACATACATATCCTATCCATCACTAAGCACACATACCTATCCTATCTATCAATAAGCAAACATACCTATCCAATCCATCTATAAGCACACATACATATCCTATCCATCACTAAGCACACATACATATCCTATCCATCAATAAGCACACATAAATATCCTATCCATCACTAAGCACACATACATATCCTATCCATCAATAAGCACACATACATATCCTATCCATCAATAAGCACACACATACATATCCTATCCATCAATAAGCACACATACATATCATATCCATCAATAAGCACACACATACATATCCTATCCATCACTAAGCACACATAAATATCCTATCCATCACTAAGCACAAATACATATCCTATCCATCAATAAGCACACATACATATCATATCCATCAATAAGCACACATACATATCCTATCCATCAATATGCACACATGAATATCCTATCCATCAGTAAGCACACATACATATCCTATCCATCAGTAAGCACACATACATATCATATCCATCAATAAGCACACATACAAATCCTATCCATCACTAAGCACACATACATATCCTATCCATCACTAAGTACACATACATATCCTATCCATCAATAAGCACACACATACATATCCTATACATCAATAAGCACACAAATATCATATCCATAAATAAGCACACATACATATCCTATCCATCACTAAGCACATATACATATCATATCCATTAATAAGCACACATACATATCATATCCATTAATAAGCACACATACATATCATATCCATCAATAGGCAAACATACATATCCTATCCATCAATAAGCACACATACATATCCTATCCATCACTAAGCACAGATACATTTCCTATCCATCACTAAGCACACATATATATCATATCCATCACTAAGCACACATACATATCATATCCATCACTAAGCACACATATATATCATATCCATTAATAAGCACACATACATATCATATCCATCACTAAGCAAACATACACATCCTATCCATCACTAAGCACACATACATATCCTATCCATCAATAAGCACACATACGTATCCTATCCATCAATAAGCAAACATACATATCCTATCCATCAATAAGCACACATACATATCCATCACTAAGCACACATACATATCCTATCCATCACTAAGCACACATACATATCCTATCCATCACTAAGCACACATACATATCCTATCCATCACTAAGCACACATACATATCCTATCCATCACTATGCACACATAAGTATCCTATCCATCAATAAGCACACATACATATCCTATCCATCACTAAGCACACATACATATCCTATCCATCAATAAGCAAACATACCTATCCAATCCATCAATAAGCACATATACATATCCTATCCATCAATAAGCACACATACATATCCATCACTAAGCACACATACATATCTTATCCATCAATAAGCACACATGCATATCCTATCCATCAATAAGCACACATACATATCCATCACTAAGCACACATACATATCCTATCCATCACTAAGCACACATACATATCCTATCCATCACTAAGCACAAATACATATCCTATCCATCACTAAGCACAAATAAATATTCTATCCATCACTAAGCACACATACATATCCTATCCATCAAAAAGCACACATACATATCCTATCCATCACAAAGCACACATACATATCCTATCCATCACTAAGCAAACATACATATCCTATCCATTAATAAGCACACATACATATCCTATCCATCACTAAGCACAAATAAATATTCTATCCATCACTAAGCACACATACATATCCTATCCATCAATAAGCACACATACATATCCTATCCATCACTAAGCACACATACATATCCTATCCATCACTAAGCAAACATACATATCCTATCCATCAATAAGCACAAATACATATCCTATCCATCACTAAGCACAAATAAATATTCTATCCATCACTAAGCACACATACATATCCTATCCATCACTAAGCACACAAACATATCATATCCATCACTAAGCAAACATACATATCATATCCATCAATAAGCACACATACATATCCTATCCATCACAAAGCACACATGAATATCATATCCATCACTAAGCAAACATACATATCCTATCCATCAATAAGCACACATACATATCCTATCCATCAATAAGCACACATACATATCATATCCATCAATAAGCACACACATACATATCCTATCCATCAATAAGCACACATACATATCCATCACTAAGCACACATACATATCCTATCCATCACTAATCACACATACATATCCAATCCTTCACTAAGCAGACACATACATATCCTATCCATCAATAAGCACACATACATATCCATCACTAAGCACACATACATATCCTATCCAGCACTAATCACACATACATACCATATCCATCAATAAGCACACATACATATCATATCCATCACTAAGCACACATACATACCATATCCATCAATAAGCACACATACATATCCTATCCATCACTAAGCACACATACATATCCTATCCATCATTAAGCACACATACATATCCTATCCATCAATAAGCACACATACATATCCTATCCATCAATAAGCACACACATACATATCCTATCCATCAATAAGCGCACATACATATCCTATCCATCATTAAGCGCACATACATATCCTATCCATCAATAAGCACACATACATATCCTATCCATCAATAAGCACACACATACATATCCTATACATCAATAAGCACACATACATATCCTATCCATCAATAAGCACACACATACATATTCTATCCATCAATAAGCACACATACATATCCTATCCATCAATAAGCACACACATACATATCCTATCCATCAATAAGCACACATACATATCCTATCCATCAATAAGCACACACATACATATCCTATCCATCACTAAGCACACATACATATCCTATCCATCAATAAGCACACATACATATCCTATCCATCATTAAGCACACATACATATCCTATCCATCAATAAGCACACATACATATCCTATCCATCAATAAGCACACACATACATATCCTATACATCAATAAGCACACATACATATCCTATCCATCAATAAGCACACACATACATATCCTATCCATCAATAAGCACACAAATATCCTATCCATCACTAAGCACACATACATATCCTATCCATCACTAAGCACATATACATATCATATCCATTAATAAGCACACATACATATCCTATCCATCACTAAGCACACATACATATCCTATCCATCACTAAGCACACATACATATCCTATCCATCACTAAGCACACATACATATCCTATCCATCACTAAGCACACATACATATCCTATCCATCACTAAGCACACATAAGTATCCTATCCATCAATAAGCACACATACCTATCCTATCCATCACTAAGCACACATACCTATCCTATCTATCAATAAGCAAACATACCTATCCAATCCATCTATAAGCACATATACATATCCTATCCATCACTAAGCACACATACATATCCTATCCATCAATAAGCACACATAAATATCCTATCCTTCACTAAGCACACATACATATCCTATCCATCAATAAGCACACATACATATCCTATCCATCAATAAGCACACACATACATATCCTATCCATCAATAAGCACACATACATATCCTATCCATCAATAAGCACACACATACATATCCTATCCATCACTAAGCACACATACATATCCTATCCATCACTAAGCACAAATACATATCCTATCCATCACTAAGCACACATACATATCCTATCCATCAATAAGCACACATACATATCCTATCCATCAATAAGCACACATAGATATCCTATCCATCAATAAGCACACATGAATATCCTATCCATCAGTAAGCACACATACATATCCTATCCATCAGTAAGCACACATACATATCCTATCCATCAATAAGCACACATACAAATCCTATCCATCACTAAGCACACATACATATCCTATCCATCACTAAGTACACATACATATCCTATCCATCAATAAGCACACACATACATATCCTATCCATCAATAAGCACACAAATATCATATCCATAAATAAGCACACATACATATCCTATCCATCACTAAGCACACATACATATCATATCCATTAATAAGCACACATACATATCATATCCATTAATAAGCACACATACATATCATATCCATCAATAGGCAAACATACATATCATATCCATCAATAAGCACACATACATATCCTATCCATCACTAAGCACAGATACATTTCCTATCCAACACTAAGCACACATATATATCATATCCATCACTAAGCACACATACATATCATATCCATCACTAAGCACACATACATATCATATCCATTAATAAGCACACATACATATCCTATCCATCACAAAGCACACATACATATCCTATCCATTAATAATCAGACATACATATCCTATCCATCACTAAGCACACATACATATCCTATCCATTAATAAGCACACATACATATCCTATCCATCACTAAGCACACATACATATCCTATCCATCACTAAGCACACATACATATCCTATCCATCACTAAGCACACATACATATCCTATCCATCAATAAGCACACATACGTATCCTATCCATCAATAAGCAAACATACATATCCTATCCATCAATAAGCACACATTCATATCCATCACTAAGCACACATACATATCCTATCCATCACTAAGCACACATACATATCCTATCCATCACTAAGCACACATACATATCCATCACTAAGCACACATACATATCCTATCCATCACTAAGCACACATACATATCCTATCCATCACTAAGCACACATACATATCCTATCCATCACTAAGCACACATACATATCCTATCCATCACTATGCACACATAAGTATCCTATCCATCAATAAGCACACATACATATCCTATCCATCACTAAGCACACATACCTATCCTATCCATCAATAAGCAAACATACCTATCCAATCCATCAATAAGCACATATACATATCCTATCCATCAATAAGCACACACACATATCCATCACTAAGCACACATACATATCCTATAAATCAATAAGCACACATGCATATCCTATCCATCACTAAGCACACATACATATCCTATCCATCACTAAGCACACATACATATGCTATCCATCACTAAGCAAACATACATATCATATCCATCAATAAGCACAAATACATATCCTATCCATCACTATGCACAAATAAATATTCTATCCATCACTAAGCACACATACATATCATATCCATCACTAAGCAAACATACATATCCTATCCATCAATAAGCACACAAATATCCTATCCATCACTAAGCACACATACATATCCTATCCATCACTAAGCACATATACATATCATATCCATTAATAAGCACACATACATATCCTATCCATCACTAAGCACACATACATATCCTATCCATCACTAAGCACACATACATATCCTATCCATCACTAAGCACACATACATATCCTATCCATCACTAAGCACACATAAGTATCCTATCCATCAATAAGCACACATACCTATCCTATCCATCACTAAGCACACATACCTATCCTATCTATCAATAAGCAAACATACCTATCCAATCCATCTATAAGCACATATACATATCCTATCCATCACTAAGCACACATACATATCCTATCCATCAATAAGCACACATAAATATCCTATCCTTCACTAAGCACACATACATATCCTATCCATCAATAAGCACACATACATATCCTATCCATCAATAAGCACACACATACATATCCTATCCATCAATAAGCACACATACATATCCTATCCATCAATAAGCACACACATACATATCCTATCCATCACTAAGCACACATACATATCCTATCCATCACTAAGCACAAATACATATCCTATCCATCACTAAGCACACATACATATCCTATCCATCAATAAGCACACATACATATCCTATCCATCAATAAGCACACATAGATATCCTATCCATCAATAAGCACACATGAATATCCTATCCATCAGTAAGCACACATACATATCCTATCCATCAGTAAGCACACATACATATCCTATCCATCAATAAGCACACATACAAATCCTATCCATCACTAAGCACACATACATATCCTATCCATCACTAAGTACACATACATATCCTATCCATCAATAAGCACACACATACATATCCTATCCATCAATAAGCACACAAATATCATATCCATAAATAAGCACACATACATATCCTATCCATCACTAAGCACACATACATATCATATCCATTAATAAGCACACATACATATCATATCCATTAATAAGCACACATACATATCATATCCATCAATAGGCAAACATACATATCATATCCATCAATAAGCACACATACATATCCTATCCATCACTAAGCACAGATACATTTCCTATCCAACACTAAGCACACATATATATCATATCCATCACTAAGCACACATACATATCATATCCATCACTAAGCACACATACATATCATATCCATTAATAAGCACACATACATATCCTATCCATCACAAAGCACACATACATATCCTATCCATTAATAATCAGACATACATATCCTATCCATCACTAAGCACACATACATATCCTATCCATTAATAAGCACACATACATATCCTATCCATCACTAAGCACACATACATATCCTATCCATCACTAAGCACACATACATATCCTATCCATCACTAAGCACACATACATATCCTATCCATCAATAAGCACACATACGTATCCTATCCATCAATAAGCAAACATACATATCCTATCCATCAATAAGCACACATTCATATCCATCACTAAGCACACATACATATCCTATCCATCACTAAGCACACATACATATCCTATCCATCACTAAGCACACATACATATCCATCACTAAGCACACATACATATCCTATCCATCACTAAGCACACATACATATCCTATCCATCACTAAGCACACATACATATCCTATCCATCACTAAGCACACATACATATCCTATCCATCACTATGCACACATAAGTATCCTATCCATCAATAAGCACACATACATATCCTATCCATCACTAAGCACACATACGTATCCTATCCATCAATAAGCAAACATACCTATCCAATCCATCAATAAGCACATATACATATCCTATCCATCAATAAGCACACACACATATCCATCACTAAGCACACATACATATCCTATAAATCAATAAGCACACATGCATATCCTATCCATCACTAAGCACACATACATATCCTATCCATCACTAAGCACACATACATATGCTATCCATCACTAAGCAAACATACATATCATATCCATCAATAAGCACAAATACATATCCTATCCATCACTATGCACAAATAAATATTCTATCCATCACTAAGCACACATACATATCATATCCATCACTAAGCAAACATACATATCCTATCCATCAATAAGCACACATACATATCCTATCCATCACTAAGCACACATACATATGCTATCCATCACTAAGCAAACATACATATCATATCCATCAATAAGCACACATACATATCCTATCCATCACTAAGCACAAATAAATATTCTATCCATCACTAAGCACACATACATATCCTATCCATCAATAAGCACACAAACATATCATATCCATCACTAAGCACACATACATATCATATCAATCACTAAGCACACATACATATCCTATCCATCAATAGGCACACATACATATCCTATCCATCAATAAGCACACATACATATCCTATCCATCAATAAGCACACATACATATCCATCACTAAGTACACATACATATCATATCCATCACTAAGCACACATACATATCCTATCCATCACTAAGCACACATACATATCCTATCCATCAATAAGCACACATACATATCCTATCCATCACTAAGATATTCTATCCATCACTAAGCACACATACATATCATATCCATCACTAAGCACACATACATATCCTATCCATCAATAAGCACACATACATATCCTATCCATCACTAAGTACACATACATATCCTATCCATCTCTAAGCACACATACATATCATAGCCATCACTAAGCACACATACATATCATATCCATCAATAAGCACACATACATATCCTATCCATCAATAGGCAAACATACATATCACATCCATTACTAAGCACACATACATATCCTATCCATCAATAAGCACATATACACATCATATTCATCAATAAGCACACATACATATCATATCCATCACTAAGCACACATGAATATCATATCCATCACTAAGCAAACATACATACATATCCTATCCATCAATAAGCACACATACATATCCTATCCATCAATAAGCACACATACATATCATATCCATCAATAAGCACACACATACATATCCTATCCATCAATAAGCACACAAACATATCCATCACTAAGCACACATACATATCCTATCCATCACTAAGCACACATACATATTCTATCCTTCACTAAGCACACACATACATATCCTATCCAACAATAAGCACACATACATATCCATCACTAAGCACACATACATATCATATCCATCACTAAGCACACATACATACCCTATCCATCACTAAGCACACATACATATCCTATCCATCACTAAGCACACATACATATCCTATCCATCACTAAGCACACACAAATATCCTATCCATCACTAAGCACACATACATATCCTTTCCATCAATAAGCACACATACATATCCTATCCATCACTAAGCACACATACATATCCTATCCATCAATAAGCACACATACACATCCTATCCATCAATAAGCACACACATACATATCCTATCCATCAATAAGCACACATACATATCCTATCCATCAATAAGCACACACATACATATCCTATCCATCAATAAGCACACAAATATCCTATCCATCAATAAGCACACATAGATATCCTATCCATCACTAAGCACATATACATATCATATCCATTAATAAGCACACATACATATCATATCCATCAATAGGCACACATACATATCCTATCCATTAATAAGCACACATACATATCCTATCCATCACTAAGCACACATACATATCCTATCCATCACTAAGCACACATACATATCATATCCATCAATAAGCAAACATACATATCCAATCCATCAATAAGCACACATACATATCCTATCCATCACTAAGCACACATACATATCCTATCCATCAATAAGCAAACATACATATCCAATCCATCAATAAGCACATATACATATCCTATCCATCAATAAGCACACATACATATCCATCACTAAGCACACATACATATCCTATCCATCACTAAGCACACATACATATCCTATCCATCACTAAGCACACATACATATGCTATCCATCACTAAGCAAACATACATATCCTATCCATCAATAAGCACAAATACATATCCTATCCATCAATAAGCACACATAAATATTCTATCCATCACTAAGCACACATACTTATCCTATCCATAAATAAGTACACATACATATCCTATCCATCACTAAGCACACATACATATCCTATCCATCAGTAAGCACACATACATATCCTATCCATCAATAAGCACACATACATATCCTATCCATTAATAAGCACACATACATATCCTATCCATCACTAAGCACACATACATATCCTATCCATCAGTAAGCACACATACATATCATATCCAATCATAAGCACACGTACATATCATATCCATCAATAAGCACACATACATATCCTATCCATCACTAAGCACACATACATATCCTATCCATCACTAAGCACACATACATATCCTATCCATCACTAAGCACACATACATATCCTATCCATCACTAAGCAAACATACATATCCTATCCATCAATAAGCACAAATACATATCCTATCCATCAATAAGCACACATACACATCCTATCCATCACTAATCACACATACATATCCTATCCATCAATAGGCACACATAAATATCATATCCATCAATAACCACACATACATATCATATCCATCAATAACCACACATACATATCCTATCCATCACTAAGCACACATACATATCCTATCCATCACTAAGCACACATATATATCCTATCCATCACTAAGCACACATACATATCCTATCCATTAATAAGCACACATACATATCCTATCCATCACTAAGCACACATACATATCCTATCCATCAGTAAGCACACATACATATCATATCCAATCATAAGCACACGTACATATCATATCCATCAATAAGCACACATACATATCCTATCCATCACTAAGCACACATACATATCCTATCCATCACTAAGCACACATACATATCCTATCCATAACTAAGCACACATACATATCCTATCCATCACTAAGCACACATACATATCATATCCATCACTAAGCACACATACATATCCTATCCATCACTAAGCACACATAAATATCATATCCATCACTAAGCACACATACATATCATATCCATCAATAAGCACACAAATATCATATCCATCAATAAGCACACATACATATCCTATCCATCACTAAGCACATATACATATCATATCCATTAATAAGCACACATACATATCATATCCATCACTAGGCACACATACATATCATATCCATCACTAAGCACACATACATATCCTATCCATCACTAAGCACACATACATATCCTATCCATCACTAAGCACACATAAGTATCCTATCCATCAATAAGCACACATACGTATCCTATCCATCACTAAGCACACATACGTATCCTATCCATCACTAAGCACACATACGTATCCTATCCATCACTAAGCACACATAAGTATCCTATCCATCAATAAGCACACATACATATCCTATCCATCACTAAGCACACATACATATCCTATCCATCAATAAGCAAACATACCTATCCAATCCATCAATAAGCACATATACATATCCTATCCATCAATAAGCACACATACATATCCATCACTAAGCACACATACATATGCTATTCATCAATAAGCACACATACATATCCTATCCATCACTAAGCACACATACATATCCTATCCATCAATAAGCACACACATACATATCCTATCCATCTCTAAGCACACATACATATCCTATCCATCACTAAGCACACATACATATCATATCCATCACTAAGCACACATACATATCATATCCATCACTAAGCAAACATACAGATCATATCCATCAATAAGCACACATACATATCCTATCCATCAATAAGCGCACATACATATCCTATCCATCACTAAGCACACATAAATATCCTATCCATCACTAAGCACAAATAAATATTCTATCCATCACTAAGCACACATACATATCCTATCCATCACTAAGCACACATACATATGCTATCCATCACTAAGCAAACATACATATCCTATCCATCAATAAGCACACACATACATATCCTATCCATCTCTAAGCACACATACATATCCTATCCATCACTAAGCACACATACATATCATATCCATCACTAAGCACACATACATATCATATCCATCACTAAGCAAACATACAGATCATATCCATCAATAAGCACACATACATATCCTATCCATCAATAAGCGCACATACATATCCTATCCATCACTAAGCACACATAAATATCCTATCCATCACTAAGCACAAATAAATATTCTATCCATCACTAAGCACACATACATATCCTATCCATCACTAAGCACACATACATATGCTATCCATCACTAAGCAAACATACATATCATATCCATCAATAGGCACACATACATATCCTATCCATCACTAAGCACAAATAAATATTCTATCCATCACTAAGCACACATACATATCATTTCAATCACTAAGCACACATACATATATTATCCATCAATAAGCACACAAACATATCCTATCCATCACTAAGCACACATACATATCCTATCCATCACTAAGCACACATACATATCCTATTCATCAATAGGCACACATACATATCATATCCATCAATAAGCACACATACATATCCTATCCATCAATAAGCACACATACATATCCATCACTAAGTACACATACATATCATATCCATCACTAAGCACACATACATATCCATCACTAAGATATCCTATCCATCACTAAGCACACATACATATCATATCCATCAAAAAGCACACATACATATCCTATCCATCACTAAGTACACATACATATCCTATCCATCATTAAGTACACATACATATCCTATCCATCACTAAGCACACATATATATCCTATCCATCAATAGGCAAACATACATATACTATCCATCAATAAGCACACATACATATCATATCCATCAATAAGCACACACATACATATCCTATCCATCAATAAGCACACAAACATATCCATCACTAAGCACACATACATATCCTATCCATCACTAAGCACACATACATATCCTATCCTTCACTAAGCACACACATACATATCCTATCCATCAATAAGCACACATACATATCCATCACTAAGCACACATACATATCATATCCATCACTAAGCACACATACATACCATATCCATCAATAAGCACACATACATATTCTATCCATCACTAAGCACACATACATATCCTATCCATCACTAAGCACACACAAATATCCTATCCATCACTAAGCACACATACATATCCTATCCATCAATAAGCACACATACATATCCTATCCTTCATTAAGCACACATACATATCCTATCCATCAATAAGCACACATACATATCCTATCCATCAATAAGCACACACATACATATCCTATCCATCAATAAGCACACATACATATCCTATCCATCAATAAGCACACACATACATATCCTATCCATCAATAAGCACACAAATATCCTATCCATCAATAAGCACACATACATATCCTATCCATCACTAAGCACATATACATATCCTATCCATCACTAAGCACACATACATATCCTATCCATCACTAAGCACACATACATATCCTATCCATCACTAAGCACACATACATATCCTATCCATCAATAAGCACACATAAATATTCTATCCATCACTAAGCACACATACTTATCCTATCCATCAATAAGCACACATACATATCCTATCCATCACTAAGCACACATACATATCCTATCCATCACTAAGCACACATACATATCATATCCATCAATAAGCACACATACATATCCTATCCATTAATAAGCAAACATACATATCCTATCCATCACTAAGCACACATACATATCCTATCCATCAGTAAGCACACATACATATCATATCCAATAATAAGCACACGTACATATCATATCCATCACTAAGCACACATACATATCCTATCCATCACTAAGCACACATACATATCCTATCCATCAATAGGTACACATACATATCCTATCCATCACTAAGCACACATACATATCCTATCCATCACTAAGCACACATATATATCCTATCCATCACTAAGCAAACATACATATCATATCCATCAATAAGCACACATACATATCCTATCCATTAATAAGCACACATACATATCCTATCCATCACTAAGCACACATACATATCATATCCATCAATAAGCACACATACATATCATATCCATCACTAAGCACACATACATATCATATCCATCAATAAGCATACATACATATCCTATCCATCACTAAGCACACATACATATCATATCCATTACTAAGCACACATACATATCATATCCATCAATAAGCACACAAATATCATATCCATCAATAAGCACACATACATATCCTATCCATCACTAAGCACATATACATATCATATCCATTAATAAGCACACATACATATCATATCCATCAATAGGCACACATACATATCATATCCATCACTAAGCACACATACATATCCTATCCATCACTAAGCACACATACATATCCTATCCATCACTAAGCACACATAAGTATCCTATCCATCAATAAGCACACATACTTATCCTATCCATCACTAAGCACACATACGTATCCTATCCATCACTAAGCACACATACGTATCCTATCCATCACTAAGCACACATAAGTATCCTATCCATCAATAAGCACACATACATATCCTATCCATCACTAAGCACACATACATATCCTATCCATCAATAAGCAAACATACCTATCCAATCCATCAATAAGCACATATACATATCCTATCCATCAATAAGCACACATACATATCCATCACTAAGCACACATACATATCCTATTCATCAATAAGCACACATACATATCCTATCCATCACTAAGCACACATACATATCCTATCCATCAATAAGCACACATACATATCCTATCCATCAATAAGCACACACATACATATCCTATCCATCTCTAAGCACACATACATATCCTATCCATCACTAAGCACACATACATATCATATCCATCAATAAGCACAAATACATATCCTATCCATCACTAAGCACAAATAAATATTCTATCCATCACTAAGCACACATACATATCCTATCCATCACTAAGCACACATACATATCATATCCATCACTAAGCACACATACATATCATATCCATCACTAAGCAAACATACATATCCTATCCATCAATAAGCACACATACATATCCTATCCATCAATAAGCGCACATACATATCCTATCCATCACTAAGTACACATACATATCCTATCCATCACTAAGCACAAATAAATATTCTATCCATCACTAAGCACACATACATATCCTATCCATCACTAAGCACACATACATATCCTATCCATCACTAAGCACACATACATATCCTATCCATCAATAAGCACACATACATATCCTATCCATCACTAAGTACACATACATATCCTATCCATCACTAAGCACACATACATATCCTATCCATCACTAAGCACACATACATATCCTATCCATCACTAAGCACACATACATATCCTATCCATCACTAAGCACAAATAAATATTCTATCCATCACTAAGCACACATACATATCCTATCCATCACTAAGCACACATACATATGCTATCCATCACTAAGCACACATACATATCCTATCCATCAATAAGCACACATACATATCCTATCCATCAATAAGCACACATACATATCCATCACTAAGTACACATACATATCATATCCATCACTAAGCACACATACATATCCATCACTAAGATATCCTATCCATCACTAAGCACACATACATATCATATCCATCAAAAAGCACACATACATATCCTATCCATCACTAAGTACACATACATATCCTATCCATCACTAAGTACACATACATATCCTATCCATCACTAAGCACACATACATATCATATCCATCACTAAGCACACATACATATCATATCCATCAATAAGCACACATATATATCCTATCCATCAATAGGCAAACATACATATACTATCCATCAATAAGCACACATACATATCATATCCATCAATAAGCACACACATACATATCCTATCCATCAATAAGCACACAAACATATCCATCACTAAGCACACATACATATCCTATCCATCACTAAGCACACATACATATCCTATCCTTCACTAAGCACACACATACATATCCTATCCATCAATAAGCACACATACATATCCATCACTAAGCACACATACATATCATATCCATCACTAAGCACACATACATACCATATCCATCAATAAGCACACATACATATCCTATCCATCACTAAGCACACATACATATCCTATCCATCACTAAGCACACACAAATATCCTATCCATCACTAAGCACACATACATATCCTATCCATCAATAAGCACACATACATATCCTATCCATCATTAAGCACACATACATATCCTATCCATCAATAAGCACACATACATATCCTATCCATCAATAAGCACACACATACATATCCTATCCATCAATAAGCACACATACATATCCTATCCATCAATAAGCACACACATACATATCCTATCCATCAATAAGCACACAAATATCCTATCCATCAATAAGCACACATACATATCCTATCCATCTCTAAGCACATATACATATCCTATCCATCACTAAGCACACATACATATCCTATCCATCACTAAGCACACATACATATCCTATCCATCACTAAGCACACATACATATCCTATCCATCAATAAGCACACATAAATATTCTATCCATCACTAAGCACACATACTTATCCTATCCATCAATAAGCACACATACATATCCTATCCATCACTAAGCACACATACATATCCTATCCATCACTAAGCACACATACATATCATATCCATCAATAAGCACCCATACATATCCTATCCATTAATAAGCACACATACATATCCTATCCATCACTAAGCACACATACATATCCTATCCATCAGTAAGCACACATACATATCACATCCAATAATAAGCACACGTACATATCATATCCATCAATAAGCACACATACATATCCTATCCATCACTAAGCACACATACATATCCTATCCATCAGTAAGCACACATACATATCATATCCAATAATAAGCACACGTACATATCATATCCATCACTAAGCACACATACATATCCTATCCATCACTAAGCACACATACATATCCTATCCATCAATAGGTACACATACATATCCTATCCATCACTAAGCACACATACATATCCTATCCATCACTAAGCAAACATACATATCATATTCATCAATAAGCACACATACATATCCTATCCATTAATAAGCACACATACATATCCTATCCATCACTAAGCACACATACATATCCTATCCATCAGTAAGCACACATACATATCATATCCAATAATAAGCACACGTACATATCATATCCATCAATAAGCACACGTACATATCCTATCCATCACTAAGCACACATACATATCCTATCCATCACTAAGCACACATACATATCCTATCCATCAATAGGTACACATACATATCCTATCCATCACTAAGCACACATACATATCCTATCCATCACTAAGCAAACATACATATCATATCCATCAATAAGCACACATACATATCCTATCCATCAATAAGCACACATACATATCCTATCCATCAATAAGCACACATAAATATTCTATCCATCACTAAGCACACATACATATCCTATCCATCAATAACCACACATACATATCCTATCCATCACTAAGCACACATACATATCCTATCCATCACTAAGCACACATATATATCCTATCCATCACTAAGCACACATACATATCATATCCATCAATAAGCATACATACATATCCTATCCATCACTAAGCACACATACATATCATATCCATCAATAACCACACATACATATCCTATCCATCACTAAGCACACATACATATCCTATCCATCACTAAGCACACATACATATCCTATCCATCACTAAGCACACATACATATCATATCCATCACTAAGCACACATACATATCCTATCCATCAATAAGCATACATACATATCCTATCCATCACTAAGCACACATAAATATCATATCCATCACTAAGCACACATACATATCATATCCATCAATAAGCACACATACATATCCTATCCATCACTAAGCACACATACATATCATATCCATCAATAAGCATACATACATATCCTATCCATCACTAAGCACACATAAATATCCTATCCATCACTAAGCACACATACATATCATATCCATCAATAAGCACACAAATATCCTATCCATCAATAAGCACACATACATATCCTATCCATCACTAAGCACATATACATATCATATCCATTAATAAGCACACATACATATCATATCCATCAATAGGCACACATACATATCATATCCATCACTAAGCACACATACATATCCTATCCATCACTAAGCACACATACATATCCTATCCATCACTAAGCACACATAAGTTTCCTATCCATCAATAAGCACACATACATATCCTATCCATCACTAAGCACACATACATATCCTATCCATCAATAAGCAAACATACCTATCCAATCCATCAATAAGCACATATACATATCCTATCCATCAATAAGGACACATACATATCCATCACTAAGCACACATACATATCCTATTCATCAATAAGCACACATACATATCATATCCATCACTAAGCACACATACATATCATATCCATCAATAAGCACAAATACATATCCTATCCATCACTAAGCACAAATAAATATTCTATCCATCACTAAGCACACATACATATCATATCCATCACTAAGCAAACATACATATCCTATCCATCAATAAGCACACATACATATCCTATCCATCAATAAGCGCACATACATATCCTATCCATCACTAAGCGCACATACATATCCTATCCATCACTAAGCGCACATACATATGCTATCCATCACTAAGCACACATACATATCCTATCCATCACTAAGCACACATACATATTCTATCCATCACTAAGCACACATACATATCCTATCCATCACTAAGCACACATACATATCCTATCCATCACTAAGCACACATACATATCCTATCCATCACTAAGCACACATACATATGCTATCCATCACTAAGCACAAATAAATATTCTATCCATCACTAAGCACACATACATATCCTATCCATCACTAAGCACACATACATATGCTATCCATCACTAAGCAAACATACATATCATATCCATCAATAGGCACACATACATATCCTATCCATCACTAAGCACAAATAAATATTCTATCCATCACTAAGCACACATACATATCCTATCCATCACTAAGCACACATACATATCCTATCTATCAATAAGCACACAAACATATCCTATCCATCACTAAGCACACATACATATTATATCCATCACTAAGCACACATACATATCCTATCCATCAATAGGCACACATACATATCCATCACTAAGTACACATACATATCATATCCATCACTAAGCACACATACATATCCATCACTAAGATATCCTATCCATCACTAAGCACACATACATATCATATCCATCAAAAAGCACACATACATATCCTATCCATCACTAAGTACACATACATATCCTATCCATCACTAAGTACACATACATATCCTATCCATCACTAAGCACACATACATATCATATCCATCACTAAGCACACATACATATCATATCCATCAATAAGCACACATATATATCCTATCCATCAATAGGCAAACATACATATACTATCCATCAATAAGCACACATATATATCCTATCCATCAATAGGCAAACATACATATACTATCCATCAATAAGCACACACATACATATCCTATCCATCAATAAGCACACAAACATATCCATCACTAAGCACACATACATATCCTATCCATCACTAAGCACACATACATATCCTATCCTTCACTAAGCACACACATACATATCCTATCCATCAATAAGCACACATACATATCCATCACTAAGCATACATACATATCATATCCATCACTAAGCACACATACATACCATATCCATCACTAAGCACACATACATATCATATCCATCAATAAGCACACATACATATCCTATCCATCACTAAGCACACACAAATATCCTATCCATCACTAAGCACACATACATATCCTATCCATCAATAAGCACACATACATATCCTATCCATCATTAAGCACACATACATATCCTATCCATCAATAAGCACACATACATATCCTATTCATCAATAAGCACACACATACATATCCTATCCATCAATAAGCACACATACATATCCTATCCATCAATAAGCACACACATACATATCCTATCCATCAATAAGCACACATACATATCAAATCCATCAATAAGCACACATACATATCATATCCATCAATAGGCACACATACATATACTATCCATCACTAAGCACACATACATATCCTATCCATCACTAAGCACACATACATATCCTATCCATCACTAAGCACACATACATATCCTATCCATCACTAAGCACACATACATATCCTATCCATCACTAAGCACACATAAGTATCCTATCCATCAATAAGCACACATACATATCCTATCCATCACTAAGCACACATACATATCCTATCCATCAATAAGCAAACATACCTATCCAATCCATCTATAAGCACATATACATATCCTATCCATCACTAAGCACATATACATATCCATCACTAAGCACACATACATATCCTATCCATCACTAAGCACAAATACATATCCTATCCATCACTAAGTACACATACATATCCTATCCATCAATAAGCACACATACATATCCTATCCATCAATAAGCACACATACATATCCTATCCATTCATAAGCACACATGAATATCCTATCCATCTGTAAGCACACATACATATCCTATCCATCAATAAGCACACATACATATCATATCCATCAATAAGCACACATACAAATCCTATCCATCACTAAGCACACATACATATCCTATCCATCACTAAGTACAAATACATATCCTATCCATCAATAAGCACACACATACATATCCTATCCATCAATAAGCACACATACATATCATATCCATCAATAAGCACACATACAAATCCTATCCATCACTAAGCACACATACATATCCTATCCATCACTAAGCACACATACATATCCTATCCATCACTAAGCACACATACATATCATATCCATCACTAAGCACACATACATATCCTATCCATCAATAAGCATACATACATATCCTATCCATCACTAAGCACACATAAATATCATATCCATCACTAAGCACACATACATATCATATCCATCAATAAGCACACATACATATCCTATCCATCACTAAGCACACATACATATCATATCCATCAATAAGCATACATACATATCCTATCCATCACTAAGCACACATAAATATCCTATCCATCACTAAGCACACATACATATCATATCCATCAATAAGCACACAAATATCATATCCATCAATAAGCACACATACATATCCTATCCATCACTAAGCACATATACATATCATATCCATTAATAAGCACACATACATATCATATCCATCAATAGGCACACATACATATCATATCCATCACTAAGCACACATACATATCCTATCCATCACTAAGCACACATACATATCCTATCCATCACTAAGCACACATAAGTATCCTATCCATCAATAAGCACACATACATATCCTATCCATCACTAAGCACACATACCTATCCTATCCATCAATAAGCAAACATACCTATCCAATCCATCAATAGGCACATATACATATCCTATCCATCAATAAGCACACATACATATCCATCACTAAGCACACATACATATCCTATTCATCAATAAGCACACATACATATCATATCCATCACTAAGCACACATACATATCATATCCATCAATAAGCACAAATACATATCCTATCCATCACTAAGCACAAATAAATATTCTATCCATCACTAAGCACACATACATATCATATCCATCACTAAGCAAACATACATATCCTATCCATCAATAAGCACACATACATATCCTATCCATCAATAAGCGCACATACATATCCTATCCATCACTAAGCGCACATACATATCCTATCCATCACTAAGCACACATACATATGCTATCCATCACTAAGCACACATACATATCCTATCCATCACTAAGCACACATACATATTCTATCCATCACTAAGCACACATACATATCCTATCCATCACTAAGCACACATACATATCCTATCCATCACTAAGCACACATACATATCCTATCCATCACTAAGCACACATACATATGCTATCCATCACTAAGCACAAATAAATATTCTATCCATCACTAAGCACACATACATATCCTATCCATCACTAAGCACACATACATATGCTATCCATCACTAAGCAAACATACATATCATATCCATCAATAGGCACACATACATATCCTATCCATCACTTAGCACAAATAAATATTCTATCCATCACTAAGCACACATACATATCCTATCCATCACTAAGCACACATACATATCCTATCCATCAATAAGCACACAAACATATCCTATCCATCAGTAAGCACACATACATATTATATCCATCACTAAGCACAAATAAATATCCTATCCATCAATAGGCACACATACATATCATATCCATCAATAAGCACACATACATATCCTATCCATCAATAAGCACACATACATATCCATCACTAAGTACACATACATATCATATCCATCACTAAGCACACATACATATCCATCACTAAGATATCCTATCCATCACTAAGCACACATACATATCATATCCATCAAAAAGCACACATACATATCCTATCCATCACTAAGTACACATACATATCCTATCCATCACTAAGTACACATACATATCCTATCCATCACTAAGCACACATACATATCATATCCATCACTAAGCACACATACATATCATATCCATCAATAAGCACACATATATATCCTATCCATCAATAGGCAAACATACATATACTATCCATCAATAAGCACACATATATATCCTATCCATCAATAGGCAAACATACATATACTATCCATCAATAAGCACACACATACATATCCTATCCATCAATAAGCACACAAACATATCCATCACTAAGCACACATACATATCCTATCCATCACTAAGCACACATACATATCCTATCCTTCACTAAGCACACACATACATATCCTATCCATCAATAAGCACACATACATATCCATCACTAAGCACACATACATATCATATCCATCACTAAGCACACATACATATCCTATCCATCAATAAGCACACATACATATCCTATCCATCATTAAGCACACATACATATCCTATCCATCGATAAGCACACATACATATCCTATCCATCAATAAGCACACACATACATATCCTATCCATCAATAAGCACACATACATATCCTATCCATCAATAAGCACACACATACATATCCTATCCATCAATAAGCACACATACATATCATATCCATCACTAAGCACACATACATATCCTATCCATCACTAAGCACATATACATATCATATCCATCAATAAGCACACATACATATCATATCCATCAATAGGCACACATACATATCCTATCCATCACTAAGCACACATACATATCCTATCCATCACTAAGCACACATACATATCCTATCCATCACTAAGCACACATACATATCCTATCCATCACTAAGCACACATACATATCCTATCCATCACTAAGCACACATAAGTATCCTATCCATCAATAAGCACACATACATATCCTATCCATCACTAAGCACACATACATATCCTATCCATCAATAAGCAAACATACCTATCCAATCCATCTATAAGCACATATACATATCCTATCCATCAATAAGCACACATACATATCCATCACTAAGCACACATACATATCCTATCCATCACTAAGCACAAATACATATCCTATCCATCACTAAGTACACATACATATCCTATCCATCAATAAGCACACATACATATCCTATCCATCAATAAGCACACATGAATATCCTATCCATCTGTAAGCACACATACATATCCTATCCATCAATAAGCACACATACATATCATATCCATCAATAAGCACACATACAAATCCTATCCATCACTAAGCACACATACATATCCTATCCATCACTAAGTACACATACATATCATATCCATCAATAAGCACACACATACATATCCTATCCATCAATAAGCACACAAATATCATATCCATAAATAAGCACACATACATATCCTATCCATCACTAAGCACATATACATATCATATCCATTAATAAGCACACATACATATCATATCCATTAATAAGCACACATACATATCATATCCATCAATAGGCAAACATACATATCATATCCATCAATAAGCACACATATATACATATCCTATCCATCAATAAGCACACATACATATCCTATCCATCACTAAGCACAGATACATTTCCTATCCATCACTAAGCACACATATATATCATATCCATCACTAAGCACACATACATATCATATCCATTAATAAGCACACATACATATCATATCCATCACTAAGCACACATACATATCATATCCATTAATAAGCCGACATACATATCAGATCCATCACTAAGCACACATACATATCCTATCCATTAATAAGCACACATACATATCCTATCCATCACTAAGCACACATACATATCCTATCCATCACTAAGCACACATACATATCCTATCCATCAATAAGCACACATACGTATCCTATCCATCAATAAGCAAACATACATATCCTAACCATCAATAAGCACACATTCATATCCATCACTAAGCACACATACATATCCTATCCAACACTAAGCACACATACATATCCTATCCATCACTAAGCACACATACATATCCTATCCATCAATAAGCACACATACGTATCCTATCCATCAATAAGCAAACATACATATCCTAACCATCAATAAGCACACATACATATCCATCACTAAGCACACATACATATCCTATCCAACACTAAGCACACATACATATCCTATCCATCACTAAGCACACATACATATCCTATCCATCACTAAGCACACATACATATCCTATCCATCACTAAGCACACATAAGTATCCTATCCATCAATAAGCACACATACATATCCTATCCATCACTAAGCACACATACATATTCTATCCATCAATAAGCAAACATACCTATCCAATCCATCAATAAGCACATATACATATCCTATCCATCAATAAGCACACATACATATCCATCACTAAGCACACATACATATCCTATCCATCAATAAGCACACATGCATATCCTATCCATCACTAAGCACACATACATATCCTATCCATCACTAAGTACACATACATATGCTATCCATCACTAAGCAAACATACATATCATATCCATCAATAAGCACAAATACATATCCTATCCATCACTAAGCACAAATAAATATTCTATCCATCACTAAGCACACATACATATCCTATCCATCACTAAGCACACAAACATATCATATCCATCACTAAGCAAACATACATATCATATCCATCAATAAGCACACATACATATCCTATCCATCACTAAGCACAAATAAATATTCTATCCATCACTAAGCACACATACATATCCTATCCATCAATAAGCACACAAACATATCATATCCATCACTAAGCACACATACATATCATATTAATCACTAAGCACACATACATATCCTATCCATCAATAGGCACACATACATATCATATCCATCAATAAGCACACATACATATCCTATATATCAATAAGCACACATACATATCCATCACTAAGTACACATACATATCATATCCATCACTAAGCACACATACATATCCATCTCTAAGATATCCTATCCATCACTAAGCACACATACATATCATATCCATCACTAAGCACACATACATATCCTATCCATCAATAAGCACACATACATATCCTATCCATCACTAAGTACACATACATATCCTATCCATCACTAAGCACACATACATATCCTATCCATCACTAAGCACACATACATATCCTATCCATCAATAAGCACACATACATATCCTATCCATCACTAAGCACACATACATATCCTATCCATCACTAAGCACACATACATATCCTATCCATCACTAAGCACACATACATATGCTATCCATCACTAAGCAAACATACATATCCTATCCATCAATAAGCACAAATACATATCCTATCCATCAATAAGCACACATACATATCCTATCCATCACTAAGCACACATAAATATTCTATCCATCACTAAGCACACATACTCATCCTATCCATCAATAAGCACACATACATATCCTATCCATCACTAAGCACACATACATATCCTATCCATCACTAAGCACACATACATATCATATCCATCAATAAGCACACATACATATCCTATCCATTAATAAGAACACATACATATCCTATCCATCACTAAGCACACATACATATCCTATCCATCAGTAAGCACACATACATATCATATCCAATAATAAGCACACGTACATATCCTATCCATCAATAAGCACACATACATATCCTATCCATCACTAAGCACACATACATATCCTATCCATCACTAAGCACACATACATATCCTATCCATCAATAGGCACACATACATATCCTATCCATCACTAAGCACACATACATATCCTATCCATCACTAAGCACACATACATATCCTATCCATCACTAAGCAAACATACATATCATATCCATCAATAAGCACAAATACATATCCTATCCTTCAATAAGCACACATACACATCCTATCCATCACTAATCACACATACATATCCTATCCATCAATAAGCACACATAAATATTCTATCCATCACTAAGCACACATACATATCATATCCATCAATAACCACACATACATATCATATCCATCACTAAGCACACATACATATCCTATCCATCACTAAGCACACATATATATCCTATCCATCACTAAGCACACATACATATCATATCCATCAATAAGCATACATACATATCCTATCCATCACTAAGCACACATACATATCATATCCATCAATAACCACACATACATATCCTATCCATCACTAAGCACACATATATATCCTATCCATCACTAAGCACACATACATATCCTATCCATCACTAAGCACACATACATATCCTATCCATCAATAAGCATACATACATATCCTATCCATCACTAAGCACACATAAATATCATATCCATCACTAAGCACACATACATATCATATCCATCAATAAGCACACATACATATCCTATCCATCAAAAAGCACACATACATATCCTATCCATCACTAAGCACACATACATATCATATCCATTAATAAGCACACATACATATCCTATCCATCAATAAGCACACATACATATCATATCCATCACTAAGCACACATACACATCATATCCATCACTAAGCACACATACATATCCTATCCATCACTAAGCACACATACACATCATATCCATCACTAAGCACACATACACATCCTATCCATCACTAAGCACACATGCATATCCTATCCATCACTAAGCACACATACATATCCTATCCATCACTAAGCACACATACATATCCTATCCATCACTAAGCACACATGCACATCATATCCATCACTAAGCACACATAAATATATTAGACATTCTGTAATTGTGTATGAAATAATTACATTGTGGTGATCATATTTAATCATTAACAACATATCCCCTAATGGGTAAAATAGGCAGGTTTAGCTGTTAGTACATTCACTCCCTTTCTTCATTAATGAATTCATGTAGTAGCTCTATATGTAACCAACATACACATAAATTAGAATTTAAACACTATAATGCTTCTAAAAATATTTTTGATAAATGTTGCAGGTATAGTATATACATACAGGACAGATATATTATCAATATACTTTTGTTATATGAGAGATAGTTTGTTTTATCTCTTTCTTTCCTCAACCATAAATGCCAGCAACTCAGTATCATGTATTAGAAACATATAATATACAATAAATAATAAATAAATGACACATCTAGTCATGTATACAATGTTGCAGCCCCTGTCTCCTGTGATTATTAATTATACTTCATGGAAAAACAATTGTGGAAAAATTCATGAACACTGCTATTCATAAATGAGCTGGCAGCAAGAACCAAATAGGTTGAAAAAGGACAGATAAATGGTTATGTAAGGTGTGAGTGTCTGGTTCCTTCTGCTTTCCCAGGTCTCAAAAATTAAGCGGGCCTGGGATGAGAGAGGAACACACGGCAGCACCGTTTTTGCGGCAGGCAGCAGGCTCCTCTGAGACGTATTCTCTTCAAGTCAGGTATTTCTCTTTCAGGTGGGTCGTGACTTACCCCGAGGGCGCAACCGGCTCCTGCAATATTTTAAGTAACAGGGCCCTCCTTACACCATACACAGGCGCACTGTCCCTCATGACTATCTTTTGTTTCCAACGGTGGTGCCGTGTGTTCCTCTCTCATCCCAGGTCCGTTCAATTTGAAGACCTGGGAAAGCAGAAGGAACCGGACCCTCACACCTTACATAACCATTTATCTGTCCTTTTTGAACCTCTTTGGTTCTTGCTGCCAGCTCATTTATGAATAGCAGTGTTCATGTATTTTCCCCCAATTGTTTTCCATGAAGTATAATTAATAATCACAGGAGACAGGGGCTGCAACATTATATACATGACTAGATGTGTCATTTATTTATTTATTGTCTATTATTTGTTTCTAATACATGATACTGATTGCTGGCATTTATAGTTGAGAGAAAGACTGAGATAAAAAAACTATCTCTCATATAACAAAAGTATATCGAGAATATATCTGTCCTGTATGTATATACTATATCTGCAACATTTATCAAAACCGTTTTTAGAAGCATTATAGTGTTTAAATTCTAATTTATGTGTATGTTGGTTACATATAATGCTACTACATAAATGAATTAATGAAGAAAGGGAGTGAATGTACTAACTGCTAAACCTGGATAGGTTATGTATGTGTGCATAGTGATGGATAGGATATGTATGTGTGCTTAGTGATGGATAGGATATGTATGTGTGCTTAGTGATGGATAGGTTATGTATGTGTGCTTATTGATGGATAGGTTATGTATGTGTGCTTATTGCTGGATATGATATGTATGTGAGCTTATTGATGGATAGGATATGTATGTGTGCTTATTGATGGATATGATATGTGTGTGTGCTTATTGATGGATAGGTTATGAATGTGTGCTTATTGCTGGATATGATATGTATGTGTGCTAATTGATGGATAGGATATGTATGTGTGCTTATTGATGGATATGATATGTGTGTGTGCTTATTGATGGATATGATATGTATGTGTGCTTATTGATGGATAGGATATGTATGTGTGCTTATTGATGGATATGATATGTATGTGTGCTTATTGATGGATATGATATGTATGTGTGCTTATTGATGGATATGATATGTATGTGTGCTTAGTGAGGGATATGTATATGTGCTTAGTGATGGATAGGATATGTATGTGTGCTTAGTGATGGATAGGATATGTATGTGTGCTTAGTGATGGATAGGATATGTATGTGTGCTTATTGATAGATAGGATATGTATATGTGCTTAGTGATGGATAGGATATGTATGTGTGCTTAGTGATGGATAGGATATGTATGTGTGCTTAGTGATGGATAGGATATGTATGTGTGCTTAGTGATGGATAGGATATGTATGTGTGCTTATTGATGGATATGATATGTATGTGTGCTTATTGATGGATATGATATATATGTGCGCTTATTGATGGATATGATATGTATGTGTGCTTATTGATGGATATGATATTTATGTGTGCTTAGTGATGGATATGATATGTATGTGTGCTTAGTGATGGATAGGATATGTATATGTGCTTATTGATGGATAGGATATGTATGTGTGCTTATTGATGGATAGGTTATGTATGTGTGCTTATTGCTGGATAGGATATGTATGTGTGCTTATTGCTGGATAGGATATGTATGTGTGCTTAGTGATGGATATGTATATGTGCTTAGTGATGGATAGGATATGTATGTGTGCTTAGTGATGGATAGGATATGTATGTGTGCTTAGTGATGGATAGGATATGTATGTGTGCTTATTGATAGATATGATATCTATGTGTGCTTAGAGATGGGTATGATATGTATGTGTGCTTATTGATGGATATGATATGTATGTGTGCTTAGTGATGGATATGATATGTATGTGTGCTTATTGATGGATAGGTTATATATGTGTGCTTATTGCTGGATAGGATATGTATGTGTGCTTATTGATGGATAGGATATTTATGTGTGCTTATTGATGGTTAGGATATTTATGTGTGCTTATTGCTGGATATGATATGTATGTGTGCTTATTGCTGGATATGATATGTATGTGTGCTTATTGATGGATATGATATGTATGTGAGCTTATTGATGGATATGATATGTATGTGAGCTTATTGATGGATAGGATATGTATGTGTGCTTATTGATGGATAGGATATGTATGTGTGCTTATTGCTGGATAGGATATGTATGTGTGCTTATTGATGGATAGGATATGTATGTGTGCTTATTGATGGATAGGATATGTATGTGTGCTTATTGCTGGATAGGATATGTATGTGTGCTTATTGATGGATAGGATATGTATGTGTGCTTATTGATGGATAGGATATGTATGTGTGCTTATTGCTGGATAGGATATGTATGTGTGCTTATTGCTGGATATGATATGTATGTGAGCTTATTGATGGATAGGATATCTATGTGTGCTTAGTGATGGATATGATATGTATGTGTGCTTATTGCTGGATATGATATGTATGTGTGCTTATTGATGGATATGATATGTATGTGAGCTTATTGATGGATAGGATATGGATGTGTGCTTATTGATGGATAGGATATGTATGTGTGCTTATTGATAGATAGGTTATGTATGTCTGCTTATTGCTGGATAGGATATGTATGTGTGCATATTGCTGGATAGGATATGTATGTGTGCTAATTGATGGTTAGGATATTTATGTGTGCTTATTGCTGGATAGGATATGTATGTGTGCTTATTGATGGATAGGATATGTATGTGAGCTTATTGATGGATAGGATATGTATGTGTGCTTATTGCTGGATAGGATATGTATGTGTGCTTATTGATGGATAGGATTTGTATGTGTGCTTATTGATGGATATGATACGTATGTGTGCTTATTGATGGATATGATACGTATGTGTGCTCATTGATGGATATGATACGTATGTGTGCTTATTGATGGATATGATAATTATGTGTGCTTATTGATGGATATGATATGTATGTGTGCTTATTGGTGGATATGATATGTATGTGTGCTTATTGGTGGATATGATATTTATGTGTGCTTATTGATGGATATGATATTTATGTGTGCTTATTGATGGATATGATATGTATGTGTGCTTATTGATGGATATGATATTTATGTGTGCTTAGTGATGGATATGATATTTATGTGTGCTTATTGATGGATATGATATGTAAGTGTGCTTATTGATGGATATGATATTTATGTGTGCTTATTGATGGATATGATATTTATGTGTGCTTTTTGATGGATAGGATATTTATGTGTGCTTATTGATGGATAGGATATGTATGTGTGCTTATTGATGGATAGGATATTTATGTGTGCTTATTGATGGATAGGATATTTATGTGTGCTTATTGATGGATAGGATATTTATGTGTGCTTATTGATGGATAGGATATGTATGTGTGCTTAGTGATGGTTGTGATATGTATGTGTGCTTATTGATGGATATGATATGTATTAGGGGTGTGCACCGGCCACTTTTCGTGTTTTGTGTTTTGGTTTTGGATCTGGATCTTTCTTCGTGTTTTGGATCTGGATTGGTTTTGCCAAAACCACCCTTCCGTGTTTTGGGTTCTGGGTTTTGTGTTTTGGATCTGTATTTTTTTGAAAAAAAGCATAAAAACAGCTAAAATCACAGAATTTGTAGGTTTTTCTGCTCCTATGCTATTATTAACCTCAATAACCTTAATTTCCACTCATTTCCAGTCTATTCTGAACACCTCACACCTCACAATAGTGTTTTTATGTCCAAAAGGTTGCACCGAGGTAGCTGGATGACTATGCTAAGCGACACGAGTGGGCGGCACAAACACGTGACCCATCTAGGAGTGACACTGCAGTGGCAGACAGGATGGCAGTTAGAAAAACTAGGCCCCAAACTGTACATAATGCAAAGAAAAAAAGAGGTGCAAGATGGAATTGTCCTTGGGCCCTCCCACCCACCCTTATGTTGTATAAACAGGACATGCACACTTTAACAAATCAATCATTTCAGCGCCAGGGTCTGCCACACAACTGTGGCTGAAATGATTGGTTCGTTTGGGCCCCCACAAAACAAGCTGGCAATTAATGTGTCCCTGCACAAACTGGCTCTACGGAGGCAAGATGTCATCCTCATCCTCCTCATCCACCGATTCCTCACCCTCTTCAGTGTGTACATCCTCATCCTCACAAAGTATTAACTCGTCCCCACTTGAATCCACCACCACAGGTCCCTCTGTACGTTCTGGAGGCTGGTCTCCCTGGAAGAGCTGATAATTCATTTTGATGAACATCATCTTCTCCACATTCTGTGGAAACAACCTCCTACGCCTTTCGCTGACAAGGTTCCCGGCTGCACTAAACACTCTTTCGGAGTACACACTGGAGGGGGGGCAACTCAGGTAAAATAGAGCCAGTTTGTACAGGGGCCTCCAAATTGCCTCTTTTTCCTGCCAGTACAGGTATGGACTGTCTGACATGCCTACTTGGATGCTGTCACCGATGTAATCCTCCACCATTCTGTCAATGGTGACAGTATCATATGCAGTGACAGTAGACATGTCAGAAATTGTTGCCAGGTCCTTCAGTCCGGACCAGATGTCCAAACTTGGTCCTGCCTGCCCTGCATCACCGCCAGCGGGTTGCTTAGGATACCTAAGTTTTTTCCTGGCAGCCCCAGTTGCGGGAGAAAATGAAGAAGGAGCCGTTGACGTGTCACGTTCCGCTTCAGCTGACAGTGTGTTCACCAGCAGGTCTTTGCACCTCTGCAGGCTTGTGTCGGCCGGAAAGAGAGACACCACATAGGCTTTAAACCTAGGATCGAGCACGGTGGCCAAAATGTAGTGGTCTGATTTCAACAGATTGACCACCCTGGAATCCTGGCAAAGCGAATGAAGGGCTTCATCCACAAGTCCCACATGCCGAGCGGAATCGCTCCGTCTTAGCTCCTCCTTCACTTTCTCCAGCTGCTTCTGCAAAAGCCTGATGAGGGGAATGACCTGACTCAAGCTGGCAGTGTCTGAACTGACTTCACGTGTGGCAAGTTCGAAGGGCTGAAGAACCTTGCACAACACGGAAATCATTCTCCACTGCGCTTGAGTCAGGTGCATACCCCCTCCTTTGCCTATGTCATAGGTGGATGTATAGGCTTGTATGGCCTTTTGCTGCTCCTCCATCCTCTGAAGCATATAGAGGGTTGAGTTCCACCGCGTCACAACCTCTTGCTTCAGGTGATGGCGGGGCAGGTTCAAGAGTGTTTGCTGGCGCTCCAGTCTTCGGCACGCAGTCGCTGAATGGCGAAAGTGGCCAGAAATTTTTCGGGCCACCCAAAGCGTCTCCTGCACGCCCCTGTCGCTTTTCAGAAAATTCTGCACCACCAAGTTTATTGTGTGAGCAAAACATGGGACGTGCTGGAATTTGCCCAGATGTAATGCCCGCACAATATTGGTGGCGTTGTCAGATATCACAAATCCCCAGGAGAGTCTAAGTGGGGTAAGCCACTGGGCGATGATTTCCCTCAGTTTCTCTAAGAGGTTGTCGGCGGTGTGCCTCTTACTGAAACCGGTGATACACAGCGTAGCCTGCCTTGTAACGAGCTGGCGTTTCTGAGATGCTGCTACTGGTGACGCTGCTGCTGTTGCTGCGTAAGGTGATACATCTACCCAGTGGGCTGTCACAGTCATATAGTCCTTAGTCTGCCCTGTTCCACTTGTCCACATGTCCGTGGTTAAGTGGACATTGTGTACAACGGCATTTTTCAGGACACTGAGGACACTTTTTCTGACGTTTCTGTACAGTCTCGGTATCGCCTGCCTAGTGAAGTGGAATCTAGACGGGATTTGGAACCGGGGACACACTACCTCCATCAATTGTCTAAATCCCACTGCACTAATGGCGGATACCGGACGCACGTCTAACACCAACATAGCAGTCAAGGCCTCAGTTATACGTTTTGCTTCAGGATGACTGCTGTCGTACTTCATCCTCCTCGCTAAGGACTGTTGGAGGGTCAATTGTTTAGTAAAAGTAGTGGTGTTCCTACTTCCTCTCTGGGATGATGAACGACTCCCAGCAGCAGCAGCAACAGCAGCAGCGGCAGCAGTAGGCGTAGCAATGCAGGATCCTCCGGAGGAATCCCGGATAGGAGAGTCAGTCATGCCA
The DNA here is from genome assembly GCA_031769625.1 of Taudactylus pleione. Taxonomy (NCBI): domain Eukaryota; kingdom Metazoa; phylum Chordata; class Amphibia; order Anura; family Myobatrachidae; genus Taudactylus; species Taudactylus pleione. Next base: position 181,714 of record JAUIMM010000319.1, on the reverse strand, counting down.
GTGATATGGCCTGCAGGACTACTTCCGATCCTGACTAAGGAGGAAATTGACGAGGAGGGAGTTGACGGTGTGGTTTGCAGGCGCTTGGATACAACAGGACAACGGGATTTAGGTGTCCCTGGACTGCTTACGGTCTGAGCCAAAGTTTCTGAACTTGACAGTAACTTTTTATGAACGCGCTGCAGGTGCCGTATAAGGGAGGATGTTCCTAGGTGGTTGACGTCCCTACCCCTACTTATTTCACCTTTACATATGGTACATATGGCAAGACAGTTGTTGTCCGGATTTGGATAGAAATATTGCCAGACCAAAGAGGTGGAATGTTTGGTCTTCTGCCCAGGCATGACCGTGATGGGCTTTTTCATCCCACGGACAACAACTGTCTCCCCCGGAGCCTGATTTAAACAAACCACATCACCATCAGAATCCTCCTCGCCAACTTCCTCCTCAGCGCCAGCTACACCAGTATCCTCATCCTGTTGTACTTCAACAGTGACATCTTCAATTTGCATATCAGCAAGTGGACTGTGGGTGCTCCTTTCAGCACTTGCAGGGGGCGTGCAAATGGTGGAAAGAGCCACCTCTTCCCGTCCAGTGCTGGGAAGGTCAGGCATCGCAACCACCACCACACTTGGACTCTCCTTGGGGATTTGTGATATCTTCTTAGAAAGCACAGTTCTTCGCTGTGCTTTTGCCAGCTTAACTCTTTTGATTTTTTTAGTGGGAGGAGTGCTTCCATCGTCATGTGAAGCTGAACCACTAGTCATGAACATACTAGGGATCGACCTTAGCCGTTCCTTGCCACTCCGTGTCGTAAATGGCATATTGGCAAGTTTACGTTTCTCTTCAGCTGATTTAAATGTCTTTTTCAAGGTCATTTTCCTGAACTTTGCCATTTGGGATTGTATGTGCCCTCTACTATGACATTGGGCATCGGCCTTGGCAGACGACGTTGATGGCATGTTATCGTCTATGTCATGACTAGTGGCAGCAGCTTCAGCACTAGGAGGAAGTGGTTCTTGATCTTTCTCTATTTTATTTTTATCGGAGAAAGTTTGGTCCTCCATTTATGTTATATCGATTTGATATATACGTGCGGCTAAACACAGAAAATAATTTTTTTTTTGGTTTGGACTGGAGTGTACTTTGTGGGTTACAGCACCCTTTAACGGTCAAGCCAGCCGGCCCTTTACTTATGACACAGGCGCACTCTTGGCACTACTTTGTTGATGCACGTGCGGCTACTGCGCACACAATTCACAAACACAGAAAATAATTTTTTTTTAGGTTTGGACTGGAGTGTACTTTCGGGGGTTACAGCACCCTTAACGGTCAAGCCAGCCGGCCCTTTACTTATGACACAGGCGCACGCTTGGCACTACTTTGTTGATGCACGTGCGGCTACTGCGCACACAATTCACAAACACAGAAAATAATTTTTTTTTGGTTTGGACTGGAGTGTACTTTCGGGGGTTACAGCACCCTTTAACGGTCAAGCCAGCCGGCCCTTTACTTATGACACAGGCGCACGCTTGGCACTACTTTGTTGATGCACGTGCGGCTACTGCGCACACAATTCACAAACACAGAAAATAATTTTTTTTTGGTTTGGACTGGAGTGTACTTTCGGGGGTTACAGCACCCTTTAACGGTCAAGCCAGCCGGCCCTTTACTTATGACACAGGCGCACGCTTGGCACTACTTTGTTGATGCACGTGCGGCTACTGCGCACACAATTCACAAACACAGAAAATAATTTTTTTTTAGGTTTGGACTGGAGTGTACTTTCGGGGGTTACAGCACCCTTAACGGTCAAGCCAGCCGGCCCTTTACTTATGACACAGGCGCACGCTTGGCACTACTTTGTTGATGCACGTGCGGCTACTGCGCACACAATTCACAAACACAGAAAATAATTTTTTTTTTGGTTTGGACTGGAGTGTACTTTCGGGGGTTACAGCACCCTTTAACGGTCAAGCCAGCCGGCCCTTTACTTATGACACAGGCGCACGCTTGGCACTACTTTGTTGATGCACGTGCGGCTACTGCGCACACAATTCACAAACACAGAAAATAATTTTTTTTTGGTTTGGACTGGAGTGTACTTTCGGGGGTTACAGCACCCTTTAACGGTCAAGCCAGCCGGCCCTTTACTTATGACACAGGCGCACGCTTGGCACTACTTTGTTGATGCACGTGCGGCTACTGCGCACACAATTCACAAACACAGAAAATAATTTTTTTTTGGTTTGGACTGGAGTGTACTTTCGGGGGTTACAGCACCCTTTAACGGTCAAGCCAGCCGGCCCTTTACTTATGACACAGGCGCACGCTTGGCACTACTTTGTTGATGCACGTGCGGCTACTGCGCACACAATTCACAAACACAGAAAATAATTTTTTTTTGGTTTGGACTGGAGTGTACTTTCGGGGGTTACAGCACCCTTTAACGGTCAAGCCAGCCGGCCCTTTACTTATGACACAGGCGCACTCTTGGCACTACTTTGTTGATGCACGTGCGGCTACTGCGCACACAATTCACAAACACAGAAAATAATTTTTTTTTAGGTTTGGACTGGAGTGTACTTTCGGGGGTTACAGCACCCTTAACGGTCAAGCCAGCCGGCCCTTTACTTATGACACAGGCGCACGCTTGGCACTACTTTGTTGATGCACGTGCGGCTACTGCGCACACAATTCACAAACACAGAAAATAATTTTTTTTTGGTTTGGACTGGAGTGTACTTTCGGAGGTTACAGCACCCTTTAACGGTCAAGCCAGCCGGCCCTTTACTTATGACACAGGCGCACGCTTGGCACTACTTTGTTGATGCACGTGCGGCTACTGCGCACACAATTCACAAACACAGAAAATAATTTTTTTTTAGGTTTGGACTGGAGTGTACTTTCGGGGGTTACAGCACCCTTAACGGTCAAGCCAGCCGGCCCTTTACTTATGACACAGGCGCACGCTTGGCACTACTTTGTTGATGCACGTGCGGCTACTGCGCACACAATTCACAAACACAGAAAATAATTTTTTTTTTGGTTTGGACTGGAGTGTACTTTCGGGGGTTACAGCACCCTTAACGGTCAAGCCAGCCGGCCCTTTACTTATGACACAGGCGCACGCTTGGCACTACTTTGTTGATGCACGTGCGGCTACTGCGCACACAATTCACAAACACAGAAAATAATTTTTTTTTAGGTTTGGACTGGAGTGTACTTTCAGGGGTTACAGCACCCTTAACGGTCAAGCCAGCCGGCCCTTTACTTATGACACAGGCGCACGCTTGGCACTACTTTGTTGATGCACGTGCGGCTACTGCGCACACAATTCACAAACACAGAAAATAATTTTTTTTTGGTTTGGACTGGAGTGTACTTTCGGGGGTTACAGCACCCTTTAACGGTCAAGCCAGCTGGCCCTTTACTTATGACACAGGCGCACGCTTGGCACTACTTTGTTGATGCACATGCGGCTACTGCGCACACAATTCACAAACACAGAAAATAATTTTTTTTTAGGTTTGGACTGGAGTGTACTTTCGGGGGTTACAGCACCCTTAACGGTCAAGCCAGCCGGCCCTTTACTTATGACACAGGCGCACGCTTGGCACTACTTTGTTGATGCACGTGCGGCTACTGCGCACACAATTCACAAACACAGAAAATAATTTTTTTTTTGGTTTGGACTGGAGTGTACTTTCGGGGGTTACAGCACCCTTAACGGTCAAGCCAGCCGGCCCTTTACTTATGACACAGGCGCACGCTTGGCACTACTTTGTTGATGCACGTGCGGCTACTGCGCACACAATTCACAAACACAGAAAATAATTTTTTTTTGGGTTTGGACTGGAGTGTACTTTCGGGGGTTACAGCACCCTTAACGGTCAAGCCAGCCGGCCCTTTACTTATGACACAGGCGCACGTTTGGCACTACTTTGTTGATGCACGTGCGGCTACTGCGCACACAATTCACAAACACAGAAAATAATTTTTTTTTTGGTTTGGACTGGAGTGTACTTTCGGGGGTTACAGCACCCTTAACGGTCAAGCCAGCCGGCCCTTTACTTATGACACAGGCGCACGTTTGGCACTACTTTGTTGATGCACGTGCGGCTACTGCGCACACAATTCACAAACACAGAAAATAATTTTTTTTTTGGTTTGGACTGGAGTGTACTTTCGGGGGTTACAGCACCCTTAACGATCAAGCCAGCCGGCCCTTTACTTATGACACAGGCGCACGCTTGGCACTACTTTGTTGATGCACGTGCGGCTACTGCGCACACAATTCACAAACACAGAAAATAATTTTTTTTTGGTTTGGACTGGAGTGTACTTTCGGGGGTTACAGCACCCTTTAACGGTCAAGCCAGCCGGCCCTTTACTTATGACACAGGCGCACGCTTGGCACTACTTTGTTGATGCACGTGCGGCTACTGCGCACACAATTCACAAACACAGAAAATATATTATTTTTTTAGCACTTGGGGGGAGCACCCCTGATGGACAGAGCACCCCCTGGACAACACTACAGCACCCCTTTAGGACTGGGACACTGCACAGGACTTTGGAGTGGACACAGCCCCTATGGAGAACTGACTGCACAACACAGTCCAGCCAGCCCCTATGGACTTTGAAGTAGTGGACACAGCCCCTATTAACAACAGCAGCACAGCACAACACAGCCAGCCCCTATGGACTTTGAAGTAGTGGACAACAGCAGCACTACACTACACTACACTACACAGCACTAACTCCCACCCTCCCTCTTCACTGTCCACAGCCGAGTGAGAAAATGGCGCCGACGCGGGTACCTTATATAGGATCCAAAACCCGCGAGACTCGGAAGGCGGGATGATGACGTTTTGCCTCGATGTCAGATCCGAGTCAGGCGGGAAAAGTCGAGCCTGACTCGGATCGGACTCGGATCGGGGGGGCTCGGGGGGGTTCGGATTTCAGAAATCCGAACCCGCTCACCCCTAATATGTATGTGTGCTTAGTGATGGATATGATATTTATGTGTGCTTAGTGATGGATATGATATGTATGTGTGCTTATTGATGGATATGATATATATGTGTACTTAGTGATGGATATGATATGTATGTGTGCTTATTGATGGATATGATATGTATGTGTGCTTAGTGATGGATATGATAATCATGTGTGCTTATTGATGGATATGATATGTATGTGTGCTTACTGATGGATATGATATTCATGTGTGCTTATTGATGGATAGGATATGTATGTGTGCTTATTGATGGATATGATATGTATGTGTGTGCTTATTGATGGATAGGATATGTATGTGTGCTTACTGATGGATATGATATTCATGTGTGCTTATTGATGGATATGATATTTATGTATGCTTATTGATGGATATGATATTTATGTTTGCTTAGTGATGGATAGGATATGTATGTGTGCTTATTGATGGATTGGATATGTATGTGTGCTTATTGATGGATAGGATATGTATGTATGTGTGCTTATTGATGGATAGGATATGTATGTGTGCTTAGTGATGGATAGGATATGTATGTGTGCTTATTGATGGATAGGATATGTATGTGTGCTTATTGATGGATAGGATATGTATGTGTGCTTAATGCATACGAATACTTAATTAAGTTTGAGGATAGATAAGCACCCTGTTTGATATTTAAAATTTGTTAGTTAGTTAAGGGTTAAGGCTGGGTAAGGTGTGGTTAGGTAGTGGTCAGTTGATGTGATAAGCCTATCATAGGATTTGTGGGAGGTTACAAATTACCCATATATATTCCTTGGTAAGAGGAGCCATTTTCCTCTTTTCCAGTTTCTTCAAACCAGGCTGGCTAAGTATTCCATATAGTATCTGCATAGCTGTATATCTTGGTCTAAATTCTTTCTCTTTTATTTCACATCCTACCTATCTCTTTTATTCTCATCTTTCTCTCACCCCTTTCCTTCCAGCTCCTTCTATCCAGCCCCCCCCCCTTTTTTGTGTTTAACATCCCATCCACCTGCTGTTTCCACCCCCCCCCCTCCCTCTGTCCTCTGATTTTACTGCCCCCCCCCCTCATTCCTGTTTCATAATGCCCAGACCCCGCCGCTCAGCGCCCCCCCCCCCCCGCCGATTGATGGAGGCTTCCAGGCCCCTTACATCTGCGGCTCCCCCTCCATCCAGACGCGGGCCGCACCACGCTGCAGGCTGCGAGCATGTGCCCGCCCGCGTTCCCGCGCGGGCACCCCCCGCCGGCTCCCGCTCCCTCACCTCCCCCGCTGCCTCTCCGCAATTGATGGCCGCCTGGCTCTCCGGCGGCGCCGCGAGCAGCACGGGCGGCCGTAGCCCAGCGCCTCTCCCCGCACTTGCCTCGGCCAGCCCGCGCCCTGCGCCCTCAGTTGGCCCCGCCCACAGGGTCGCGGCGGCCATTTTAAGCCAGGATCCAGCACAGGGGGCCCTATGCATTTCTGCATCCCCCCCTTCAGCCCCCTCTACCCCTGGAGCGAGGGGGCCCCCTCCTCCTCAGCCCTCACCTCTATTATTCAGCCACCAGGGTTCCCCCTGCAGCGTGGCATCAGTTGCTGGGTCCATCAGGACTGGTACCCTAAGTGCCCCCCCAGCTTGTTATTACCCATCGCCACCCCCGCACCTATGGGTGGCGGTTACAACATGCAGCAACCCCCCCTTGCATTCAACCCTTTACCAGCGCAGCAGCCCAGCTGGTCACCATATTTCACCGGCCCCTACGGCCCACCCCATTTTTCAAATGCAGCACCTTACTTTTCTGCCCCCATCGGGCTCCACCAGGCCCTCCCCCCCACTATGTTCCAGTACGCCCTCCCTGCGTTAACCCCTGGGCCCGCCCCCCTTCCGCAAGGGTTCGGCCCGTATTACCATGCCCTGCCGCCACCTTTCGCCCTTCCTCCGGCCACTTCTGCAGCATATGCCCAGCCCATGCATATCCCACCCCCCCTTCCCACCCCGCCCCCCCCCCCCTCAGCCACCTGCAGCTGTCCATGCGCCCCTGCGGCCCCCCCATGCCCCCCTTTCCACGGGGGGAGTTGATGTGCAGTCTGAGTCACCTGTGATTACGTCAAGTCCTCAGGTTGCAGTTGGGGAGCATTCCAATCGGGCAGCTGAGATTCAGCGGACGGACAGCGAGATGGCTTCGGCGAGTCAAGTCGTGGTGGGTGCACCGCGCAACGAGGGACTTTTGGCGAACACTCTGGACGAAGTGGCTGGTCCTTCGACGGCAGTTTCTGGTGAGCATGCTGTTTCCACATTGCACAGCACACACTCATCTTCCACTGACTCTAGCGATTCTGCAAGTTCATCAGAGAGGCCGCGTAAGCTTATGCGATACTTATCGCACAAGATTAAAGGGAAGCGGGGGAGTCCCAAAAAGACCAGCACAGTGTCAGCAGCTAAGGTCCCAGATTCTACGGGGGATATGGTGCATTGCGCAAACACGGCCATTCTTAGGGGTTTGAGGTCTAAGGTTAGGGAAAGGATCAGGAAGGGGAAATTCGTGGACATGTTTTCCATTACAGCGGATGCTAAAAAGGCTTTAGATCGGGCAAAATCAGCTGGTGCAGGCACGGAAGAAAGCTTCCGTTCATTCCAGAATTGGGAAGCAGGGATGTTCGTTTTCGCAGCTTCATACCTTGAGTCACGCCCGACTGAGTACATGAATGTTCTCAAGTATATGCATATGGTGCACGGCATGCACTCGTCAGGCAAGGGTACAGCTTGGCGGAAATATGATGAGACATTCCGGAAAAAGCAAGAGGGGCAGGCGAATTTTCAGTTTGGCTTCAAGGACGTAGAGGTGTGGCTGGAAGTCAACCAACTGCCTCGCGCTTCTGCGGATTCCTTGGTAGTGCGTAAACAGCCCTTTCCGGCCCGCCCAGGCGGTGCAGGAGCCGGCAGAGGAAAATGCTACGCATATAATAATGCGCAATGTAATAGAGGGTCGGGCTGTCGGTATAGACACATATGCATGCTCTGCGGGAGCGGGCACCCGGCTAAAGAATGCGGGCGTACCGGCGGTGGAAGGACAAATCGAGGTGATCAGCCCGACGAGTCGCGGGGCGGTGTTAGGTAAAGCACCTTCGCTGGTGGACCTAGGGGCGTTGAAGAGCTGGTTGGCTCGTTATCCTCTCAGGGAGGAAGCAGCCTTTTTGTTTCATGGGTTTAGTGAAGGTTTGCGTTTACCGGTGACACGGGAGGTCTCGGTTGTGTCTAAAAGAAATCTTAAGTCGGCACGCCTACACCCGGAAGTAGTACGACTTAGATTAAAGCGGAAATAGGGTTGGGGCGCATGTGCGGCCCTTTTAAGTCCCCACCATTGGAAGGTTTGTGCATATCGCCTTTAGGGGTCGTACCAAAAAAGGAACCGGGTAAGTTTAGGTTGATACAGCATCTTTCTTACCCCGAGGGAGGGTCGGTCAACGACGCGCTAGATCCATCGGATTGTCGGGTCATTTACCAATCATTTGAGCAGGCTCTAGATATAGTACAGAGTTTTGGGAGAAGGGCGTTATTAGCCAAGGTGGATATCGAGTTGGCTTTTCGGCTGTTGCCCCTTCACCCCGAATCTTTTAAGTACATGGGTTTTAGAGTTGCGGGACTCTATTATGTAGATAGATGCTTGCCGATGGGATGTTCCATCTCGTGTTCCTTTTTTGAATGTTTTAGCTCCTTTTTGCAATGGTGCTTACAGGCGGGCACAGGGCAAGCGGGGGTTACCCACTACCTAGATGATTTTCTGTTGGTGGGGCCAGCGGATACCCAGGTTTGTGAGGAATTGCTTTTTTCCTTGCAGGCCTTGTTCACAGTGGTAGGCGTTCCTGTTGCCAGGGACAAGACGGAGGGTCCGGTTACACGTTTGACGTATTTGGGCATAGAAATAGATACTGTGCTAGGGTTATGCCGTTTGCCGATTGAAAAGGTGCGACGTTTGGGGGAGTTGCTTGAAGCGTTTGTTTTGTCAAAGAAAGTCTCGCTGAAGCAGATGCAGTCGTTGCTAGGGCTCCTTAACTTTACTTGTAGAGTCATTCCCATGGGTCGGGTTTTTTGTAGGCGGCTCGAAAGAGCCACGGCGGGTATCAAGAAGCCCCATCACCTCGTTCGAATATCCCAAGATTTGAGGGAAGACCTTCGAGTTTGGTTGCTTTTCCTGCGCGAGTTTAACGGTGTTCGTATATGGCTCCGGGCCCCAGTAGATAATTCAGAGCTTCAGTTATTTACTGACGCGTCCGGTTCCATCGGTTTCGGCGCCTTTTTTGAAGGAGATTGGTGCGCGGAGCCTTGGCCAGAAGTTTGGGGAGTTTTGGGCCTTACGAAGAACATACTGCTCTTAGAACTTTTCCCCATCGTAGTGGCAGTTGAGTTATGGGCTTACAGGCTTTGTAATAGGAGGATCCTTTTTTGGTGCGATAATTTGGGTGTTGTTCAGGCAGTAAATAATCAGAGGGCGGAGTCTCCGTTGGCTTTGAAGTTGTTGAGGCACTTGACGCTTCTTTGCTTACGGAGGAACATTGAGTTTAGGGCGCAGCATGTTCCGGGAGTGTCTAATGAGATAGCAGACGCCTTATCTCGTTTGCAGTGGGACAGGTTTCGTTCTCTCGCTCCTTACGCTTCTATTCATGGTTTAAACTGCCCCTCCCATGTATGGCAGATTGTCGTGCCGGCATCAAAGGCCTCGCAATGAAGTCTCTGGCCCCTAGCACGTTAAGGACCTACACGGCAGCTTGGGACAATTGGCAGGGTTTCTTGGCTTCCACACGTGAGGGAGGTAAGACGGTTGACGACCGTATGGCAGAGTTTGTTTGGAACTGGCATGAAAGGGGTCGTTCTAAGGCTGCTATGTCTGCGGCGCTGTCTGGCATCGCTTACTTTTCTAAACTACATGGCGTTGCAGATCCCACAAAATCGTTTCTGCTATCCAAAGTGATGAAGGGGTGGGCGAAGGAACACCCTAGCATAGGCGACACGCGTAGACCAATTGACCCGGCTTTGCTTAAAGATCTGATTGTGGCTGTATCAGGGGTTGCTTTAGGCGAGTACGAATCGGCCCTTTTTAGTTTAGCTTTTTCATTGGCATATTTCGGGGCGTTTAGAATCGGAGAGCTTGTAGCCTCTAGTAAGAGTTCCGCGACATCGGGTTTATTGTTTAAACACATGGTAGTTAAGAAGGAATTGATATTGTGTAAAATTCATAGGTCCAAGACTGACCAACTTGGCAGGGGTCGTTGGATTTCTATAAAAGAACACTCAGACGCTGTTATCTGCCCAGTTGCCTTGGCGCGGCGTTTTAATGCTCTTCGCCCTCCAAGTGGCGCGCAGTGGCTTGTACATGTTAATCTTACACCTTTATCTAAGTTTCAGTTCATAAAGCTGTTTCAAAATTGCCTTATAGCCTTAGGCCTGCCCACAGACCAGTTCGGGACACATTCATTTAGGATAGGGGCAGCAACCTGCGCAGCGGTTGATGGTGCTTCGGTCGACACCTTACAAAAGTTGGGTCGATGGAAGTCATCAGCTTATAAAACTTATTTAAGGGAGGATAAGTTGCTTAAGTAGCTGAGCTCCTTGCGAGTTTGTTGGGAAACCCAGGGGCCTTATGCCTACTGCCGCTTTGGAGTTTGAGGGGCTTTTCAGTTTTGCCCTCAAAGAGGTTTTATGTTTTTCACCTTCAGCTGGGTCACCCAACTATTGTTTTCCCTTCCTTTAGATGCATTTATTTGTTATATTGTGATTAAGTTTCTGACTAGGTAACTTTTCTTGCAGGGTTACCCAGGAATGCTAACGGTCGGGTGTGGTTTGTAGGACACTCATTTATATTTTGGGCTGGTCGGCACCCCTTAGCTTTGCAGGCCCCCCTTTTGTTAGGTGCAGATGACGTCCGTTGGTTAGGTTTCCGCGGTATGCGCTGGAAGCGACTACTGGAAGCCTTATGGACGGCAGAGGATAAGTTCGGGGCCCCGGACTGGGTGGTCATTCACTTAGGGGGGAACGATTTGGGCACTTGCAAAGGCATTGAGCTAATACATGCTGTTAGGAACGACTTGCAAGTGCTAGTTAACCGTTGGCCCAATGTGCGCATTGCTTGGTCGGACATTGTTCCACGGCGAGTTTGGCGAGGACCCCAGGGTGGTAAGGCATTAGACGGAGTTCGTCGTAAGGTCAATATGGCAGTTGGCCGTTTTATCCTCAGTGTGGGTGGCCGCGTCATACGGCATCCACGTTTACGTTACGAAGAGGAGAGCTTCTATAGGCCTGATGGGGTACACCTAACGGGAGTAGGGTTAGAGCTGTTTATCAGTGACTTATGTAGTTTCCTTTAGGTATTGGAGGGTCACAGTTTGGTGGCGGGCCTGGTTCTATGAACCGGGCTTTGGCGGGAAGCAGTGCTCCTGGGCGGCCTATTATTTAGCGCAGGAGTGACTGGGTAGCATCTTTCCTTTGAGAGCGGCAAGTTGGTCACCGCCCATAAGGGGGGACCTGGTCCCTGTCCAAGGGAAGGGCCGAAGGCTGTGCCAATTAAGGGGGGATGGTACTACCTCAGGCCAGTCTGCGCGGGGCGGGAATCCGCTTCCGTTTATTTATTATTGTTTCAAGCAAGGCTGTGGCCTCGGAGCACTGCTTTTGTCCTGCCACCCATTACCAATTCTAATTCGATCAATAAATTATGGCTGTGACCTCTTTAATTGCATTTCATGTGTCAGTGTGTTCATTTCTAGGCTTAGGTTAAGATAAGTTAACAAATAGAATGATAAAACGAATGGGTGACTTAATGCATACGAATACTTAATTAAGTTTGAGGATAGATAAGCACCCTGTTTGATATTTAAAATTTGTTAGTTAGTTAAGGGTTAAGGCTGGGTAAGGTGTGGTTAGGTAGTGGTCAGTTGATGTGATAAGCCTATCATAGGATTTGTGGGAGGTTACAAATTACCCATATATATTCCTTGGTAAGAGGAGCCATTTTCCTCTTTTCCAGTTTCTTCAAACCACCCACCCACCCGACTAAGCTGGTTGGTATGCTTTTTTGGTTTCGTTGGATTTTGCATTTTTGTGTTTTCTTCCAACAGGTAGAAGTTCAGCCTGGCGGGAAGCAGTGCTCCTGGGCGGCCTATTATTTAGCGCAGGAGTGACTGGGTAGCATCTTTCCTTTGAGAGCGGCAAGTTGGTCACCGCCCATAAGGGGGGACCTGGTCCCTGTCCAAGGGAAGGGCCGAAGGCTGTGCCAATTAAGGGGGGATGGTACTACCTCAGGCCAGTCTGCGCGGGGAGGGAATCTGCTTCCGTTTATTTATTATTGTTTCAAGCAAGGCTGTGGCCTCGGAGCACTGCTTTTGTCTTGCCACCCATTACCAATTCTAATTCGATCAATAAATTATGGCTGTGACCTCTTTAATTGCATTTCATGTGTCAGTGTGTTCATTTCTAGGCTTAGGTTAAGATAAGTTAACAAATAGAATGATAAAACGAATGGGTGACTTAATGCATACGAATACTTAATTAAGTTTGAGGATAGATAAGCACCCTGTTTGATATTTAAAATTTGTTAGTTAGTTAAGGGTTAAGGCTGGGTAAGGTGTGGTTAGGTAGTGGTCAGTTGATGTGATAAGCCTATCATAGGATTTGTGGGAGGTTACAAATTACCCATATATATTCCTTGGTAAGAGGAGCCATTTTCCTCTTTTCCAGTTTCTTCAAACCACCCACCCACCCGACTAAGCTGGTTGGTATGCTTTTTTGGTTTCGTTGGATTTTGCATTTTTGTGTTTTCTTCCAACAGGTAGAAGTTCAGCCTGGCGGGAAGCAGTGCTCCTGGGCGGCCTATTATTTAGCGCAGGAGTGACTGGGTAGCATCTTTCCTTTGAGAGCGGCAAGTTGGTCACCGCCCATAAGGGGGGACCTGGTCCCTGTCCAAGGGAAGGGCCGAAGGCTGTGCCAATTAAGGGGGGATGGTACTACCTCAGGCCAGTCTGCGCGGGGCGGGAATCCGCTTCCGTTTATTTATTATTGTTTCAAGCAAGGCTGTGGCCTCGGAGCACTGCTTTTGTCTTGCCACCCATTACCAATTCTAATTCGATCAATAAATTATGGCTGTGACCTCTTTAATTGCATTTCATGTGTCAGTGTGTTCATTTCTAGGCTTAGGTTAAGATAAGTTAACAAATAGAATGATAAAACGAATGGGCGACTTACTGATGGATATGATATTCATGTGTGCTTAGTGATGGATATGATATGTATGTGTGCTTATTGATGGATATATGTATGTGTGCTTAGTGATGGATAGGATATGTATGTGTGCTTATTGATGGATATGATATGTATGTGTGCTTAGTGATGGATATGATATGTATGTGTGCTTATTGATGGATAGGATGTGTATGTGTGCTTAGTGATGGATATTTACGTATGTGTGCTTATTGATGGATATGATATTTATGTGTGCTTAGTGATGGATAGGATATGTATGTGAGCTTATTGATGGATAGGATATGTATGTGTGCTTATTGATGGATAGGATATGTATGTGTGCTTATTGATGGATAGGATATGTATGTGTGCTTAGTGATGGATATATGTATGTGTGCTTATTGATGGATATATGTATGTTTGCTTATTGATGGATATATGTATGTGTTCTTTTCGATGGATAGGATATGTATGTGTGCTTAGTGATGGATAGGATATGTATGTGTGCTTAGTGATGGATAGGATATGTATGTGTGCTTATTGATGTATAGGATATGTATGTGTACTTATTGATGGATAGGATATGTATGTGTGCTTAGTGATGGATAGGATATGTATGTGTGCTTAGTGATGGATAGGATATGTATGTGTACTTATTGATGGATATGATATGTATGTGTGCTTAGTGATGGATAGGATATGTATGTGTGCTTAGTGATGGATAGGATATGTATGTGTGCTTAGTGATGGATAGGATATGTATGTGTGCTTAGTGATGGATAGGATATGTATGTGTGCTTAGTGATGGATAGGATATGTATGTGTACTTATTGATGGATATGATATGTATGTGTGCTTAGTGATGGATATATGTATGTGTGCTTATTGATGGATATATGTATGTGTTCTTTTCGATGGATAGGATATGTATGTGTGCTTAGTGATGGATAGGATATGTATGTGTGCTTATTGATGGATAGGATATGTATGTGTGCTTAGTGATGGATAGGATATGTATGTGTGCTTATTGATGTATAGGATATGTATGTGTACTTATTGATGGATAGGATATGTATGTGTGCTTAGTGATGGATAGGATATGTATGTGTGCTTAGTGATGGATAGGATATGTATGTGTGCTTACTGGTGGATAGGATCTGTATGTGTGCTTATTGATGGATAGGATATGTATGTGTGCTTAGTGATGGATAGGATATGTATGTGTGCTTATTGATGGATAGGATATGTATGTGTGCTTATTGATGGATAGGATATGTATGTGTGCTTAGTGATGGATATATGTATGTGTGCTTATTGATGGATATATGTATGTGTGCTTATTGATGGATATATGTATGTGTTCTTTTCGATGGATAGGATATGTATGTGTGCTTAGTGATGGATAGGATATGTATGTGTGCTTAGTGATGGATAGGATATGTATGTGTGCTTATTGATGTATAGGATATGCATGTGTACTTATTGATGGATAGGATATGTATGTGTGCTTAGTGATGGATAGGATATGTATGTGTACTTATTGATGGATATGATATGTATGTGTGCTTAGTGATGGATAGGATATGTATGTGTGCTTAGTGATGGATAGGATATGTATGTGTGCTTATTGGTGGATATGATATGTATGTGTACTTATTGATGGATATGATATGTATGTGTGCTTAGTGATGGATAGGATATGTATGTGTGCTTATTGGTGGATATGATATGTATGTGTGCTTATTGATGGATAGGATATGTATGTGTGCTTAGTGATGGATATGATATGTATGTGTGCTTAGTGATGGATAGGATATGTATGTGTGCTTAGTGATGGATAGGATATGTATGTGTGCTTAGTGATGGATAGGATATGTATGTGTGCTTAGTGATGGATAAGATATGTATGTGTGCTTATTGGTGGATATGATCTGTATGTGTGCTTATTGATGGATAGGATATGTATGTGTGCTTAGTGATGGATAGGATATGTATGTGTACTTATTGATGGATAGGATAAGTATG
Organism: Taudactylus pleione; assembly: GCA_031769625.1. Classification (NCBI taxonomy): domain Eukaryota; kingdom Metazoa; phylum Chordata; class Amphibia; order Anura; family Myobatrachidae; genus Taudactylus; species Taudactylus pleione. The sequence continues at coordinate 166,476 of JAUIMM010000319.1, read as the reverse complement.
TGTGCTTAGTGATGGGTGACTCATATTTTCATAATCAGAGTCATAATAATTCCCAATTTATTTTAAAGAAGGATCCGATTAAAAGTTTTGTTTTAATTATGTTCATTTTCTGATATCAACTATATGGTATTTATGGATGTTTATTGATGGGTGACTCTGTCATATTTTCACGCAGAGTAAAAATAATCCACAATCTCTTTAAAGAGGGAACCGATTAAAAGTTATATTGTAAGTATGTATATTTCCTGATATCAATTATATCAATTAATTTATTATAAAAGAGCGCCCCACACAGGACTCACTTGCTGCACAATAGCCGAGGCCAATGGAAGGTTTTTTTTATGAGTATTTGATATTCGATTCCAGGGGGCACCTCCAGCTATGTAATAATAATGTTGTAACTAATTATTAGAATGTACTAAATTGCTGGTCTATAAATTGAATTACATTTTTGTCCTGTGCAGGATATTATTTGTGTTTCTCACCAGCAGAGTGAGCCAGAACCGGCATGAGGCAGCCAGGACCTTCCGGACAGTTCCATGGCTCGAGCCAATTGGTCACCAGCACTGTAATCCACCTCAACAAACCTCCACACCGAGGGGTACAAAATAAGTGACAATACCCTCAAACATATCACATATATAGTTTAACCCTATTTCCAAAATGTAATATGACAACAATAGTACATATGTTATATGCATGTTCAGGAAAATATACATTAGTAAATCTACGTCCAGTATATTATACAGCACTAGTGGGGGCTTACACGAAGAAAAGGTAATTACTGTGTGTCCTTTTTTTTTGGCACACAACAGAAAAGTGACGTGTGCAATCCCCAAAGAATCGGACATAGATATTTTGCAGGCAGTCCTTTCGCACTGAGCCAGCTCCTAAGTGACATTACTAAACCACCGAGCCAGCTCATAAGTGACGTTACTAAGCCACCGAACCAGCTTATAAGTTACAATACTAAACCACCGAGCCAGCTCATAACTAAGTACTGTAACTATACTTACTGTTGTTCACTGTCTGTAAAGTGCAGATCTAACTTCATCTGGAAATCTACTTCACTCAGGGATTCTTCTACCTAAAAGGAATAACAGAAGGGTGTGGTATGAGAGATAGACAGTAATTACTTAGACAATGTCTAGATAGACAGCAGATGTTAGGCAGTTAATAGTTAGACACAAACAAAAGTCAGACACACTAAAGTTAGACATGTAAAAGTTCGACAGGTACAAAAGGTCGACAGGGTCAAAAGTTCGACATGAAAATGGTCGACACAAAAATGGTCGACAATTATTATTTTTTTGTTTTTTTGCCCTAATCTTCACCCTAACCCTCCCCTTGGTGCCTAACCCTAACCCTCCCTCCTGGTGCCTAACCCTAACCGTCTGGGTAAGTGCCTAACCCTAACCGTGGGGGTAAGTGCCTAACCCTTACCCTCCAGTAAGTGCCTAACCCAAAACCTATCCCAAATCCTAAAAAAAAAATGTGTCAACCATTTTTGTGTCGATCTTTTTCATGTCGAACTTTTGACCCTGTACATCTTTTGTACATGTCTAACTTTAGTGTGTCTGACTTTTATCCTTGTCTAACTATTAATTGTATAACATCTGGTGTCTACCTAGACATGGTCTAACTGATTACTGTCTGTCTATAGTCCGGAACCCTAACAGAAGATCTCATCCTGCAGATGAAATATCTACTAACGTACGAGTGATGGAAAGTTCTATTTCTTTTCTGTTTAATGCATACAAATCAATGCAAATTCAGTTCTTATTTGTTTACCATGGAAGGTGTAAACATTTAGCATCTTTGAATATGTAATATGGAGAAATGGAAACGAGCCATAATTCCTTCAGCTGTATTTGTTATGGGCCTGTGACAATCTGTGGTTTAGCATTTTCTATACTTAGCCTGTAAATGGAGGAACACAAAATACAAACCCTTTCTCCGTCCAGAAATAGGTGCACCTTGAACAGCATGACATCATTGATATCGATGTCTTCATTCCTATACAGTATTTGGAATATCCGACTGTACACGACATTATCGTACACGCATGGCGAATATTCTCCGCCGTCATCTGGAAGGAAAGAAGGAAAGAAATAAAAGTGGTGTTCTGCCTTCATGCAGCAATAGTGGGTTAGTTTATGTTGTGTCTACCATCTTGGATTTTTACTAAATACAGTTATTTTTCTATGCTTTTCACCAAGGTCTTCCTATAGTCCAGGCAGACTTGTTAAATATCACAGGAGTAGCTTAGAACACACAGGGCCTCATTTATCAACGAGTTTTATTACTCACAACGAGTGATAAAAGTCGCTGTGTATAAAAATGGTGCTCCAGCCAATCAGCTCCCAACTGTCATCTGTTTGAAAAATTACATTTGGGAGCTGATTGGCTGGAGCACCATTTATCATATGCAAAGAGTTTTAAAACTTGTTGTATATGATAAAACTCGTTAATAATTGAGCCCCATTATTTGGTGTTTAAAATGTTCAGCTATTTATTTATGGTTAATGAAATGTATGGTGGTGAAACACTGCAAGACCATACAATGCTCCAACCACATAAACGCAGGTATCCAACCAGGGCCGTTACTAGGGGTGTGCAGCGCCGTCACGCAACACGGCCCTTGCTTCTGGCTAGCGCAGCTACTTTTGCTGCAGCAGTGCTTTGGACGCTCCAGACAGGCACCCTGCAGCCTGTGCAGCCGCTCACAGTATCCTCAGAATGCTTCGGACAGTGCTGCACTTCCTGGTGCCAGCGGCCCAGCCCCTTCTGCGCCACGTCATGGCTTAGTGTGCGGGGCCGTCACAGGGTTCTTTGGGGCCCAGCTACACCACTGGAGAGTCACAAATTTTCGGAGAGTTTTCTTAGGGGTAAATTTACTAAAGTGGAGATGTTGCCCATAGCAACCAATCAGATCATAGCTATTATCTTCTAGAAGGTGCTAGATAGATGTAGAGTCTGATTGGTTGCTATGGGCAACATCTCCACTTTTAAAAACTCTCACTTTAGTAAATTTACCCCTTAGACTCCCGGAATAATAGTCCACCCTCCTAGATTACGTCAGCAGTTGCGTATTTAGTGGTCCGCCGGCAAGGTGAAGGACTCAGCTGCGTTGTGATGTCATGATGCCAATGCACGTTTCACTTCTGGGCCAGAACATCACGGAGGCTCCGCAATGAAGCACAGAGCCAGGGTCTCAGACCAAAAGGCAAGGCTGGGGTCATTTATAGGGAGTCTTCTCCCCACTGAAGTAGGCAGGGTGGGTCTGTGGTGATGCGGGTAGGTGAGTATGTGATGGTTATTGGTATACAAATAATCACCCTTTCATTATTCTGGAACTACCATAACACTGCAATTCCCATTAGTAATAAATAGAGGTTTGTTTGTTTGTTTTTTAATACATACTGTCTGTTATTGTTTTCATTGCTTAGTATTGTTAGATCATTGCATGACACTAATGTTATTTGTTACACACCTTTCTGAACGGTATGTAGTCGGGATGCCGACGGTCTAAATCCCGACTGTCTAATCCCGGCAAGGGTCTAATGACAGGCATCGAAATCCCGACGCCTGTCATTTTACCTATGCCAGGAGCCCGACACCCGGCTTACCGATCGAATGTAAGCCGGGTGCCGGGCGTGGACAGCCGTGGGGGGGGGAGGGTTAGGTTAGAGGCTCCCGGGGGGGGGGGGACTTAGGGTTAGGCAGCCCCCTGGGAGGGTTAGGGTTAGGCTAGGGGAAGAGGAGGTTAGGGTTAGACACCCCCGGGGGGAGGTTAAGGTTAGGCACTACCCCCGGGAGATTTAGGTTTAGGTAGCGGGGAAGGGGGGTTAGGCTTAGGCACTTGGGGGGAGGTTAGGGTTAAGCACTTGGGGAGGAGGTTAGGGTTAGGCTCTTTCAGAGCCAAAGTCACTCCCACTGACATCATTACTGATGTCAGTGGGGCCGGACTCAGACGGTAGGCGTTCCCATGGGAACGCCTGCGTCTGGCCGCCACGCCCCGGGCACGTCCACCAAAGGGGGCGTGCTGTCAGTCACCATCGACAGCCACGCCCCCTTTGGTGCGAGACCCCGAGCGACGTATTTCTCGTCACTCGCCGGGTCTCGCGCATGCGCACGACGGAGCTCCCTCCATTGTGCGCATGCGCATTCTCACAACATCGACCCGCTAGCGAGCGAACTTTGCTCGTGAGCGGTCTGAATGACCCCCATAGATTGTAAGCTCCAGGGCAGAGAATGAGGTGAATGACTGAAATATTTCTGTAAAGTGCTGTGGAATATGTACAGTATGTGCTAAACAAATAAGTGCATTTAAATACTTACTAAATGAGAGCAAATAATTTGAACGGATTCTGGCCCTCATTCAGAGGCGGTCGCTAGAAGCAATCGCTCTCTCTGAATGAGGGCGGGCGCTTCTTGTTTTTTGGTGCGGCCTCCTGGTTGCAAGCTAAGCTGTGGGTTAAAACCCACAGTTTAGCTTGCGACCAGGGTGATGGTCGCGATGGTGGTCACCATCGTGACCATCGGGGCTTGCGACCAGACCCTAAGGTTGGGTCTGGGCATTCGCAAGCCCCAGGGAGCTTCCTGCTCTGATTGAGCAGGAAGCTCCCCATTGACATCACTGATGATGTCAGTGCGGCTGCCCACAAAACGGTAGGCGTTCCTAAAGGAACGCCTCCGTTTTCGAAACCACCGCCCCGGCCCGCCTACAAAAAGGTGCGAGCTGTCGATCAACATCGACAGCCGCCTCTTTTGTAGCGAGCTCCGGAGCGAGAGAGTTTCTCTCTCGCTCCGGGGCTTGCGCACGCGTAGTGCGGTTGCGAGCACATCGGTGCTTGCGACCGGGTCTGATTGACCCCCTCTGTCCAGTTCTAGAACTTCATACTTGTATTCAATCTGTTTTCTGTTTGAGAATAAATGGTTACATTTTATAGATTTTGTTTCATATTTATTTTTTATTTCAACAGCAAGAATCTCTGTGTTCAAGGTCAAAGTTTGCCATTCCTATGGCAATTCCTGAACAATACTATAAAATGTAGCCAGAAAAACCCAAACAAGATCGTAATAATCAGTGTGGCTCAAACATTCATTTATCCCAAATATTCAAATTATAGAAACTATTCCATGAACCGGTTAGAGAACCATTCTGAAGTCCCTGATAGTGTGGCCAGAAGCACATGAATAGACGCTCAGTAAAGCATAGAGGAATTGTAGTTAATAGACCGGCGGACTAAATGCCGCCGGTCTATATCCTGACTGATAAAGCCCGATGGGGGACTTAAGATAGGCATCGAAATACCGACTCCTATCTTAATCCCGAACAAGGGAGTTTTAGCACTTAGCTGGTATCATAACTGGTAAGGCAAAACCATGGGCCTTCCTGGGTGATGACTGGGAGGTGGCCTGAAGTGTGCGCAAAAAAAGTCTGTGTCGTGGGCGTATTATGGGAGTGTCACTGGTGTGTCAGTGGCTGCATTCTCAGATACAGAGGCCCAGCCACACGCAACATGTTCAGACGCAGACCCTGCACCTGCCACAGAGCTCATGCAAATATCAATGGTGCGCGCAATGGGGCGCCGAAGGTGGAGTGTCAAGAATCACCAGAGATGTAACAGCATCCAGAGATGTTGAAAGTGGGTAAGGCGCAGGCTAGTACACAAGGTGGAAGGGCTGAAACTAGCATCTGAATATTATAGCCGCCGCAATTCCGCAAACATACGCGCCACCGGCCACTGCTGCGTGTACCTCTGAATGAGCCCCTATGTATGCCCTGTTTCCATAGATAGCCATGCCTATGCACCACGTTTGGCACATTTCCTCATTCCCCGATGTGATGTCACGTATGCAGAATGACCTTAAGGTTTAATGAACCAGCTCCCTGGTACTTAATTAAAAGAATATACACATGACTCTAGGGCATCTCTGACTCAATGCTGTTTAGAAGTTAATTCTTACAAGATGTCTCGGAGTTCAGTTTGCCTAATCTTTAATAACTGACTTAAGACGTGGAATCTTCCTACAGTTATCAAGGTCAAGAAAATGATAGAAATTCAAGATGATGCAAATATTGATCCAACGAAGTAGTAGAAACTTGTTTCATTGTGTACCCTCATGACTTCCTAGTCTGCACTACCACCTCTCCAGTACATGGATTGCTCCCCAGCGCCTCTGACCATGGCGCAAGCTTTTTTTCTACCGTCAGCACTGATATATATATACGTTTACACACCTATCGTGGTCTTTTATCACCTCTGTTCAATATACGGTACTGTATGGAGCAAGGAGATACTTAAAGTACCCGGACACAGGACCTCCAGCAAACCAGAGATGAGTTTAGCTGGGTACTGGTACCTTTTTTCATAGAAAAAAGTACTGCCCTTAAGGCCCCCATACACGGTGCGATTCAAAGTTGGTAAGATGAGTTGTACGATTGCCCTTGAAATTCTTCCCTTGAAATTTTTCATAAGATGTGGTCAAATGGTGTACGATTGATTGTTACGATCATAGGATAAGATGGGATGCAATCGGGAAGCCGGCTGATGGGAGCCCGACAGATGGCTTCCCGACTGCTTTATCCCGGCGAGGGTGAAAATGCCCGGTGTCTAGATGTAGACGCTGGGCATTTTATCGACACCGGGAGACTGGCACCCGGCATCCCGATTGAAGGGATGCCGGGCACCGCGAGCGGACAGCAGCAGGGGGCGGATGGTTGGGTTTAGGGCTCCCGCGGGGACTTAGGGTTAGGCTTCACCCGGGAGGGTTAGGGTTAGGCTAGGGGGAGGGTGGGTTAGGGTTAGGCACCTCAAGGGGGAGGTTAGGGTTAGGCAACGGGGAAGGGGAGGTTTGGTTTAGGCACTTAGAGGGGGGATTAGGGTTAGGCACCGCTAAGGAGGGTTATGGTTAGGGGGGTTAGGTTAGTAAGTACTTACCTAGAGACGATCGGGATTTTCAGCGCTGTCGGGCTGCCGCTGCCGGGATCTCTCCTGCTGTCTGACTCACGCTGCCGGGTTTTGAACTCCCAGCCTTGCGGCCGGCGGTATTTCATACCGCTTCCGATAAGATGCATAGAAGTGTATCACATTGTACTCAAAAGATCGTATATCTCTCTGCAAAACCATCTGATCTGCGATCCAACTAGACGACGGCGGGGACGCGCATCGGGGTCGCAGAACACAAAAAATACACCTAATTTCACACGATTGGTCTGTCCAACCTGTCGTAACTGGCCATATCATGTAAAAAATCGTCCCATGTATGGGCACCTATAGAAGTATCTGGAACACAATAAACACATACTGTACTTGCCTACTCTCCCGGGAAGGTGGGAAGCCTCCCGAAAATCGTGTGACACTCCCGGCCCCCCAAAAAGGTGGGCAAGTCTCGCGGCCGGCGCTCCGGCTTGTAAGTGCCTAAGTGGGCAGTCCAGGGGAGCCGATGAAGTGACCCGCGCTGAATCGTGTCAACGTGGCCCCGCTCCCGGCAGCACAATGCAGGTAATCTTGGCATTGTGTGGCTGGAGCGTGGCCGTGGTGACGCGATCACGGAGTCAAGCCCCCCCTCCCCCGATGAGGAGGCAGCCACGTTGTCGGCATGTATGGATAAACACCTATTGTATGATATCTGGAGACCATCTAAGTGATGTGACAGATATTCCTGACAACTAGTGGAGAGGCAGTTGGTGTCCTATAGACTGTGGAATCTTGAAATGAGTAAATGTTGCACTGGAGGCTAATTATTGTTTTATTGTTCTGTGTGGCCCTCACCTATACTATAGAGTGGCTCTGCTAAGGTTTATTTACAGCATGGATGTGATAAGGCTGGTCGATTTTTTATTTGTTTTGCAACACTTGTTGCGTTCTCTTCTACCATACTGGCTAGGCTGTGATTCATCTCCTTTGTGCCAATTTCCCATAGGAGAGGATGATCTTCTTACCCTAGAAAGTCCAGCAGTGGTCCAGCATTACCAAGTACATAAACAATCAGTATGACCGAAACAAGAAAGAAGTGACTTACATACAGAACATTGCAGGACATGGACAAGGTTTATAGACATTGCTGCATCAGCGGTCATAACACTCAAATAGAGCAGTGGAGCAGCAGAACCCAATCGATAGGTGCCGTTGTAGGCAGTGGGGAGGAGATGATGATATAAGTAAGGGAAGGAAGATCACATGAGGGAAGAAGGCCCTGCTCATGAGAGCTTACAGTCTAAAGGCGAGAGGCAGATACTGTAGACTGAAGTGATATAGAGGGGAGAGACAGTGAGCAAGGAGCTTGGAGTAGTGGGCTAGGATGAGAGCTGGGAGGCTTAGATAAAGAAGTGGGTCTTGAGAGCCCCTGGAAGTTTTGCAAAGAGGTTGAGAGTCTGGTAGGGAGAGAGTCCCAGAGGTAAGGAGCAGCACGGGTAAAGTCTTGGAATCGTGAGTGGGAGGAAGTAATCAATTGGCAGGAGAGAGGGCGTTCATTTGTGTAGGAAAGTGTGCAGACGGGAGGGTGAAGGGAGATGAGGTCAGATGTACAGTAATTAGGAGATGATTGGGTGAGGGCTTTGGACCTCATTCAGAGGCGCTCGCTATTTGCGGTCGTTCGTTTTAAAAAAAGGGGTGGCTATTCAAATGAACCGTTCGCTCTTTGCGGTCTGTTCACGCCTCTAAGTCTGAACGAGCGAGCAAAATTTGCGCTCGAAATTTTGATAAAAACGCCCCCTGGCTATTCGCATCATACGTCATGTCCGCTATTTATTAGATTAATCGAGTACATCGAACAGCGTATGAACTGCTCGCTATTCTTGTGGCTGGTTTTTCCTACCACAGTTTTGCGAGCAGTTCTGACTATAACCATATGACGTGGTCAATGACGCTGCTGTTGTAATTATGTACACCCATAAAACACCCATTTTGACCTTTAAGCACGCCTGCGTTCGGATCTCCACTCCCCGTTTTCAAGCGCCTTCCCCTGTTACCACCCACATACGCCTACTCCTGTCACTCAAAGTTGCAGGCATTCGCTATATAGCGAACAAACGATTTTCGGCCGCACTGACTGGTTCGCGCATGCGTACTAAAAACCGTACGCATGCGCAGATGTGCGAACATCGCTCGGAACGAGCGTACTGCCGCTTACGAGCGGCTCTGAATCAGCCCCTTTGTGAGTGTGAGGAATTTGAATTGGGTTCTGGAGGAAAAGGGGAGTGTAGGGCTTGTTGGAGAGGGGAAGTAGATGTAGTACATTTGGAGAGGAAGATGAGCTATCATTTATACAGCACAGCCTATAAAATGACAGTTAGAAACTGTGTAGTTGCTATGGGTAACTTCTTCACTTTATCTCTCGAGGGTTTGATACATCTCCCCCATTTATATTGTAATCCTTGAGAGGATTTATTTGCTACTTCCTTAAAATGTTAAAGCCCAGTCTGGTTAGTCACAGTGAGCACAATATGGGATGCTGAGTGCTGAGTAACAGAGTAACATGGTGCTGAAAGTCAGCGCCAGGCGACAGGGATTCAGCAAAGTAAGTAGCAAATATATTTTGAGTTATTGAATCTCCTGCTGCCCAACACAGAGTCACTTTGTGGTTCATTTAATTTCCGAGCCAGCAAAACGAGAGAAGTATTTTTGTATTTGTTTTTCTGATTGCTCAAGTGAAGCATAAACTGATTAAATCTCACGCTCACACATAGATAATCATCCATCAGCTCCTGGCTCCTCTCCAGAAGCTCCATAAACTACTGCAGTTATGGAAAGTGCAGCCTTTATTTAACTACTGGTATATTGACAGGGCATTACATAGGCAAATGCAGGGGGGGGGGTTCCGTCTGCCTGGAAACCCCCCTCCCCAGCCCACACCATGACGACAATAGAAATAGTAATATAATAGATTGTTACTAGTGCTGCATGTTCTTCTCAGTATCACAAATGAAATAATTAGCACCACCTGTGGATATTTTAACATGTATCAGCCAGTAATAAATAACCTGTGCACCAACTAGAAGATCTGGAAAACATGCACTGTTAGAGATGCACTGCTATAGAGCCCAATATGTACATATATGTCCAGGGCAGTGCTAGGATATTCTGCTGCTCCCCCAGACTCCCGGACTTGCTCTAATACTCTGGAATGGTGCCCACATCTAAAATAAATACATTCAGCTCAGGCAGGATGGCCCTACTGCCACATCTAATGGCTTACGGTGATCACTGGTCCTGTATATGCTGGAATTATGACACACAATACACTATGTATGACGCATATAATGGGTTACGGTGATCACTGGTCCTGTATATGCTGGAATTATGACACACAATACATTATGTATGACACATATAATGGGTTACTGTGATCACTGGTCCTGTATATGCTGAAATTATGACACACAATACACTATGTATGACACATATAATGGGTTACTGTGATCAGTGGTCCTGTGTATGCTGGAATTATGACACACAGGGCCTGATTCAGAGCCGGACACTCTGACCAGAGCACTCGTTCTGAATCAGGGCCATCCTACCTCAACTTGGAGCGGCCTCATGGACGCTCGCATAGCTGTGGGTTACCACCCACAGCTATAGCGAGCGTCCATGATGATGGTCGCGATGGTCAAGACCATCGCGACCATCGAGCTTGCGACGAGACCCTGCGGTAGGGTCTCGGTGACCGCAAGCCCTGGAGTGATTTTGGCTCTATCAGAGCCAAAACAGTGGGGCCGGACTCAGACGGTAGGCGTTCCCATGGGAACGCCTCCGTCTGGCAGCCACGCCCCAGCACACCCACCAAAGGGGGTGCGCTGTCACACACCATCGACAACGCGCCCCCTTTGGTGCGAGACCCCGAGCGACGGATTCCCCGTCGCTCGCCGGGTCTCGCGCCTGCGCACAACAGAGCTCCCTCCGTCGTGCGCATGCGCACTTAGGCACCATCGACCCGCTTGCAAGCGTCCAGCTGGTCCTGTATATGCTGGAATTATGACACACAATACACTATGTATGACACATATAATGGGTTACTGTGATCGCTGGTCCTGTATATGCTGGAATTATTACACACAATACACTATGTATGACACATATAACGGGTTACTGTGATCGCTGGTCCTGTATATGCTGGAATTATTACACACAATACACTATGTATGACACATATAATGGGTTACTGTGATCGCTGGTCCTGTATCTGCTGTAATTATTATACACAATACACTATGTATGACACATATAATGGGTTACTGTGATCGCTGGTCCTGTATATGCTGGAATTATGACTCACAATACACTATGTATGACACATATAATGGGTTACTGTGATCACTAGTCCTGTATATGCTAGAATTTTTACACACAATACACTTTGTATGACGCTTATTAAAGCTGGTTAAGTACTAATTCTGCCCTTTTCATTGACAGGCCACACTCGCTCTAAAATTAAGCATTTGGAAACCCCCCCTGGAAATCCTGCGTTTGCCTCTGCATTAGGAACCGCTATACCAAGGGAAGTGTATGCTCAGGTTTGCACCTGCAGCTTCTGCTGTTTCCTTAAGCACAAGTACAGTAGGCATCCATGCACAGCACGCTGACAGAATAATAAAAGCAGATGTGAATGGACAGGGTCACTTTAATAAACTATCTGCAGTCATCGTGCCTTTGCATACCCCTTTATCAACCTCCTTTAGATTCGTAGTTACATCTACCCCTAGGAAGCTGTATCTAGCAGATCCGCTTTTGTTAATCGCAGAGGTGAACCTTTGTCTCCCAGCAGACGACCCTGCATATTTAATGCATCCCAGCTGCATTGTTCACTGCATGTCACTGAAAATCTCATTGTGCGAAGAGAGATTGAAAGATCTACAGTAAAAAGGTAGACAATGTCTAGATAGACACCAGATGTTAGACAGGCAATAGGTCGCCAGGGATAAAAGGTCAACACACTAAATGTCGACACAATAAATGTCGACACACTAAAGGTTGGCGTACAAATGGCCGACATGGTCAAAGGGTCGCCATGCATATGGTCGACATGAAAATGGACGACACATTTTTTTATAACCCTAATCTTCATCCTAACCCTAACCCTCCACTGGTGCCTAGCCCAAACCTTCGGGGTAGGTGCCTGATCCTAAGCGTCCCTTCTAGTGCCTAACCCTAACCGTCGGGGTAGGTGCCTGACCCTAATCATCCCTTCTAGTGCCTAACCTTAACCGTCGGGGTAGGTGCCTGACCCTAACCATCCTTTCTAGTGCCTAACCCTAAATCACGAGCATTTTCAAGCCGACCTGGGGCTTGCGGTTGCCGAGACCAAACCTCAGGGTCTCGTCTGAAGTCCAGATGGTCGCGACCATCGCGACCATCAACCTGGTCGGTCGCTAAAGCTGTGGGTGGTAACCCAAAGCTTAGCTAGCGACCAGGAGGCCGCACTTCAAAACACAAGCGTCCGCCCACATTCAGAGCACCAGCTCGCATTTTGTGAGCGCCTCTGAATGAGGACCATGGTCTGTCCTCTCTCAGTGTAATCTAGGTGCATTTTCATTATTAAGTCGTATAGTTAATGAGGTAAATTCCATGGTCACTATATGGATGTATGCTATTCCATTGATTGCAAGTTCTTAAATGTGCAGGTTAATTACAACTAAGGGTTAAAATGAGAATGTTTGGGTTTGTTTTCACAAAGGAGTTCTTCTACACACAAGCACAGTATCTGAATAAATGGGATGTCTCTTTGACACAGTTCAGCTGGCGTAGAGCAATTTGATACCACAAAACCATAAAGTTGGTGTAGAATCAATAGCCACTAGTGAATGCGATATATGTCTTTACATAGAGTGTTAGGATCATTCAACAAACGTTTATGTCTCATATTACCATTACAGTGGCCTAACTGGATTTAATGGCCCTTTTAAATTCAATTAACTATTTCATTCTGGGGACGGGATGTATTAACCCCAAAAAGGAGGTCAAACCTCCAAAAAATGCAGCTTTCTGAGGTATGCCGCAATCCCATATGCATTAAAGTGGTCAGTAATTTATATCAGAGATATCCCCTGCAGCCTGCCGGAACTGCAGCCCCCTTAGTATATATATGGGACTGTGATGTGCCGGTATATACCAAGCTCCGGAAAGAAAAACTTACTGGAGCTTGTGCCGATAGGCAATGCCATCATTTGATGCTGTTGCTGATCCATATGGCGTCTCTAAACGCCTCTATGCATACGATAAGTGTCGGGATGAATTTCATGCAATTCGCAATGTATGATACATCCCGCCCAAGGTTACAATGGATCAGAGCCGTAACTAGGCTTTTTGGTGCCCTGTGCCAGAGAGAGTATTGGTGCCCCCCCCCCCATTTTTTAAATAGGGACACAAGATAGTGCACCTGATAAAGGGCAATGGCCTCATGGGGAAGGGCCAGGGAAGAGATAGGGGAGGCCAGGAGATGCTGGGGATAAATAGGGACATAATATAGTGACCTGAGAGAGGGCCATGGCCTCATGGGTAAGGGTCAGGGAAGAGATAGGGGAGGCCAGGAGATGCTGGGGATATATAGGGACATAATATAGTGCACCTGAGAGAGGGCCATGGCCTCATGGGGAAGGGCCAGGGAAGAGATAGGGGAGGCCAGGAGATGCTGGGGATAAAAGAAGAGGAAGCTACAGGTGAGAATGATAATAAACAGGAAAATGTACAGTTCCAAACAGCGCCCCCTGCCCTGCGGTACCCTGTGCCATGGCACAGGTCACACTACCCTAGTTACGGCTCGGCAATGGAAATGTAAATTAGAAAAGTAGAAGCAGACTATAGTTACACCCTAATGTAGGGCATACACTATACAATTATCTGTCAAATATCTGTCCAATCTGGCTGGTTGGAATGAAAACCTGGTAATGTCTGGGAGCAAACGACAATCGACCATTTGCTCACAAACACTGGAAAATGGACAAAAATGGTTGTTAAGACAAGTTGGTTAAAACACACGAATTTAACTAATTTGAACAATTCAACAAACCAATGATCCCGGCGTAATCTAAAAAGTCAAATTATATCAAACAATTGTACAAAAATTATGAGTTAACCGAAAGCAGCAAGTCTTTAGTCATGGGATTTGTGAACACCCATAGAAAGACCAAAAACACAATTTGTATCAGACTGCGCTAATATAAAAAAAATCTACTGCGAGGTAGCAGAATTCACATGCATACAAGAACCAGTCATGGCTCCAAACTGGGAAATATAAACTAATTTATTTATAAAAATTTTAGTCTTTTATTATTAATAAATGATAATGAAATATACACATTAATATAAAAACAGAGATATCTCACAATGAATAAAATGTAAAATACATTGAAACAATAAACCTCTATTGATCATATAAATCTACACTAGAGACCACTAAACTACTTGTGCATAATATGACATACATAGTTGAAATCAATATAAAGGTTGAATACCCAGAGCAATCCAATTGGAATGGTAATAATGTGTCCACCACAAAGACAAATAGATGTCATACAAAATGTTGCCAGCCGGATATTTTTATATCGCTGTATTTAAATTGTACCTGTCCGTGGTAGAAATCAGGCAGTACAGCGCCGCAATGTGCACCAGGAGCTGACCTCTCCAGTCGGGGTGAGCTAATGCTACAGCTGGGCTGGCTGAGAACAGACAATCATACAATCTCCCTTGGCTCCTGCTATGCTATTAGGAATGCTCGGCTGTCCATGATATAAGTCCAGCGATACAGCGCCGCTGTGTGCAGTGAGAGCCGGCTTCTCCAGTCAGGGTGAGCGGGTATTAGAGCAGGGCTAACTTTGCATCAGCAGTCCTTCAGTCTCCCTTCGTTTCTGCTTACCCGATAGCGTTGCTCAGTTGGGTTATTGAGGCCAGTATTTCCCTGTAGTGCCGCTGTGTGGAAAAAAGTACGGTTGCCAATAGAGCAGCAGGTGGATCCAATAAGAATCATCCATAAGTAGGTGGTGCCGTGTAGTTAGGGGAAATCACTGACGCGTTTCGCCCCTTTCAACTGGGGCTTTTTCAAATTTGAACAGTTGTTTTTGTCCGTTTTCCAGTGTTTAAAACCATATGATCGACTGTCATTTGCTCCCATACATTACCAGGTTTTTCATTCCAACCAGCCAGATTGGACAGATATCTGACAGATAATTGTATAGTGTATGCCCAGCATAAGAAACATATTGGTAGGTATATATTATATGAGTCAATGTATTAGGTCATTTAAAACAAGCCTTACATCCCCACAGCTATTCAGCTAGAATTTGCATTCAATTTGGTGAAAGTTGATGGAATTTAGCACAATTATGGTTATTAGTGTTTGCTGCTTTCATTATATTATATAGAAAAATAATAAAAGTCAGCACTGAATGACTTGCATAATGTGTTATGTTATCTCATTACCTTTCTGCCCAACGAGCGATACTGTCACCTTGTGAGGTGTCCTGGGTGATATTTTTAATGTAGCTCTTACATGGTAATACCTGGGGAGAGAAGAAAGGGAGTAAATAATGTGACTTTCTGTAGTATTGCTTGAAACATGGCTCTGTGGAAATATACAGTAATATATATTTAAAACACTTCTAATAATATAACAGTGCTCCACACTTCACGATAAAACTCAATTGCACAGTCCTTAATTTTTGATGTCTTAACGAAACATATATCAGGCCTTAAAGTGGAGAAGTTGCAACCAATCTGCTCCTAACTGTCATTTATCTAGCACAGTCTATGAAATGACAGTTGGAAGCTTAATGGTTGCTAGGCGCAACTCACTAAAAGGTTTCATACACCTCCCCCTTAGGGGCATATTCAATTGGGGGCGAGGTTTAGCAAGGTTAAAAAAAACCTTGCGCCCTTCGCGGCCAATTTTGGATTACCACAGGTGCGTGCTGGGTGCGTGCTGGCCTGGTATCACAGTGCAGTCAGTGTGCCCGTTACTGACACGGAGGAGCAGCATTACGTACAAGCAGCACTAGTCCTCAAAGTCGTTCCCCGTTTCTTCGTGCTGCTGCTCCTCAGCCTGCTCTGCACATGTTAAGTAGTGTGTGTGTAGGTGTGTGTGTATGTGTGTGTGTGTGTGTTTCATACCTCCCAACATGACCCTCTCCAGGAGGGAAACAATCTGGTCCTGGACTTCTCTGGTAAGAGGTGAGGCTGCAGCGCAGTTCAAAATTCAAATAGGGGAGCCACACCAACTGTCATTTCACACACTGACAAACATCACTGGCTGGGACTCACTGGCAGTTGGTGTGACTCCCCTATTTGAATATTGGACTGTGCTGCAGCCCAACCTCTGCAGCCTCCACCAATCATAGATTACCAGGGAAGTCCAGGACCAGAGGAAGTCCAGGACCAGAGCACTGTGTCCCTCCTGGAGAGGGTCATGTTGGGAGGTATGGTGTTTGTGGAGCAGGGTTGAGGGGAGGTGCAGTTTCTGAGGTGGGCATTTTCAAAGTGTAAAGCTGGGTACGCACTGTAACAGACGATGTAACGGTTTGTTACAATTTCACTAAATCCCAGAGCACTCGCTATAGAGCCTACACACTAATCACTCTTTGGAAAGAAGGCTGGATATATATTGTGTTGGGGGATGGTATCCAATTAATGTGTGCGGTTGTGCATACCCACTACACCATGTGCACCGCATCAGTCATTGTATGTTCCCATCAGACATACAGCAAGAGCAGATGGGACGGGAGGCGATGAACAACGGCAGTGTCCGACGGACCGGGCATACACACTATATGATGTGTACAATATATTGTTCCGATCCGCGTCTGAGCAAAATATTGGCCGATAGATCGTGTAGTGTGTACCCAGCCTAAGGCACCTGAGAGTAGGGGATCCTAGGATGCCAAGTACCCTTCCAATTCGTCCTTGGAGCCAATAAAGATTTACATTGAATATGTTATACGAAAAATACACAAAGCAAAGGTTCTATTAGTTATAGATGGCAAAAAGAAAACAACAGTTTAGCATTTACAGTCATTTATGCCATGTGTGGCACAGTAAGCTCCATCACAGCCTCTCTGGCTCCCTCTCCCCACTTCTCCACCTACACTTCCTTTCCTATCCTTATCTCACTAGGGGAGATGTATTAAGCCTTGTGGAGAGATAAAGTGGAGTAGTTGCCCCAAGAAACCAATCAGCTATAACTAAAATTTCAAATACTGTGCTAGATAAATATTAGAAGCTGTTTGGTAGCTTTGTGCAACTTCTTAGGTTTATATCTCTCCACGGTTTGATACCTCTCCCCCTCTCTCTTTTTCCCTCATCTTCTCACCAGTTATATTATTATTTTCTATCTTTGCATCTGCTTAATGACCCCCTGTACCCCATCACTAAACAGTGTATAGAGATGTGATCACCGGAACCAGTGGTGCTTAGGGTTGAGAAACAATTGTCCCATATGATTGAATGCGGCAGTTATGAAATGACTGTGGTAAGGTCTCTGCCGGTATAGATAGCCACCTCGGCACTTACACTAAGCATTATAACCACCGTGGTGTCAAGTTCAGCCCACGTCCACCTGCACCTTCCATAGCTCTATGCCGTTTGGATGAAGTCTCCCATCACATCAAGGTCACAATAAAATGATCAGAAATACCAGATACAACTTGTCATTATAGAGGACTGCCTGGCCTTGCATGACTATATGGTAGTAGGTGAATTATTGAGGATATTGAAGCCATGTATGGCAGTACACACTGGTATATCTCCAAGTACGAGCTAACCGGTCACCACTTTATTCCTGGAGAACCAGGGTCTCATCACTGGTGGGTTCCAATATCACAGTTTATTCCTGTATAAACAATAAATTTTAAGACATTAAGGAGGGAATCCAGCGGAATTCTTTAAAAAAAAACGCGGCGAGAGGTTTTTTCCTGCAGCCGTGGGGTTTTGCTATTCAATTAGATGCCTGAAAATGGGACACAGTGATTTCTATAGAAATCACTGAGTCTTTCTTCTCGCAGCTCCAGAGCAAGTCTGATTTTTCCTAAAATCATACATTTTTGGAAAAATCAGTGGGATTTGCTCTGCAACTCCAGCGGCACCCCCAAATCCTCCCGCCCCCCCCCCCGTCTCCAAGGACTAATTAAGCTATCGGAAGTTTCCAATTAACTTTAATTAGTCATTAATTACTCACCTTCCGAAGCAGAGTCTTCTGCATCCAGCGTCGGGAGTCGGCTCTTCTGCAGCAGGGTGAGTATGTGAATGTTTGTAGTGTATGATTGAGTATGTGTGATCCCTAGTGAGTGTGACCTCCCCCAACGTGTGAATGTATACCCTCCGTAGGCAGCGCTGAGAGACCTACATCACCCAGCAGCCCATGCACCTCCCTGCAGCCCCCGGAACTCCCAGCAGCCCCCTCCCCATTGACAAGATGGAGGAGAAGCCACCGGGAGCCAAAGAGACGCCCACACAGGTAAGTATAATTTTTATTCAATACATCTTTTTACGCGCCACAGAGTTTTCAGCTCGGAGAACCCCGCAACCACATTTTATTTTATTAGATACCGCGGGTATCTGGAGCACGCATACCTGTGGTAATCCAAAATTGTCGCGAAGTGCGCAAGGTTTTTTACCTCGCTAAACCTCGCCACCAATTGAATATGCCCCTAATGGGGAGGGAGCCCTCAGAATAATTCTTCATCATTGTCAGCCAACGACGGAGGGGGTGCATTTCATTTAAATCCCCCAGGATGGATGGTACTCTAGGCGACGGCCTTAATTTGCCTAATACTAACTCTGATTGCGCCATGGGGTCATTCCCCAAAATAAGGATCTGCAGAAGAAAATTATGGAACCATTACCCATTACTCATTCAAATATTAATAATCTTACAGTATATAAGTACAAATAAATACTTTTCAGCTAGTTTATGCTTATTCCCAGATGGCCATTTTACAGCTATATTGTAGTATAAGACATGGGTAGTGATATATTCACACAATTACTCACCCTCTCTGGAATAAATCCACATTATGGAATTTATGAAGTGCCACCAAAAACTCTACTGTCCCTTGTACTTCAGACATGGTATATTCAGGTCATCACCTAAACAGGGGAGAACACATTAGACATATGGTATTTCCCTTTTTGATTCAATATAAAACAGTTGTCATTTATTAGGTAACATAAAATTATTGGTCAACTATACTGTAGCTAGAGATGTGCGCCGCCACCGAACCCTAGGCTTTGGATCCGGATTCATCTTTGTGTTTTGGATTTGCAAAACCACTTTCATGTGTTTTGGATCTGTATCTAAAAAAAAAATAGTAATAAAAAAAACTGCTAAAATTTACGTAATTTTGACCTGTGAGCATGCAATCCAAAACCCGAGTTAAGTTTTTAAATCCAAGTTCCGAACTACGGGAAGGTCCAAACCGGAACTCTGTTTGACGATTCCGAACTTGGACCCGGTTCAACTTGGAACCCCTAAATACGGTTGTTGTCGGTTTTCTGAAAATCGACTCGCACATTTCTACCTATAACGAGTTGCTTTATGAGCTGGATTGACGGAGAGTTACCCATTTCTATCTGCAGTACACGCGGCACATATTTTGTGAATTTTACTACAATGCTTCCTCTAAATAGCATAAAAAATGACGGCACCACATTGGATTACTAACTCATTAACTAATTTGTTAAATGCTTCCTTTGAGCCAAATGAACGGAATCTATAATTTAGGAATTGCTCTTACTTGCAAATTAACAAAGGGATTTAAAAACCCTTCTTGTTCCAGTCTTTTAAGTGACAATGAGAGATAGATTATTCATTATCAGACTGTCAAACAAATTCTGAGTATTACTGTTTTAGCAATTAGGCAGTATTAAGATTTCAATTGCAAATACATTTCTGCTGTGAATGAACAGGATGAGATATGAATGGCGGCTGGCTGGTCTCTAGCTGCGCATTAAATATTTGTTTTGGTTTGACGATATAAAGTAATCACTTATGAATGATCTTGTGTGGAAAATACAAAGTGCAGGAAATTACACCAAACACGCAAACAACTCATTAAACGCATTGTGTGTTATTCATGCACAGTCCTCAATTTTTCCCTCTTGCTGTTCCTTACCTCTGGAACTCACACATTCTGAATATAAATATTTTGCCTCATTAAAACTTCCTGAGCCCATGTGTTCTTGTGTAGAGCAGCAATCAAATATTCAGTGTCTATGGGATATTTTATTTTCACTTAAAGACCAAGGGACTAATTCAGAGGCGCACGCTATTTGCGTGCGCTCGCTCTGAATCAGGGTGTCCTTATTTAAAAAAAATAACTGGCCTCCAGGCCACTCGCACAGCTGTGGGTGACCACTCACAGCTTGTGTGAGCGGCCTGGCGATGGTCGCGAATATCGCGACCATCGGCATTGCGAGGAGACCCTTGTGGTAGGTTCTCAGCACTCGCAATGCCAAGTGGACTTCCAGCTCTAATAGAGCCGGAAGTCCACTACTGACATCACAAGTGATGTCAGTAGGGCCACCCACAAACGGCAGGCATTCCTTCGGGAACGCCTCCGTTTGTTCAGCCACCCCCCCTACCCGCCTACAAAACGGGGCGAGCTGTCGATCAACATCGACAGCTGCCCCGTATTGCTGCGAGCTCCGGAGCAAGTGAAGGTCTCACTCGCTCCGGGGCTCGCACACGCCGCGCGTGTGCACTGGGCCACCATCGATCCACTTGCGAGTGCTATGCGCTCGCGCGCGGGTCTACATCAGGCCCCAAATTCTGCCTAAAACAAGAAGATGGATCCCTCCTACAAAACCTCTAGAAAGTAATATTTTACTAGGCTTAAACTTGTCCTAAATCTCTTCTATTCACACTATCTGGTGAGTATAGACTATCCAGCTATAATGTACAACACAACAAATCTCTTTACATCATTAATGCATCCAAAAGAGCAGCTTTTTACTCAATACTGTGGATAACCATCAAAATAACATCAAATACATACAACAAGTGAAAATAGTCGATCTGAACATAGTAACAGAAAAGCTAAAAGTGTACAGTAATGCTGTGTACACACTAGACGATAAATTGGACGATATGAACGATAACAATATCGTTATCGTTCATCGTGTTTAATATTGTCCAGTGTGTATGCATGATATCGTTAACGATGCGGGCTCCCGCGGATCATTAATGATGTCTTTCATCACCCGTACTTGCAGGGCAACCTGACCATATCATCAGGTTCTGTAAGTACGGGGATGAGGGAGGGTGCCGTCACTGAACGATACTGTTGACGATCTCATTCAGTGTGTATGCTCAAGGCCGTTAACGACATTGAGCCCGGCATGGCAGGGAAGACACTTAATGATATCGCTCATGGAGCATATCGTTTAGTGTGTATGAGCCTTAAGTCCGATATAAATGGAAGATCATGAATAAATGTGAAAATCCACTTATCCATGTCTTTGTTATTCTTCCAATCTTTATCTACAGGTTTTTTTTTTGTCTTTTTGCTCTTTGTTAATTTGTTCATTGTGTGCCACTTGTTCACTTGTATATATTTGGCTTGTACATCAGGTAAAACAGAACATCGTAGAGATGGATCCACTAAGCCACTAGTGATTGACATTGACTATCCCTGGGTATGAAGACTAATGGAAACCTCAGTCCTCATCAGGGACCGTCACAAAAAAGAATGTTGGACTTTGCAAGTAGGAAACTCGTGGGTCAACCTAGGTGTCCACTGACCAACAGAAGCAAGCTGGATACAGGGCAAGTTCAAGTCTGGTAGCTCAAGTAGAAAATCAGAATCCAGATAGGTCAGTGGACATGCAGTAGAAGGTAGAGGAGTTCAAACAAGTAAGCTAAAGAACCAATTTCTCTGGCACTTACAAGAGGTCAGAGTCACTTAAAAAGAACCCAGTGATGATACAATATGCACTTCAATGTGCACACAAATCTACAACAAAGCGCACAGCTCCTAGACACACAGACAGATTGCTGCAGTGACGTGCAGTGAGGTCAATGGCTGGGAAGGCATACATGGACACATGGAGATGGGTCTGAGTGCTGGGATCCTGTCTCACCCCCTACTCACTGTAACTCTCCCCTCACTGCACTAAGCTTCAGTGTCCATGGATTATCTTACCTGCATCACTGTCTTCTCTTGCTGCTGCTGAGATCCGATCTCTAAACACTGCTGTGCACTTCCTGGTCACATGGCACATCCAAGGTGTCCACCACTGCTCAAGGCACGCCCCCCATACTCAGACGCATGCCTCTATTAGCTCTCTTTCTGTGCAGCTTACTTCCCCAGGTGTGGCCCCACCCCCAGCTCTGCAAGCAGTGTCTGACTATACAGAAGCAACGCTGAGCTGTTGCTGCCTCATCTCTCATCTCCCTGCAGTCCCGGGGAGCCCCACAAAGCCGGTGAGTGTTAACTATAAAAATGATTACAGTAAACAAGAAGATGTTTATAAGTTATAAATATCTACTTTGTATTATTCTATAATTTCTAAATCTCAGGAGTATGACAGGGGATGTTCTACCTCTCAGGAAAAAAAAAATATATGTGTTACCACATATAATATTCAGGCGCACATATATAACTCTTAGTATAAAATGAATAGTGTATGTCTTCAAACAATAAGCTGCTCCTAATAGTGATGCATCCGTATCAAACACCCTAATCAAACATAAATAAAGTCTAGGTCTAATAGTCAGTCAGTTAGTTTAGCATCCATTAATCAATGGTATATGCCACACTGATGATTAGATCAGACAAGGAGCGCTAAATAGAATTGGATTGCATACATAGCGATGCTACAAATGATATTTATTAACAAATTAGACATACACTTAAAATATAATATAATACACACAGAATGACACAAATACATAAAAATCAACATATAAAACAGACTGGATGTATGATATTGCTTTGTGAAAACAACCCAGGAGATACACCCCTGCAGAAGGTGTCTCCTATTTGATCGTTACATATAGATATTGCCAATAGTAGATGGTTATGGAACACACATAATGGTGAAGATAAAGTACTAACCGTAACAGGTATTGAACATATACCTTCCACAAATAGGGGGGGAGATAGGTATGGAATGCTTTGCAAACGATAAGCCTATTGGATATTTGCTCTGGGGACATTGGCCCTCATTCAGAGCCGTACGCTCTGAGCAGAGCGCACGCTCTGAATGAGGGCCGGCCTCCATAACTATGGAGCGTCCTCCTGAACGCTCGTATAGCTGTGGGTCACCACCCACAGCCTATACGAGCGTGCAGTTTGATGGCCCCGATGGTCTTGACCATCGCGACCATCGAAACTGCGAGCCGGAGCCTGCGGTTGAGGTTTTCAACCGCAAGCCCCGGAGTGATTTTGGCTCTATCAGTGGGCCGGCTTCTGACGGGAGGCGTTCCCTTGGGAACGCCCCCGTCAGGGAGGCACGCCCCCGGCACGCCCACCAAAGGGGGCATGCTGTCAATCAACATCGACAGCACGCCCCCTTTGATCAGACACAATGAGCAAAGGACTTTCCTTCACTCGTCGCGTCTGGCACATGCGCACGACGGAGCTCCCTCCGTCATGCGCATGCTCAGTGCAGACCATCGACCCACTTGCGAGCGGACAGCCGCTTGCGAGTGGGTCTGAATCAGGTCCATTGTTCCCACAAGGGCTTAATGAAAGTATAGAACTCAATGGCTTTTGACATTGGGCTAGACATTATAAATATCGTGCCAGCTTTCATATAATATACAAGTCATATGCCCAGAATTAGAATTTGGTCCTTTTTGCTAATCCTATGGATCATAAGGAATTATTTATATGTGCATGTACATACGATGGTATATACAGACATCCTTAAAAGAAGTATCCTGTAGAATTATATATTATCCCTTGTAATTGATGTTATTCAAGAAGTATCCTGTAGAATTGTATATTATCCCTTGTAATTGATGTTATTCTCTGATATGTATAGAATGATCTTTTATTATGAGAATGAAACATTTATATGTTCACTCTTTAAATGCCAATGAAAGATATGACTATTATTAATGATGGTAATTGTGACGATGAGGAGATAGGCGCTAATGAGTCATTAGAACCTGAGTTGTTTTGGACCTTTGAAGGTTGTGCTGCCCTTGAGCCTTCTATCAGGCTTCTTAGCTTAATTAATTAGAGGGTCCTAATATTAAAAATTAAAAATTAATAATCAAAAATTTAAAAATTAAGAGATATAAATGAGTGATTATATGGGAGTATGCAACATCATTCTCGACAATAATGATATTATTAATGGCTTATTGTGTAACTTTGTATCTTATGTATATTGAGTCTGTGAAATTGCTGCAAAAATAACATTGGTTATGAGAAATAAAATAACTAACATATTGCTGAGGAGGAAGCCAATGGGGGATTTGAACCTGGGTTTCCCAGGCGCTGGGCAGGTGCGCTGCCTCTATACTGTCTCGGGGTCCACATGTTTGACACACAATTATGATATATATAATCTAATTGATGTCATCATTTCTTTTTTTTTTTTTGTTATAATTACAAATAGATTGTTATTCAATCTTGATAGACATTCTAATATATATTTAAGTCTTTGAAATTGCTACAGAAATTAGATCAAATAAAGAAGTAGCTGATGGGGGATTCGAACCCGTGTTTCCTGGGAACTGAGCGGGCGCTCTGCTTCTGCGCTATCTCAGACTATATGTGTTTGATGTGAAATTATGCTATATTTAAACTTCCAAAGAATATCATTATTTGCATTTTTTTACTCTAACAATCGATATCTTTTGAATGCTGTTTAGTGTATCTTATTTTTATTATATTTTTTAATGAGAATATAAATCTTATATTCAAAAAGAAGTCTTTTCAGCATATGGGAGGAAAAACATTTTTTATATTTTACCCTGCATATATACAGTCGGGAGCATAAATATTGGGACATTGACAGAATTTTCATATTTTGGCCTATATTCACCACCACAATGGCTTTGAAATGAAAGAAACAAGATGTGCTTTAACTGCAGACTTTCAGCTTTCATTTGAGGGTAATTACATCCAAATCAGGTGAACGGTGTAGGAATTACAACAGTTTCTATATGTGCCTCCCACTTTTTAAGGGGCCAAAAGTAATGGGACAAACTAAACAATCCTAAATCTAACTTTCACTTTTTAATACTTTGTTGCAAATCCTTTGCAGGCAATTACAGCCTGAAGTCTGGAACGCATAGACATCACCAGACGCTGGGTTTCATCCCTGGTGATGCTCTGCCAGGCCTCTACTGCAAATGTCTTCAGTTCCTGCCTGTTCTTGGGGCATTTTCCCTTCAGTTTTGTCTTCATCAAGTGAAATGCATGCTCAATCGGATTCAGGTCAGGGGATTGACTTGGCCATTGCATAACATTCCACTTTTTAGCCTTAAAAAACTCTTTGGTTGCTTTTGCAGTATGCTTCGGGTCATTGTCCCTCTGTACTGTGAAGCGCCATCCAATGAGTTCTGAAGCATTTGACTGAATATGAGCATATAATATTGCCCGAAACACTTCAGAATTCATTCTGCTGCTTTTGTCAGCAGTCACATCATCAATAAATACAAGGGAACCAGTTCCATTGGCAGCCATACATGCCCACGCCATGACACTACCACCACCATGCTTCACTGATGAGGTGGTATGTTTTGGATCATGAGCCCATCCTTTCCTTCTCCATACTCTTCTCTTCCCATCACTCTGGTACAAGTTAATCTTTGTCTCATCTGTCCATAGGATGTTGTTCCAGAACTGTAATGGATTTTTTAAGATGCTGTTTGGCAAACTCTAATCTTGTCTTCCTGCTTTTGAGGCTCACCAATGGTTTACATCTTGTGGTGAACCCTATAAATTCACTCTTGTGAAGTCTTCTCTTGATTGTTGACTTTGACACATATACACCTACCTCCTGGAGAGTGTTCTTGATTTGGCCAACTGTTGTGAAGGGGTTTTTCTTCACCAGGGAAATAATTCTTCTGTCATCCACCACAGTTGTTTTCCGTGGTCTTCCGGGTCTTTTGGTGTTGCTGAGCTCTCCGGTGCGTTCTTTCTTTTTAAGAATGTTGCAAACAGTTGATTTGGCCACACCTAATGTTTTTGCGATCTCTCTGATGGGTTTCTTTTGATTTTTCAGCCTAATGATGGCTTGCTTCACTGATAGTGACAGCTCTTTGGATCTCATATTGAGAGTCGACAGCAACTGATTCCAAATGCAAATGTCACACCTAGAATCAACTCCAGACCTTTTACCTGCTTAATTGATAATGAAATAATGAGGGAATAGCCCACACCTGTCCATGAAATAGCTTTTGAGTTGATAGTCCCATTACTTTTGGCCCCTTAAAAAGTGGGAGGCACATATAGAAACCGTTGTAATTCCTACACCGTTCACCTGATTTGGATGTAATTACCCTCAAATTAAATCTGAAAGTCTGCAGTTAAAGCACCTCTTGTTTGTTTCATTTCAAAGCCATTGTGGTGGTGAATAGAGGCCAAAATATGAAAATTCTGTCAATGTCCCAATATTTATGCACCTGACTGTATATATGTATTTTTTTGGATATGTGAATGTGAATATGCACACACACACACACACAAGTGATCCTGATTAAATTGATTGCCAACAGTGGATTGGTTGATGTGAGTTTAAAAACTCAGACAGGATCATCAGAAATTTACCCTCTGACGAAACCGCAAAGATCTGTAGCGGAGAAATGCGTAAGGGATTTCTTCATATATCATCAGCTGGTCATCTACTATGCCAAATTGATAAACGGTCCGGGCAACTGACAAGCAATCTAGCCAGCACTGGAGGTCCATGCAGGGGATTCCCACAACTAGTGCATAAAGCCTAAACCACTTTGGGAGTGTGACCTGCGGGAATACATCTGTGCCTGATTGACAGAGCATTTCCTTACAAGCCGGCCGGCAGTAAAGTATTATTATGGAGACTGATTAATGTGAATTAGTCTCCACCTCAGTATTTGCATGGACAGTGCTGTCTATTTATTATCAAGACCTAGTCCACACTATTTGGAACTGTGTCAGAAAGTGCTTAACGGAGGTTTACAATCACTTACCTATCGAGAGAGTGATATTCAATATCGATTCCAACAGTGCTCTATATATGTATGATTAGAGGCTACATACTTTCCGGAGATTTAAACAGATTATTCTAATAATCTAATATTTGCATAGAATACTGTGCAACAACAAGATCTCTTATTTTTGATGATTTATGTATATCCCCCACCCAGCTGTCAGTGACTGTATGGAACCATCTACTATTGGCAATATCTCTATGTAACGATCAAATAGGAGACACCTTCTGCAGGGGTGTATCTCCTGGGTTGTTTTCACTAAGCGATATTATACATCCAGTCTGTTTTATATATTGATTTTTATGTATTTGTGTCGTTGTGTGTGTATTATATTATATTTTCAGTGTATGTCTAATTTGTTAATAAATATCTTTTGTAGCATCGCTATGTATGCAATCCAATTCTATTTAGCGCTCCTTGTCTGATCTAATCATCAGTGTGGCATATACCATTGATTAATGGATGCTAAACTTACTGACTGACTTTTAGATCTAGACTTTATTTATGAGGCTCTGCCTCCCCTGCCTACCCTGACTGCACATCCCTGGATTGTGTCACTACCTCCCCTGCCTACCCTGACTGCACATCCCTGCTTTGCTGTTACTACCTCCCCTGCCTACCCTGACTGCACATCCCTGCTTTGCTGTCACTACCTCCCCTGCCTACCCTGACTGCACATCCCTGCTTTGCTGTCACTACCTCCCCTGCCTACCCTGACTGCACATCCCTGCTTTGCTGTCACTACCTCCCCTGCCTACCCTGACTGCACGTCCCTGGATTGCTGTCACTACCTCCCCTGCCTACCCTGACTGCACGTCCCTGGATTGCTGTCAGTAGCTCCCCGCTTATGGGCGGCCAAGAGATGCCCTTTGTTAGTCATGGGAACATAACTTCAAGGGGCATATTTATGAAAGTAACTTTGTGGGATACTCGCAAGAAGTAATTATCTCCAGGATATAAGAAGGGAGGATCTTCTTTAATATCTCAGATATCTGATGCAGTTCCTCCAATTTCAACTGTAAAAGCAGCCCCCAAAGCTTTCTATGTAGACTGACAGATTGTGAAATGTATCAAGATCCAGAAAGCATTACTTTCCAGTAGCTGGCCCCGATAGCTAACGTCATGGGGCTACATTGTGCCAATTTTTTTTAAGAAAGGTACAGCATCCTACGGATCTCTAACCCGGTAATCCATACATGCTCATGGGCGGTACACCAAAATGAAGTCTGTGTCTGAACACTGAAATTAAGTTGTCACATTATTGTTCACTTAGCTTTTTAAACTTCGCAGGGACAGGCTCCTATCAGAGCTCCTGACCCTGCAGGTGATTATTGGTATATTTTGGCGAAACTTCATTTTTTTAAGGTCACGATATGCAGAAGTAAGAAATGATCATTTTTCGGGACTAATCCCCAAATATTGGTAAATATGCCCCAAATGCTTTTAAAAACATAGACTGACTTTTGTTTAATAGCCCCTATAGCACGCTAGATAGAACAGAGGGCCTGATTCAGAGCCGGACGCTCTGACCAGAGCGCTCGCTCTGAATCAGGGCTGGGCTACCTAAAATTGGAGCGGCCTCCTGGCCGCTCGCATAGCTGTGGGTGGCCACCCACAGCTTATGCGAGCGGCCAAAAAGATGGTCGCAATGGTCAAGACCATCGCGACCATCGTGCTTGCGACGATACCCTTGTGGTAGGGTCTCGTCTGCCGCAAGCCCGGAGTGCTTTTGGCTCTATCAGAGCCAAAAACGCTCCCACTGACATCACTAGTGATGTTAGTGGGGCCGGACCCAGACGGTAGGCGTTCCCATGGGAACGCCTCCGTCTGGTCAGCCACGCCCCCGGCACGCCCACCAAAGGGGGCGTGCTGTCACTCACCATCGACAGCACGCCCCCTTTGGTGCGAGACCCATAACAACGGCTACCCCGTCGTTATTCGGGTCTCGCGCATGCGCACGACGGAGGCGCCTCCGTCGTGCGCATGCCCATTTGGGTAACTTCGACCCGCTTGCGAGCGTACAGCGCTCGCAAGCGGGTCTGAATCAGGCCCAGAGACTGGAGTGAAGAATATAACTGACTTCAAATTCTAGTTATCTGTACACAGACAATGATTTGGGAGAGGATGAATGATACGTTTCACTATAAAATGTCTGTGCTACATACAGAAAAGTGACTAAGGAGGTTTCAGTAGGGAAATACAGAAGACATTAGTTATCTTCAAATATATAGGCAGTTTAAGATGAAAAGCAATCAGACCTACTTGTTTATTTTGCAAATGTTTGCACATTTCATAGAAAGCAGGGTAACACAGCGATCAACCAAGGAAATCAACTTTTCCTGATCTACTGAATGGTAGAAATGAAAATATAGCTGAAATATGAAATTATTTGTCAAATGGGGAGATTTATCAAAAGCTTGGAGAGAGATCAAGTACCAACCAATCAGCTCCTAATTGTCATTTCATAAGCTGTGTTTGAAAAATGAGTTAGGAGCTTATTGGTTGGAACACCAATTTAAGATTAGTAACGAGTGATAACAAGAATATCATCCGTTGATAAATATTTTGTTCCATAGCCCCTATAACACTAAGCCTTGGAGAGAGATAATGTGAACGGCGATAAAGTACCAACCAATCAGCTCCTAACTGTTATTTTTCAAACACAACCTGTAAAGTGACAGTTAGGAGCTGATTGGTTGGTACTTTATCTCCGTCCACTTTATGTCTCTCCAAGGCTTAGTACATAGACCCCCTAAAACATTATTGACGTTCTACCTCTTCATTTTGCTATGACGACTGGCGATGCCATGTTGTGCGATGCCGTCGGTGACTATTTTACAGTCTAGGAAATAACATAATTTTGGAAAACCAGTTTTTCCTCATTCATACATCATTCCTGAGATACATCATTCCTGAGCAATGCACACTACTCTCGTCCTTTATATTCTGCCGCAGTGTGCCGGCAATTGTTTCCACAATAAGGTACTGTAAGTGGAATAAGCAAATAGCTATGGTTTAGATGTGAAGTCCCCGCTGTGTAGAGTAACCTGCTAGAACATATCATTTGCTCAAATAACCCTAGATTGCAGGATGTGCTATTTAAACACTGTTTTATGGAACAGTGGGTGACGTGCTGAAGCTGTAATAACACTGTTTTGATATGTTCCCTTTTCTAAGAAACATTCCAGCGTTGCGTCCCACGGAACATGTCATCTTTTAAAATAGTTAACAATCAAAGTGACCCACTCAGTGCCGTTGTTTGTTATGCAGGTGAAGAAGTAACAAAGGTCCTAAAGGAGAGTGATGAGAATTCTTTTTTTGTGTATATTTCTAACAGGCAACAGGCAAAACACCGGTGTCCATGCCAGCTCCTTCTTCCGGTGTTTGTGTGTTGCAGGAGAGACACTGCCTACAGTATATAGGTGCTGGACATGTCCTTAGGATGGGCCTGGCACCTACAATAGCTCCCTGCCTCCTCTTCTGAAATGTCATCACACCACATGCACTGGTGCAGGGAAGGAGACTGCAGGGATTTGCCCAGGTTGGAGAAGTGACCTGGTACACAGAGCCGTAACTAGACTTTTTGGTGCCCTGTGCCAGAAAGAGCATTGGCGCCCCCCTCATTTTTCAAAGGGACATAATGCACCCAAAAAAGGGGAATGGCCTCATGGGGAAGGGCCAGGGAAGAGATAGGGGAGGCCAGGAGATGCTGGGGATGAAATAAGAGGAAGCTACAAATGAGAATGATAATAAATAGAAATTTGACAGGCCCAAACAGCGCCCCCTGCCCTGCGGTGCACTGTGCGATGGCACCGCCCGCACTACCCTAGATACGGCCCTGCTGGTACATGACTATGTATATACATTGTTATTTTCTGATCTTGTCTAATTGGTCACCTTGTATCTATGTAACATTACACTGATGTTCTCCAGTATAGAGAGATGTGCGTGTAGTCCCGTGTTTTGGTTTTGGCAAAACCATCCTGAAATGTTGGTTTGGATTGCTTTAAAATTGATCAAAACAGTTTAATATGTTGTTATTTGGACCTGTTCACATGCATTCCAAAACCGAGATTCCAAACTTACAGCCGAGACCCGGTTCTGCTCTGAACTGCCAAAAGTGACCGGAACTGGGACTTGATACGACTCGGAACCCCTAAAATCGTGTGTTTTCGTTTTTCAGGAAATCTGAACTGTAGCACATCTCTAGTTCTTCTATGCCCTATGTACGGCGCTATGGAAGCCTCGTGGCACCATATAAACAGACAATAATAATGATATGTCTAAAATGTTCATTGCCGATAGTCAGATTCTCCTGCGCTACGATCTAGGATAATTGTCTGTGCTGCCGGGAAAAGAACTTCCTACTGTAGGTATAATTTCTGGGCATTCAGATGAAACACACTGAGTGGGTCACCTTGATTGTGAACTATTTTAAAAGATGACATGTTCCGTGGGACGCGACGCTGGAATGTTCTTTAGAAAAGGGAACATATCAAAACAGTGTTATTATAGCTCCAGCACGTCACCCACTGTTCCATAAAACAGTGTTTAAATAGCACATCCTGCAATCTAGGGTTATTTGAACAAATGATATGTTCTAGCAGGTTACTCTACACAGCGGGGACTTCACATCTAAAGCATAGCTATTTGCTTATTCCACTTACAGTACCTTATTGTGGAAACAATTGCCGGCATACTGCGGCAGAATATAAAGGACGAGAGTAGTGCATTGCACAGGAATGATATATGAATGAGGAAAAACTGGTTTTCCAAAATTATGTTATTTCCTAGACTGTAAAATAGTCACCGACGGCATCGGCACAACATGGCATCGCCAGTCTTCATAGCAAAATGAATGTTTTAGGGGGTCTATGTACTAAGCCTTGGAGAGACATAAAGTGGACAGAGATAAAGTTCCAACCAATCAGATCCTAACTGTCACTTTACAAGTTGTGTTTGCTAAATAACAGTTAGGAGCTGATTGGTTGGTACTTTATCACTGTTCACTTTATCTCTCTCCAAGGCTTAGGGCCCGATTCAGACCCGTTCGCGAGCGCACAGCGCTTGCAAGCGGGTCGATGGTAACCCACTGCGCATGCTACGGGTCTCGCACCAAAGCGGGACGGCTGTCGATTTTGATTGACAGCTTGCCCCATTTTGGAGGAGGCAGGCAGGGGGGGGGGGGGTGGCTGGCCAAACAGAGGTGTTCCTGAAGGAACGCCTGGCGTTTGGGGGCGGCCCCACTGACATCACAAGTGATGTCAGCGGTGAGCTTCCGACTCTATTAGAGCCGAGAGCTCACTGGGGCTTGAGGGAATGAGACCCTACCACAAGGGTCTCGTCGCAAGCCCCGATGGTCGCGATGGTCGCGACCATCGCTACCATCACCTGGCCGCTCGCTAAAGCTGATGGTGGTCACCCACAGCTTAGCGAGCGGCCAGGAGGCTGTCTTTAAAAAAAAACAGAGACGCCCTGATTCAGAGCGAGCGCACTCAAAGAGCGTCCGGCTCTGAATCAGGCCCTTAGTCCATAGACCCCTTAAACTCATATGGACATGTACGGGGACTAAAGGCCCAGCGGGGTTGTGATGAAAACACACACATGTCCTGGCCCCTACAAGGCCAGAGCAGAGCCAACATTGTGGTCAAGCCAGCATCACCGGACCTTCTTCACATCCAGGAACCAGAGTTCTGTAACCGAGCTGCAGCCAGGCACTAAGGGAACCCCATGGACAGATGCAGTGGAAAGCTTTATTTATCATACAGCAGTCATTGGGGCTGAGTGCTCAATAGAAACCTACACATAGAAAATGCATAGATCTTCCCATGTGCAGGGTTCTAGCATCCCCAGGTGTCCGCATCAGTGTGCAGTTTATACACCTGGTTTCTTGTGCAAAAGCTATTCCTCTAGAAGGCGTATTTTTGCTTACATCCAGGTCCCCAGATGCATCAACACGCTTACATGAGCACATTTTCACTGCACGGCGGACGTTCATCTGTGTATGCACAGAAGGACGCCACAGGGACTTCTGGATCTTAGACTCGGGAATCCTTCTTTCGCAATGGACAGGTGTTACCGAGAGAGCTGTCCTTTGTGATTTTAACTACTGCCGACATGGATGTAAAGAGTCGTTGGATGCATCCCGCCCTCTATCTCTTACAATTGAATCTCTCTGAGCTTTGATAAACACCGCCCTTAGGAGGGAGGTTTAGGGCGGGATGTGCTAAAGGGAAAAATGCGGTAAAACCCCCGAAAAATGCAATTTTCTGGGTTTTACCGTATTTTCCATATGTACAAAGCATCTTCAGGTGGCGTTACCCAGTAGAAGCCTATAGGTTTCTTTTCGGGATCCCTCCCATCTCCCCCAGTAGTCTGCGTCCTGCATCCTTCCGGATGACAGAGGAACTTCTGGTTCTTAAACCCGGGAAGTCCCTCTATGCCAAGGCATCGCAAAGGACAGTTCTTATCGGGAGAGCTGTCCTTTGCGATTTTCACCGCATTTCTAGGTACCTATAGCGGTAATCAGCCACGGTATGTACCCGATGACAGGCGGGATGTACAACATCGTGAATGCGATGCTTAGTACATCCCATCCTTAGTATTAAAAGTTACGAACTGTCTATACAGTAGTTACCCTTTAATATACATTAATTTTTTTTTTCTTATATTATTATTCTTTTCATATTTTATTTTTATACTTATAACAGAAACAACATGCTAGAACTTCCACATTACTGTAAAGTATTGAAAGGTCAAATCTTTTTGTTTCAAAATGAACTATAGGAATAAATATTCCGACAGTACATTGAACGGAATCATCCAGCGAGATTGTGCTGGACGAGGGATCGTATGGCTGCTCTTGCTAAACTAATAGGTTTTGAAATGAAGGGATTGCGTGTAGCAGGCCCTGCTGCACAGAGAGAGACCTGCCGCCCCTCCGTCCTGCTTGTGCATTCAACACACTGCGCCAAGAAAGAGGCAATGTTCTTACAGAACAAAACAAGTGACTCACAGCCCCTACAGCACTCCATACCTATTTCTCCTCCTTCCGTCTTCTACACGAACGTTTAATCACAGTATCCAGCTGTTTCCCTGCATCTCGCTGAAGCAGACTGTGAGTTTTAATTTTATTCAGAACCTCATAAGAAAGTATTTAAAAAAAAAATAATTCTTTAGAATT
The DNA here is from genome assembly GCA_031769625.1 of Taudactylus pleione. Taxonomy (NCBI): domain Eukaryota; kingdom Metazoa; phylum Chordata; class Amphibia; order Anura; family Myobatrachidae; genus Taudactylus; species Taudactylus pleione. The sequence goes on along the minus strand of JAUIMM010000319.1, from coordinate 132,152 downwards.
AAACGCAGCCCGAAATTAGAGGTGATCACTGGTGAAAATTAAGAAAAAATATACTATTTAGTGTCTCACAAGCTGCCTGAGCCCAGTAAGATTTTCGTTGGTTAGTTTGGACCATTTATCTAAAGGTGCCCATCCACTAGACGATTAAGTTGAGCGATTGAATGATAATGATCGTTCAATCGTTTGCAAATCGTTCGTAAATCATTTGCAAAAATGTCTAAAACGACCAGCGATGCGCATGCCTGCTGTTTGTTTAGACATCTATCATCGTGCAGATGATTGATGACCCTGCACTGAACGACTGCTCGTTCAGTGCAGGCTCATCACAGACTGACAAACGACTGCACAGTTACAATGCCGTGCAGTCGTTTTCAGATCTGCAAGTGGATGGGCACCTTAAATGTTCCTATCCATTGTACAGTGTGAAATGGGTGCAGAGTGCAACTATTATAGATACACAACAATACAGGTGCTAACCTGTTGGGCAATCTAAACAAATACAACAATTAACTGGCAGCTGTCACCATGTATATGAGGAGAACTGGACACCCCAAAAATTAGGAATATACTGTATAATCAAAACAAATGAGGCGCAAGTCCAGTGGTTCCCAAACTGTGTGCCGCGGCACCCTGGGGTGCCTCGGGACACTTGCAGGGGTGCCTCAGGTTAGTGGTCCAGCACCAAATCAAATTATTTATGGTCAATGTAATGTAAATATGTGGTCAAACAGAAGCACAAACCTGTCCCCCACCACATAACTGAGCCTGAGGATGACAGGTCAGCACAATTTACTTCACTTTACTATTTCACTACATTTGTTTCTGAATTTCTCAATAACAAATCTCTGGCTTAGGGGTGCCTTAAAATCAATTCTGATACTCTAGGGCAGGCCTGGCCAACCTGTGGCTCTCCAGCTGTTGTGAAACTACAAGTCCCAGCATGCCCTGCAAAAGTTTTGCAATTAGGGAATGCTAAAACTGTGGCAGGGCATGCTGGGACTTGTAGTTTCACAACAGCTGGAGAGCCACAGGTTGGCCAGGCTTGCTCTAGGACGTCGTGGTTAGAAAAAAGTTTTGGAACCTCTGCGCTAGTCAGTAAATTATTTATCAGTAACATTAGAAAATATTTTCAATATACCCTAAATATAAGATCAAAACCAAGTTTAATGAAATACAATGTAATAATCACAATTAAAAATCACAATTAATAAATTGCACCTTAAAGTAAAAAAAAGTGCTCCCAATTGATACAATTACTAAAGTCTAAAAATTGATTAGAAAAATGAATGGGCAGCTGTGCTAAATACTATTAGTAGGCAAAACCGATAATTGATGCTGTTTCTAGGTAGAAACAATTGATAGTACAATAGTTATTAAATCCTTAAGGTGCCCATCCACTAGATGATCAAGTTGAGCGATTGAACGATAACAATATCGTTATCGTTCATTTGCAAATCGTAATTTATACTGTAACTCGATACTTTCTCTGTAGAACTTGATCCAACTTTTGTAATAAATCTTTCCCACAATAAACTAAGATAAGAGTTTGTGGTTATGTAATTTAATCCTCAGCAGTAGTGGTGGGTACAATGTATGGCCAATGTTGCTAAATGTATCAAATTTGCTGCTACAGTTCATAGGAGTCATAGAGCCGTATTCAATTTGAGCCGAGCCGCGATACTTTTTCGCATCCCGGACTTTTCGCCTATCGCGCGCATGCCCACTTTACCCCGTATTCAATTTGAAAATAGGCGAAAACGGAACCCGGCGAAACTTGAACAGGCGGAAAGTACTGCCAGATTTGGGGAAATCAGCCTGACACCCCCCAAAATATGCTCTGATATGGGGGTTAGCTATGGTACCCCCCGATTTGGCTTTCTGAAGGTACTTGGTGTTTTTAAATGGGCTCAATAGCTGCTAAATATCGTTTTTCTATACGTGGTGCAGAATAGTATTCAGGAGTATTTTTTCCAGAAAATAACTTATCCCAGCAAATTTGGGGTACTTGAAAATGGGGGTCAGCATATTTAAAAGTTGGTAAAGTGAAGTTCAAAAAATTGTGTAAAATCCATCTTCCACAAGCACCTGCAATCAAAAAAACACCTGGGGCATACTTGGGGACCCCCACAGAGTCAAGTTCGTTAGTTATTACCCCAACTTTTTTTTTTTTGCCCCCTTCTCCAAAGTCATTTTTAGGGGTGTCCTTAAGTGTTTTTTTTTTTAATTTTGACACAGTTTACCTTTGGGGGACTGTCTGAAGGCTGCAGGGGGGTTCCCGCAACGTTGCACGGATCTGGACTTTTCGCCTCAAATTGAATACGGGCCATAATTATATTTTTCATGGGATGGGTACGAGATGCCGGCTCTCGGGATACTGCCGGTCAGAATCCCGACGTCGGCATTCCGACAGGTTTAGAATACAGACACTTCAGACACAATCCAGGAGACTGATCTAAAAAACCCTCCACTTTTATGGGAAAGTAGTGGTTTTGTCAAATATTTTGATGATGCCTAAAGCAGTGGTTTTTTTGGGGGGGGACATTTTTAATTTAAAAACATCAGAACTCCAAAGAGCCCTTGTAGTGAGTCATTACAGGTAAACCAACCATACTTTCTGAACCTGTCCTGTCAGCCAATGATGCTACTGTACATGCCTGTTACATGGATTAGATAATTTACGGGCGGTGAGTTTCGGTTCTATAAATTTCCTTCCACTTCAGGATAAAGCGTTTATATCGTGCACAGAACAAAAAAAGTAAAAAAAAATTAAACATACATTTATTTTAATATTATTCGTTGCTTGTGTCCCTGAGGATAAAAACAGAACAGAAGGGATATTTTTACATTTATTAGCATTTTAATTAACACCGTCTGAATCCCATAGGACTGAGCCATGTAAAAGTGACTTATTATGCTGTGCGCTATAGAGAGGCTCGCAGGGACTTCCGCTAACATTTATAGATTCAGTCCTGGAGCAAAGGCAGAACAATTACTGTATCTATTTCTGGCATAAAAACAATGCAATATAGTTATGTGTGGAAGAATACTACATTATGGGGGTATATTTACTAAAGTGAAAATTTTTAAAAGTGGAGCTGTTGCCCATAGCAACCAATCAGATTCTACTTAACATTTATCTAGCACCTTCTAGAAGATAATAGCTAAAATCTGATTGGCTCTAAAAACCCGCACTTTAGTATATATACCTCTATATATTGAGGTGAATATATATATATATATGTATGTGAGTGCGTGTTTGCTGTGATTTTTCTACTAGACAAATCTCTGGTAAAGTAGGCGCAGCGCCATTTTCCTGGTGATTTATGCAGCACCACCACAGGACTCCGGTTGGGTAAGTATAATATATGGGTACAGGGTGTGTACTCCTGGGGGTATGTGTGCACAGAACTCCCTGCACCCATTATAGATATTACACTGAGTGGCATAAATTCAACCTAGATGCCCGGAGGCAAGTTATAATTTGGTGTCACACCAATGAGTAGGGACAGATTATAGATAGACGGAGGCGGCAGCTGATGGTCTGATATGGAGCTCTCCACTAGTGTATGGTGGCTTCTCAGGTCTGGGAAGAGGTGCCATGTATTGGGCGGCCATGACGGTACACTCCGGGTACATAGTTACAGCCCTCAGTGGGGTGAATATATTGTGGGCAATGGAGGAGGTGCCCCTTCAGTGCTGGCGCCCGCCGGCATTCGCCTCCATTGTCTCCCATAGTTCTGCCCCTGATGCCACTGACTTTCATATTTGGGATGCAGTCATAATGTCAACAGTTCTAATTTTGACACTCTCGAAAATTGCAACAGCGAACATTTCAGCAACGGCAGAATGTAGACATTTCACGTGTCGACATTGTGAATATGTCGATGTTCTAGAAATGCCTGTGGCTGCGACAAGCCCCCCCCAAAACAGTCGCATCACGCCCTTTTTTCTTTCACTCCCCATTACGTCCCCCAAATGCTGCCTGACTGTCAATCACAGTGCAGATAAATAGTCGCTGTGGGCGGTGAAGGTAATGTACCATGGCGCATGAACACTGCGACTTAGATAATATCGCTCAACTGCATAAATACCGGCATTGCGTCCATCTCTGAATAACGCCTACAGTGCAATATTAGGACTGCGCTCCTGTTTTTAGCAGAGTACTTTGCAATCCACCCAAGTCTTCCCGCCAGTTGGGCAGACAATTGCACCCAGCCGATGCCGCAGGTTTGCCTTGCCAGTACATACGCATCTCCTTAATATTAGGTGCGTGTGATGTCACAATGAGGTAGTTGATTTGCAGATTTGAAAATGAGCTTTTATATCTTTATATAAAAAATAAATGATTTCTTCCAGAGACTTCACTGTGACTCGCACCGTCAGCAACATGCTCCTTACACATTACACAGTGATGCAAATGCTCCTTACACATTACACAGTACTGCAAATGCTTCTTTCCAGTGAATAAGCACAACTGCCTTAAAGACCGCTGACTTGGCTGTAATGTCGATTAAAGGTTTTCTTGGCGTAACTGGCAGAATAATTAAAATGACACAGGAAAGCGCTAGCTTCCATTTCCATCACATCTACAGGAAAAAACTATGAGCTACAATAAAAAACAGGTGCTCAATAAGACAAATACAATTCAAAGACATGCATAAACAACATATTGATATGAAAGGGATAATGGACTTCACTCAGAGGCGGTCGTTAGATGCAAGCGGTTGCACAGAATCAGGGCGGCCGCTTGTAAGTGTACATGACGCCACTGGATCATGGAGGCTGCTTCTCTAATCGACAATGGGAGACTGCTGCGGTCCCTCATTTATACATCCAGGGGTAACTTAATATTTGTGGGTAACTCCCAAAAACTGGTGTGTTTAGGGGATAGCCAGCAAATATTGAGAAATAGGCACCTTAGCCTTTTGCAATAGGCACCTTTTGCGAGTCTGACCAGAAATATGTACGATAGAAAGAGCGAAAGACATATTTTTATACCACCAAAACTCTAGAACCATAATTGGTATATGAAGTTCATATTTAATACAAAATATATTTCAAATGCATTGTCTATATGCATTCGGTATGATTTACCGCCGGTCACATGGTTCAAATCCCGGCAACGGCAGCCCGACAGAGCAGGAAATCCCTATTGTCCCAAGGTAAGTATACACTAATCTAATTCTACCCCCTAACCCTAACCTCACCCCCCTGTGCCTAACCCTAATCCCACGTCTAAGTGCCTACACCTAACCCCCCTTTACCCGCCGCCTAAACCTAAGTCCCCCGAGGGGGTGCCTAACCCTAACCCTCCCTCCCCCTAGCCTAACCCTAACTTCCCGGGGGGGTGCCTAACCCTAAGTCCTCCCCGGGAGCCCCTAACCTAACACTCCCCCCCCCGCGCGGCTGTCTGCGCTCGGCACCCGGCATTTCTTTAATCGGTATGCCGGGCGCCAGTCTCCCGGTGTCGGTAAAATGACAGGCGTCTAGATTTAGATGCCTGTCAATTAACCCTCGCTGGGATGAAGTAGTTGGGAAGCCGGCTGTCGGCATTGTGACGGCCGGCTTCCTGAACGCATGCTGTCTATATGAGTGATTATATTCTATTCACATATAATATTGCAGGAGATGGAAAACACATATCTTGGGGTGATACAGAAATGTGTTTTTTACTGAATACATATGAGTTATAAGTGCTAAAGGCTGCGTAAAGTCATACATATTTATGGGTTCCTTGCCTGAGTGTATTATCTAGTTTTATGAAGGTGAGTAGAGCTGGATTAATGGTTTGGGGGTCCAAGTGCAGAGGGGAGGGGGGATTATAGTGTTTACAGTATTCACATTTTCACATTGGAAAATTAGAAGAGCCGTACCCTTACAATTACTGGAACCAATAGTAATAATGAAAAAGTAATGAATAATTTCCTAGTATATAATGACTGGTATACTACTAGACTGTATACAGGGCCTGATTCAGCAAGGAAAGCAAGTGTGCGCACGCACGCACACGGCCGCTGCATGTATATGCTAATCAATGCATAAAAGATGCAGACGCCCCACACTACAAAATGACGTCCACTTCCCTTTACTCAAAGCCTGAGTAGTCTGCAAGACAGCGGAAACATCGGTAACATCGAGAATCATCGGAACCATACGCACAATAAAGGTTGATCTGATCTCGTGCAGGATTGTGGCCACTCCTTGCGTGCATTGAGCCATCTGGCTGCGTTTGCTGCCGCATTGCCTTAATTATGCACGCCCCTATAATGGCGTCCCAACGCACAGGCACGCCTGCGTTCGCCCAACCACCCCCCTTCACCACCCACAAATGGCGCTTCCTGTCAATTAATATCGGAAGGGTCTGTGTACACACTGCGTGTAGTCTGCGTAACCTTACCTGATCGCAATTGGTCGTTAGCACACTCGCAGTGCAATGCATACGCATGCACAGTGCGAAAACATCGGCCGAGGGCGTGCGTTCTCTCACTTGCGTTCCTTGCTGGATCAGGCCCACAGTGCAAACTGTACAGTACATTGCAAGGAAAAAATAAAACTACAGTATGAAACATATAAACATATATTGCATTAAAATTTTTGTTTCCAGCCCTAACTTAGTCAGACACTGGCTCGGCCACATTGAAGAAAACACAGGGTTGAAGTACTGTATCAAGTAGGGGAGAAATGGACTAGTGGAGAAGTTGCTCATAGCAACCAATCAGCTTCTACCTATCATTTTATAGAATGTACTTGATGAATGCTACCTTTAAGCTGATTGGTTGTTATGGCCAACTTATCCACTGGTGCACTTCTCTACACATTTCACTGCTGGATACATCAACTTCTAGAGCTGAGCGTGACCCTCAGAAGGGGATGGGGCTGCACTGGCACTGCTTAGCCCCTCTCACCGCCTGACTCCTTAGCCACGGCACCCCATGTAGTTCTGTCCCTGAGATTCTTTCACTGGCCATTGTGCAATTTCTTGTACTTTATAGGCCAGTGTGCAGGGTGGTTTCATTTGTTAGATAACTTTGCGTTTTGTATACGGTGATGAGTGCTACTGTGTATCGTAACCGAGTGGGGGGCCCCAACGCTATTTTTTTTAGGAGCCAAAGGATTTGTGTCTACTTAACGGAGCATCACTGCTCTTAATTTAATGCTAGTGCCCCAAAATTACATGGGGGAGCTTCTTCAATAAAATTGTCCACTGTCTATAGAAGTGATTCCCCAATTCGGGTTCTCAAAGCCCCCTGACAGTCCAGGATTTAAGACTATCCATTCTTAACCACAGAGGACTTAATTAGTACCTCAGTCATTTTGATTATACCACATGTGAAGAAGCATGGATATCCTTAAAAGCTGGACTGCTGGGTTGCCCTGAGAATCGAGCTTGGGAAACCCTGCTCTATAGCAAACTCAGCGGTTTATTTATCAAGCAGTGAAAAACAGTGGAGAAGTTGCCCATGTCTCTGACCGGACAGGTAGGCCGTCTGTGAGGCCTACCCGTCATTAACCCCTCCCTAGACCACCAGGTTGTCAGGCACTAGGCCTTAAGGCTATGGCACTGATATCCAAGCATTAGGCCCATGCCACTGTAAGTGACCCTGGACAATAGACCCAGTTCACATAAATTGGGGTGGTGGGGGCATAGTTTTTTCAACTTGCCCTGGGCGCCAAAACCCCAAGTTACACCCCAGCCATATTGTCTTTCTAATTACATAAAAATTAAAAAATTGTATAATTATGTGAGAAAACTAAAAATACTATTTTAACACTTATGATTGATGGCCGAGCGTGTGGCCAGCTGGTGGCCGGTCACCATCATGCTGCCATGATGATGATGGGCCTATTTGTATGTGGGGGCCTGGAGCTGGAGCTCCACTCACCCCACTGTTAACCTGTCCCTGGTCATTTACTAGTGCAAACCTAGAAAATGAAAACAAATCTTTGATCGGTGAGAAACCATTGAAGCCTATTGCCCCATTTTAGTAAATAAACCCCATACAGATAGACGTGGGGTTTGGTATAACTTTAAAATAAGAGTTCCCAGCTCTAATTTTATTGCACTTTAAAAGAAACCAGACCTCACACAAACATCAGACAGAGAGCACACATTACAGTACTGAGCCTTTGTCTTGCTTATGTGGAATATGAATTGTGTGACAGTAACATTCCCGTATTCCTAGTCGGGCGGCTGCTGCCTAATGATATTACCGTGAGGCCGTAGAGTCAGACTCCACTGATCCTTTGAAAACCAATTACAGAGCCAATTAAGGTGGTAAATGAAATTTGGGGTGGTGCATGTTAAGAGTCTAATCCAGACAAGGATAAGCGCAGCGGAGACGCAAGGCAGCCACGATAAATCTCCTAATATGAAATTGGAGGGCTGTGCCTGCAGTACTTCATTTACATTATGTCTAAACAATCGTACAGAGCAAGGCTGGTCATCTATTTAAATACTCAGACGGGGACCTGCAGCCAATGATTTAATGGAGCTGCATATACTACAAAAGGTACGCAGTCACTATGTCGGCGGTTCACACGTCAGCATTCAAAATGTCAACAGAAAAATTACGACATGGTTAAAATGTCAACGTAATCCAATCGGATCGCCACCCCCCCCCTCCCTCTTACATCTGCATAATTTTATGTACTGTTCCTATGTACTAATGGCACAATGCAGGAGATTTCACAGTAAACTCCGACAAAGCGCTGATTGGCACTTCAGATCGCAGTCCCCATTATTATCAATGGGGACTATGATCTGACCCCTATGTACTAAACTCCAAAAAAACAAAGCTTTTTGGAGTTTGGCCCCAGTAGTTTACACCATTTTCGGATGGTGTAACTGCTGTAAACCTGTGGAGGCCCAGGGGCTGGAGAGAGATCTTTCGATCTCTCCCCCGCAGCCCCCGCCCGGCTCCGGAAGCTGACGCTGTGCGCATGCGCGGTGTCAGCTTCCACAGGACAAGTCTTCCACTTCTGTGAAAGGCTTCTTCAATTTGCCGGGGATATAACTCGCTAGGACAGCGGTTACCGCAACTTCTGTCCCTGCGAGACAGCAGTTGCTGGGCAGCCGGAAAGTCAGCAAGTATGAGTTAACAGTTCTAGTTTGTATAAATAATTTCTGAACATACCTTTTTCCTTTGCAAAGTGAAACATTTTGAGGTCCCTGCTGTCAGGATGGCACCCCCTATAAACTCGCTAAATATCAGAAGCCAGGGCTGTAACCGGGGATGGGCAACCGGCACAGGGCGCAGGTCTCTGTGGTCAGCACGGTCGTAGCCCCACGGCGCTTGCTTCTGGCTACCAGGGTGCCTGAAATGCCACCCTCTAGCCAGGATCAACATCCTTTAGACGCTCCAGACAGGCACCCTGCAGCCTGTACAGCTGACCAGAACGTCCTCAGAACGCTATGATCAGTGCTACACTTACCGTTGCTGCCTGCCGCGCCTCCTCTTCACGGGGCACTCAGAAATGCATGTTGGCACAGGGCACATTTGAACTCTGTTACAGCACTGTCAGGAGCAGCCTCCTCACAAACATGAGTGAGTGCGAACGTGCATGTGTGTGTGTATTTGTATATTACAGATAACATATTTGATCTATATATATATATAAAATCAAATGTCCTGAGTGACTGACTGACTCATCAACGCCCAACCCAAACCCCTGGACCTAGAAACATGTAATTCAGGGAGTATATGTCTTCCATGATGTACCGTAGGCACCCACTAAGCAGGGATTTTCAAAATTCGACTCCTACAGTAAGGGTCTGAAAAGGGCTAAAATGTTTCCTGCCCCTGTGCAATGTCCTGCCTGACTGTCTCATCAATGCTCATCGCCAGCCCCTGGACCTAGAAACATGAATTTCATGAAGTATATTCTTTCCATGACGTAAGCACCCACTAAGCAGGGATTTTTCTAAATTCGTCCCATTAAGGGGGTGAACAGTGGTAAAATGTTTCCTCTCAACCGAGGTGATTGGGTGACAAAGCAATATGGACCTCATTCAGAGCCGGTCGCACAGAGCGTGCGGTCGGTCTGAATGAGGGGAGGACGTCTTGAATTTTCAAGATGTCCTCCTTTGCGCTGGTAAGGCTGTGGGTTAACACCCACAGCCTTAAGACTGCCTAGTGATGGTCGCGATGGTCAAGACCATCGCGACCATCGGGGCTTACGATGAGACCCTAGGGTAGGGTCTCCCTTGTCGTAAGCCCCGGAGAGCTTTCGGCTCTGTCTGAGCCGGAAGCTCTCCACTGACATCACTAGTGGTCAGTGGGGCCGCCCCCAAACGGTAGGCGTTCCCATGGGAACGCCCCCGTTTGGGCTGCCACCCCCCCGGCCCGCCTTCCAAACGGGGCGAGCTGTCAATCAACATCGACAGCTCGCCCCCTTTGGATCGAGACCCGCTACGACCGGCGCTGTCGGTCGTAGCGGGTCTCACGCATGCGCACGCCGGCGCCGGCGCCGTCATGCGCATGCTCTGTGGGGGGCCATCGACCCGGTCCGAGTGCATCAGAGCTAACGACCGGGTCTGAATGACCCCCTATGTCCTAAGTGCTGTGGGACTGTAAGCTCATTGTCTGGGTGGAGTGGCGGCTTCAGAGGTGGAGCTGCAGCACAGTCCAATATTCAAATAGGGAAGCCACACCAACTGCCAGTGATGTTTGGCAGCAGTTGGGGTGGCAGTTGGTGTAGCTCCCCTATCTGAATATTGGACTGTGCTGCAGCTCCACCTCTGGTGTTGCCACTAAGGACTTAACACTTTGACAAGGTTTTTTCCATTAAGATACTTCACTTGCTTTGTATTTGTATTTTTTATTTTCTAGAACATGGCAATTGAGTTTTTGAATGTTCATGTATGACACTCAGCTAATGGCTAGGGAGGTGCGTAAACTAATTGTGAGGCACGTGGTCGACAACTGGGAGGAGTTCTCCATCATGTCCTATGACAGCAAGGGAGACAACTACACCAGCCTCCTTGACATGTCCCAACCAACATGCATGTGTACAAATGTGTTTCTGTTTATTTTGCTCTTAGTGCCTAAAAAAAGTTTGCAAATAAAAAAACTTAATTTACTTAAACTTGATACTAGCACACGCCTTTACACCAGAAGCATAAAATAAGCTAACTATACTGTATAAGTTAAGATGCTATGAAGGAAATTAAAATATCTAAGGTCTACCTGGGTGAAACTGGGTACATCAGCCTGAACAAGCATATGTCTGACACACGCATACACACACACACACGCACCCACACACACACACACGCACCCACACACACACACACGCACCCACACACACACACACACACACATGCTTCTCTCCCCTGCAGATCACTCTCTTCTCCACTCCTGTAAGGTGAAACATTGATGACTTATTGCTATGTACTGTAGGTTTTTAATTTTGAATTGCAGCACTCTCTCAGCATTCAATTACGACCTGCACTACACAGCAATATCATTGGGGCAATATAAGCCTCACTTTGTAATTTCAGGGGGTTGATGACACATTTCCAGCAGAATGATGTTAATTGGACTAATTCTGCATTTAAATTGCAGTATGCTTCCTCCTCCAACATTCCCAGTCCTAATTAGACAATCATACAGGCCTATGAAATGATGAGTGCTCATATAAATTTGGTTCTAAACACAATAGACAGGGATAACATTTGGAATATAAATGATTTTTGTATACACAGGAATCCCTAACACTCTGGGGTTCACATCTGGGACGCAGGGCACCCCCAAAAGACAGCCCTGCGTCCCTGTATCATTACTATTAGGGTGTGCAGTCTCCCTATAAATGATTGTTGTATATAGCAGGTTTGATCGCCATAGGAAATTTACAGAAAAAAAAAGAAATACATTTTGTAGAATAATTTATTTCCAATGAAACTGGGAAGCCCAAACTGGTTGGTGCCGTTAACACAATTGTTCTAAAGACTTTGGGCCTGATTCAGCAGCGTTTCCAGATGTGACTGCGTACGCCGATCAGCTGATTGTGCAATAGTGTGAATGTTTGGGGGAGTGTTCATAAAAACGCAGGCATGTCTGTCCGTTTGAACGCCCCTTCATGGATCTGAAAGGATCCCTCTTCACGACTCGGGACTCCTTCCCATAGGGAAGATGACAAATGCTCCCACAGTCAAGCTCCAAAAATATTGTATTTGATGAATTTCTTTCCCCATACTAGGGTATGGGTACAGCGGGCCACATCGTGAGAGAAAGGTAAGCAGGAGATATCTATGAAACAAGTGTATGGGGACAGCGGGCCATTCTGGGAGAGAAAGGTAAGCAGGAGATATCTGTGATTCTAGTGTATGGGGACAGCGGCCATTCCGGGAGAGGAAGGTAAGTAGGAGATATCTGTGATATTAGTGTATGGGGACAGCAGGCCATTCCGGGAGAGGAAGGTAAGCAGGAGATACCTGTGATACTAGTGTATGGGGACAGTGGGCCATTCCGGGAGAGGAAGGTAAGCAGGAGATATCTGTGATACTAGTGTATAAGGTGTATATCTGTGATATCTCCTGCATTACTTTTTGATGAATAGCCCCAAAACTTAATTTGAACCAGTGTGAACTGGTTACCTGGGTCAATGTGACCCTAGTCCCGTTCACTGCATAGGAATAGCCGGCGCTTAGAGATTATCTCATCTCCAAGCAACGGCTTAGCATGTGATGGTAGTGACGACATCGACCCGGCAATAAGCAACCATTTTACTGATCCCCCCGATCAGACTGGAACTGTCCATCTGCCAGTCAAAAATCCCAATGGGCGGCCATATATGTCTGCCGATACAACGGTAATCAGTAAAATTCTTCATGTTAAAAATCCCCAATTTGCAGATCGCTGTCATATTTTGATCATGATCAGCAAATCAGGAAAATCCAACATGTTAGATTTCACCAATGTCCCGACCCTGGCCCCTGTGGATCGGGGATTTGGCCCAATACATTGCTGATGTATGAGGGCCTTAAGTTATCTAGTGTGGACTGAGGGCCTGATTCAGACCCGCTCGCGAGCGCTATGCGCATGCGCGAGACCCGGATAGCGACGGGTAAACCGTCGCTCCAGGTCTCGTACCAAAGGGGGCGTGCTGTCGATGTTGAGTGACAGCTCGCCCCCTTTGGTGGGCGGGCCGGGGGAGTGGCTGCCCAAACGGAGGCGTTCCCATGTGAACGCCTCTGTTTGGGGGCGGCCCCACTGACATCACAAGTAAATCGCATACTGCGTCTGATTCAGACCCGGTCGCGAGCGCTTTGCACTCGCAACCAAGTCGATGGTGGGCCAGTGCGCATGCGCATGATGGAGCTGGCTCCGTCGTGCGCATGCGTGAGACCCGGATAGCGACGGGCACTCCGCCGCTCCGGGTCTCGCAACAAAAGGGGCGAACTGTCGATGTTGAGTGACAGCTCGCCCCCTTTGGTGGGCGGGCCGGGGGAGTGGCCGCCCAAACGGAGGCGTTCCCATGTGAACGCCTCCGTTTGAAGGTGGCCCCACTGACATCACGAGTGATGTCAGTGGGAGAGATTTCGGCTCTGTTAGAGCCGAAATCTCTCTGTGGCTTGCGTCAACGAGACCCTACCACAAGGGTCTCATCGCAAGCCATTTGGTCGCGATGGTCTTAACCTTCGCGACCATCTTCCTGGCAGCTCGCTATAGCTGTGAGTGGTCACCCACAGCTATGCGAGCAGCCAGGAGGCCGTTCTAAAAAAAAAATAGCCCGGCCCTGATTCAGAGCGAGCGCTCTGTCAGAGCGTCCGTCTCTGAATCAGGGCCTGAGCTCCATCACACATCTCTGGCACCTATATCAATACCTACAGTATAGGATCTGACAATACGTCAGTCTTAACATTCTGGAAAACCTTGAAATTGCTGTATATACTCAGGGAAACGTTCTCAGTGCATTTAGGATAAGCTCCGGTGAACATCTAAACAGCTGGGGTGCCAGCCTCTCACTGAACGGCATATACATCCAAACTCCTCTAGGCTGTTATGCATGGAGATATAATAGTTACAGGTGCTGGGTGGGGGAGTGTTGAGAGAAGGGGAGGGGAGCTCTTCCAAACTGCAGGGATCCTGTTCCTGGGCTCATTAGCAGAAATAATTAATTTCATGACGTTCTCCTTAATAAACATGTTTTATTTCAGAACTGTGAAACACTGGAGAACACTCTCTCATTCCCTGAATCCAGGAACGACAGAGTTTGATTTGAATGCACCGAAGTCACTCATATTATACTTCATCAAATGATCTACTTTTATTGTGCTGCAGTGTAGGTGGGTGCGGTTATTATTATAGCACGTGTCAGTATATCACTACTTCTTACTAAAACACTGCATGTAATAATAATGGGAAGTGTTTAAAAGGTTTTAGAACATGTTTTCAAACACTGGGCCTGATTCAGACCCAGGTCTCGCACCTTTGGTGGGCGTGCCGGGGGCGTGGCTGCCAGATGCCAAACGCCTACCGTCTGAAGCCGGCCCCACTGACATCAGTAGTGATGTCAGTGGGAGTGATTTTGGCTCTGATAGAGCCAAAATCACTCCAGGGCTTGCGGAAGCGAGACCCTACCGCAGGGTCTCCATCGCAAGCCCGATGGTCGCGATGGTCTTGACCATCGCGACCATCATCATGGACGCTCGCTATAGCTGTGGGTGGTCACCCACAGCTATGCGAGCGTCCAAGAGGCCGCTTCATTTTCATGTAGGAGGGCCCTGATTCAGAGCGAGCGCTCTGGTCAGAGCGTCCGGCTCTGAATCAGGCCCACTGTCACTCCAGAACCATCAACCATGCCATCAAAGCTCAGTAGGCATTGTGCAGATTTTAGGTTGATAATCCTTAGAGGACAGTGCTCCTCCTGTGAGACAAGGCAGGACGAAATTACTGCTCCTTCTAATCAATTCCGAGTTTTAACAAAAAAAACAAGATGCAATTAAAAATATCCAGTGTCTGCTGCAGAAGACATGCAGTAATTATAGACGATGGAGTGTTTGAATGAGTCAGAAAAACATATATTCATGTATAGCAGGGCCTTAGCCCTTTGTGCATGATATCATGACATTGTACGTAGGGGCAAGATCAGCATCTTCAAGACGCTCCTGGCTGCTGTACACATGGCAAGGTGCCTGCCTGTAAGGCATACATGCCTATCCTCCTGGTTTTCGTGGGAGGCTCCCGATTTTCCGGGTAACCCCCCACACCCCTGGAAGGGCAGGCACTTCTCCCGCATTCTGCCCACTTCCTAGTGAAGTGGGCAGAATGGGGAGAATATTAGCGGGGATCGGCGGTTCTGAGCTTTGGGGGCGGGGACTAATGACGCAATTCCATGAGAATCACGTAATTTAGCCCGCCCTTAGTTAAAATATGCATAATCGCGCTGAATTCCATCGAGGGGGCAGGGCTTTGACACAATCTGGACAGCCCCGCCCCCAACTCTGCCTACCTGCTTCACCTCCCCAGGCTACTCCCGCGGAGGAATCGTAAATTGTCGGCATGTATGCTGTAAGGTTCAAAGGACGCAACACCGCTGTAACGATAATGGCTGCACGCACCCTGCTAGCCAGAAGCAAGGGCTGTGAAGCAGCGGTGGTACCGCCCACAGAGCCATAAGCTCGGTGCAGTGACCGGTCGCACACACACCCCTAGTTACCGCCCTGATGTTTTGTTTTACTTATCAAAGAATTAAAAAGTTTGTACAAAATCAGCTTCTTAAAGGTAAATATTGCATTGTACTGGTCACCTGTGTTTTTTAATGTGCAAATTGCGTATAACTTACTAAGTGAACCTGAGATTTTACTTAAGGGCCACAGACCTGTTACATACAGATATGCCCAGCTACATCCTTGCCTGTAGCGCAGCAAATCTCACCATGCGTGGCGCGAGACGGACTCCTGCGTTCAGAGGCGCGCATTCGCGTCTCCATAGGACTGAATGGGGATGCGCCATAGCGTGTCATGGCGCATAGCGGGACGCACACACACTTTAGTAGTGTGATCACCGACAATGAACTTGGGCGCATCTGTATATAGCGCACATAGGGCCTGATTCAGAGGCGCACGCTGATTGCTCTGAATCAGGGCGTTATTTTTTTTTCCCGGCCTCCGGGCCGCTCGCACAGCTGTGGGTGACCACTCACAGCTTCTGCGAGCGGCCTGGCGATGGTTGCGATTATCGGGCTTGCGGCGAGACCCTGCAGGAGCCGAGAGCCCGAGTGGACTTCCTGCTTTAATAGAGCAGGAAGTCCATTACTAACATCACTAGTGATGTCAGTAGGGCCGCCAACAAACGCCAGGCGTTCCTAAGGGAATGCCTGCGTTTGTGCTGCCACCCCCCTTCCCCGCCTACAAAACGGGGCGAGCTGTCAATCAACATCGACAGCCTCCCCATCTTATAGTGAGCCCGGTGTGACAGAGCTGCTGTCGCTCGCTGGGGCTCGCGCATAATCTGCAGCGCTTTACAGAGAATATTTGGCCATTCACATCAGTCCCTGCCCAAGTGGAGCTAACACTCTATGAGTCTCATTCAGACGCGGTTGCAATCAGAGCAGGAAGCTCCCTGGGGCTTGCGGTTGCCGAGACCCAACCTTAGGATCTCCTCGCAAGCCCCGATGGTCGCGATGGTCTTGACCATCGCGACCATCACCCTGGTCGGTTGCTGAAGCTGTGGGTGAGAACCCACAGCTTAGCTAGCGACCAGGAGGCCGCACTAAAAAAAACAAGCGTCCGCCCTCATTCAGAACGAGCGCTCGCTTCTTGCCTTATATTCTCTATCACACACACACAAATATGTTAGGGTTCATTTTTTTTTTTGTCAGAATCCAATTAACCTATCATTATAGTTTTAGATTGTGGGATCTGGAGCACCTGGAGGTAGAACATGCATCATTCTCTACATACTTGGTGGGATTGGAACCCAAGACCTCAGTGCTGTGAGGCAGTAATAAGAACCACTATGCAAACCGTGCTCACATCATGAATATTAGTTCTAAATTTATTTCCCCAAATGCTTGCTGAGGCTAATTATTTTTTCAATAAATCATACTGGTGAAGGAATAACAGTATGTATTTATTACGGGATGCCCGCAGTCAGAATCCTGGCACCGGAATCTCAATCGCTGACATCCTGATGGATGGATGTATTAGGCTTAAGGTAAGGGTTAGGGTTTGTCTGCAGGGGAAGGAGGGCTAGGGTTAGTCCGCTGGGGATGTTTAGGGTTAGGCTGCAGGAGGTGATGGTTAGGGTTAGGCTGTGGAAAAGGTGGCCTAGGGGGAGGCTTAGGGATTATGGTTAGGGTACTTACCTTACCTATATGCGTCAGTATTCTAACCACCGGCGTCCCGACCGCTGGGATCCCGTACCCAACCCGTGTGTTATATTATTTTTAGCACTGATTGAAGTATGCCTAGAAAATTAGACATTGAAAGATCCAAAATAGGCTTCCTTCTAAAAAATAGCCAGAAAGAATTTTTTTGAACGGAGAACACCCCTGTAAATAGGCCCCTTTTACCCCTTTAATTACTATAGTGCAAAATGTGATGCATTGGGGTGACTAAAGCGCATTTATCAAGAAACACCCCATTTCGTCGAGCTCCTTCTAGCAGCCATGGCAAATTTTTGCATGAAAATCTATAAGCTCTACTGAAAGCCGCGACCAACTGCGCAAAGATACGCACATGATGTCAAAGAGTCACGCTGTGGTTTATCGGTTTTATAATTCAGAAATGATTAACCTTATTGGCTACAACTTAATCTCCAACCCCCAATCATCTACCTCCTATATTTTACCAGTTCTCAAAACGTGTCAGTTTTTTTTATGTTGATCTCACTATTTTCATTAGTTTGGTCACTTCATCGTCATTTTTTTTTTTACTGTCATATAGCTTCTTCCTACTCCATCCTGTGAAATATCTGCATAAAGTTAGCTATCTTCTGCACAAGTGTTATTTATCAGTAAATTGCATGACACCCCAAAATTGGCTTTGCCACGATTCATTCAGTCAGCAAAAATATATGAATCAGTGCCAAAATTCAGATTTTTTTTTATTTTAAAAAAAATTAATCCACAAATGGGTGATCTCTATGCTGATTCACTCCTCACATTTCCTGCCAGCCATTTTACAATCTCTGTAGTAAAGCTGTCAGCGGTAGGTAAGAGCTAGCGACGGTAAATTAAATGTATTATTCGTTGGAAATATGTGTATACAGGTTTGCAGGTGTTGCAGCGTTCCAGTGCACACCAGTAGAGACCCTGAGACAAAGAACAGTCCCATTGCTTAACCAGTGGAGTGGTTTTATTGGTGTTATATGACATACAGCCGTACTCACTGTTATACACTGGTTTGATGGAGCGGAGCTTGAGCAGAGCAGGGCATACTTGCCGACATTTGACTTCTCCCCGGGAGAAGCCCAGGGAGGAGAAGCAGGTGGAAGGTGTTGGGGGCGGGGCTGGATGGATCGCTTCATTAAGCCCCACTCCTGCGACAATTTGCCGCAAACGGCACATATTTAAATAAGGGGGTGGGGCCAGATGATGCCATTCTCATAGAATCACATCATTAGGTCATACCCCCTACTCGTGGACCTGCCGGTTCGCAAGAATATTCTCCTTATTCTGCCCACTTCACTAGGAAGCAGGCAGAATGTGGGAGAAGTGCCTTCCCTTCCTGGGGTGTGGGGGGTTATATGGTGAGTGTATATGGTGACTGGGCAGTAGGGGTGTATCTAGGGATCCTTCTGTTTCCCCAGCCAGCCCCCATGTTTCATCAGGCAGAACCTCTTTCTGTTTCATCAAGCAGCCCCCTTCTGTCTCCCCAGCCATCCTTCTTCTGTCTCCCCAGCCATCCCCCTTCTGTCTCCCCAGCCATCCCCCCTCTGTCTCCCCAGCCATCCTCTTCTGTCTCCCTAGCCACTCCCCTTCTGTCTCCCCAGCCATCCCCCTTCTGTCTCCCCAGCCATCCCCCTTCTGTCTCCCCAACCATCCTCCTTCTGTCTCCACAGCCATCCTCTTCTGTCTCCCCAGCCACTCCCCTTCTGTCTCCCCAGCCATCCTTTTCTGTCTCCCCAGCCATCCCCCTTCTGTCTCCGCAGCCATCCTAATCTGTCTCCCCAGCTACTCCCCTTCTGTCTTCCCAGCCACTCCCCTTCTGGCTCCCCAGCCATTCCCCTTCTGTCTCCCCAGCCACTCCCCTTCTGTCTCCCCAGCCATCCTCTTCTGTCTCCCCAGCCACTCCCCTTCTGTCTCCCCAGCCATCATCTTCTGTCTCCCCAGCCACTCCCCTTCTGTCTCCCCAGCCACTCCCCTTCTGTCTCCCCAGCCATCCTCTTCTGTCTCCCCAGCCACTCCCCTTCTGTCTCCCCAGCCACTCCCCTTCTGTCTCCCCAGCCATCCTCTTCTGTCTCCCCAGCCATCCTCTTCTGTCTCCACAGCCACTCCCCTTCTGTCTCCCCAGCCATCCCCCTTCAGTCTCCCCAGCCATTCTCCTGTGCCCCCAGCTTCACATTTTTTGTATCCCCAGCCATCCCCCTTCTGTCTCCCAAGCCAGACCCCCTTCTGTCTCTCCAGCCCCTGGCCACCCACGTCCAGCCCCCGCAGCCCACACATTCTTACCATATCTTACGTCATGCACATCTTGTGTAAAAAAACAACTTTATTCATAGTGTCTACCAGGCAGCCCCCAACAGGCGGCAATGGCTACTCAGCCCTGGACATCTGCCTTGGGTAGAAGGCAGGGGCGTACTGATTCTACCACCTGGCCGTGGATGGCACCACCAGCTGGCGTGACCCCTTGGCTGGCGCCCCTTGGTGAGTGCCATCCTGGCCAATGGGTAGATACGCCCATGCCGGGTAGTGCTACAGGGATGCTGGAAGACGTAGTGGGTGGTGGTGATACTAGGGTCTTTCTGGAGCTGTGACACTCAACACACTGACAAGATCGTGGTGTGCAAGCAAAGCAGCTAAGTCCGGAGGTCATCTTGGAACAAACATTGAAACCTCCCTGAAGGAAAATAATGTAGTGTGCGCAGTAGCGTTCTCTACGTTCAAAATTATTTAGGCTTTTTAGCTATTCTTTTTATATTATATTGATCTATTGTTCCCTTGGTGCATTTAATATACTTATTTGTTAGTTTACATTATATATTTTTCTTTAAATACTAGTTTAAAATGTCTATTTTTGCATGTTTGTATATGTACTAGGGGTGTGCACCGGCCACTTTTCGTGTTTTGTGTTTTGGTTTTGGATCTGGATCTTTCTTCGTGTTTTGGATCTGGATTGGTTTTGCCAAAACCACCCTTCCGTGTTTTGGGTTCTGGGTTTTGTGTTTTGGATCTGTATTTTTTTTAAAAAAAAGCATAAAAACAGCTAAAATCACAGAATTTGTAGGTTTTTCTGCTCTTATGCTATTATTAACCTCAATAACCTTAATTTCCACTCATTTCCAGTCTATTCTGAACACCTCACACCTCACAATAGTGTTTTTATGTCCAAAAGGTTGCACCGAGGTAGCTGGATGACTATGCTAAGCGACACGAGTGGGCGGCACAAACACGTGACCCATCTAGGCGTGAAACTGCAGTGGCAGACAGGATGGCAGTTTGAAAAACTAGGCCCCAAACTGTACATAATGCAAAGAAAAAAAAGAGGTGCAAGATGGAATTGTCCTTGGGCCCTCCCACCCACCCTTATGTTGTATAAACAGGACATGCACACTTTAACAAACCAATCATTTCAGCGCCAGGGTCTGCCACACAACTGTGGCTGAAATGATTGGTTCGCTTGGGCCCCCACAAAACAAGCTGGCAATTAATCTGTCCTGCACAAACTGGCTCTACGGAGGCAAGATGTCATCCTCATCCTCCTCATCCACCGATTCCTCACCCTCTTCAGTGTGTACATCCTCATCCTCACAGAGTATTAATTCGTCCCTGCTGGAACCACAGGTCCCTCTGTACGTTCTGGAGGCTGGTCTCCCTGGAAGAGTTGATAATTCATTTTATGAACATCATCTTCTCCACATTTTGTGGAAGCAACCTCCTACGCCTTTCGCTGACAAGGTTCCCGGCTGCACTAAACACTCTTTCGGAGTACACACTGGAGGGGGGGCAACTCAGGTAAAATAGAGCCAGTTTGTACAGGGACCTCCAAATTGCTTCTTTTTCCTGCCAGTACAGGTACGGACTGTCTGACATGCCTACTTGGATGCTGTCACCGATGTAATCCTTTAACAGACAGATGCACGCTTGTCGCTGCTGCTTTGAGGATGCAATTGCGGCTACAGCCCACACAATTCACAAAGACAGAAAAAAGAAGAAGAATATTTTAATTGTTTGTGTAGCACACTTTGAGGGTGTCACCACCCTTTAACAGACAGACGCACGCTTGTCGCTGCTGCTTTAAGGATGCAGGGGCGGCTACAGCCCACACAATTCACAAACACATTAAAAAAAAAAAATTTTTTTTTGGAGCACTTTGAGAGTTACAACACCCTTTAACAGACAGACGCACGCTTGTCGCTGCTGCTTTGAGGATGCAAGTGCGGCTACAGCCCACACAATTCACAAAGACAGAAAAAAAAAGAACAATATTTTAATTGTTTGTGTAGCACACTTTGAGGGTGTCACCACCCTTTACAGACAGACGCACGCTTGTCGCTGCTGCTTTAAGGTTGCAGGTGCGGCTACAGCCCACACATTTCACAAAGACAGAAAAATAAAGAACAATATTTTAATTGTTTGTGTAGCACACTTTGAGGGTGTCACCACCCTTTAACAGACAGACGCACGCTTGTCGCTGCTGCTTTGAGGATGCAGGTGGAATCTAGACGGGATTTGGAACCGAGGACACACTACCTCCATCAATTGTCTAAATCCCACTGCACTAATGGCGGATACCGGATGCACGTCTAACACCAACATAGCAGTCAAGGCCTCAGTTATACGTTTTGCTTCAGGATGACTGCTGTCGTACTTCATCCTCATCGCTAGGGACTGTTGGAGAGTCAATTGTTTAGTAAAAGTAGTGATGTTCCTACTTCCTCTCTGGGATGATGAACAACTCCCAGCAGCAGCAACAGCACTAGGAGGAAGTGGTTCTTGATCTTTCCCTATTTTATTTTTATCGGAGAAAGTTTGGTCCTCCATTTATGTTATATTGATATATACGTGCGGCTAAAGCGCACACAAACACAGAAAATATTTTTTTATTTTTGCTGGAGAGTAGTGCACTTTGTGGGTTATACCACCCTTTAAGAAATGAGCCAGCCGGGTCTTTACTTATGGGACACAGGTGCACGCTTGGCGCTGCTCCTTTGTTGATGCACGTGCAGCCACAGTGCACACAAGTCACAAACACAGAAAATATATATTTTTTTGTTTTGGAGTGTACTTTGGGGGTTACAGAACCCTTTAACGGTCAAGCCAGCCGGCCCTTTACTTATGACACAGGCGCACGCTTGGGACTACTTTGTTGATGCACGTGCGGCTACTGCGCACACAATTCACAAACACAGAAAATAATTTTTTTTTTGGTTTGGACTGGAGTGTACTTTCGGGGGTTACAGCACCCTTAACGGTCAAGCCAGCCGGCCCTTTACTTATGACACAGGCGCACGCTTGGTACTACTTTGTTGATGCACGTGCGGCTACTGCGCACACAATTCACAAACACAGAAAATAATTTTTTTTTTGGTTTGGACTGGAGTGTACTTTCGGGGGTTACAGCACCCTTAACGGTCAAGCCAGCCGGCCCTTTACTTATGACACAGGCGCACGCTTGGCACTACTTTGTTGACGCACGTGCGGCTACTGCGCACACAATTCACAAACACAGAAAATATATTATTTTTTTAGCACTTGGGGGGAGCACCACTGATGGACAGAGCACCCCCTGGACAACACTACAGCACCCCTTTAGGACTGGGACACTGCACAGGACTTTGGAGTGGACACAGCCCCTATGGAGAACTGACTGCACAACACAGGCCAGCCAGCCCCTATGGACTTTGAAGTAGTGGACACAGCCCCTATTAACAACAGCAGCACAGCACAACACAGCCAGCCCCTATGGACTTTGAAGTAGTGGACAACAGCAGCACTACACTACACTACACTACACAGCCCTAACTCCCACCCTCCCTCTTCACTGTCCACAGCCGAGTGAGAAAATGGCGCCGACACGGGTACCTTATATAGGATCCAAAACCCGCGAGACTCGGAAGACGGGATGATGACGTTTTGCCTCGATTTCAGATCCGAGTCAGGCGGGAAAAGTCGAGCCTGACTCGGATCGGACTCGGATAGGGGGGGCTCGGGGGGGTTCGGATTTCAGAAATCCGAACCCGCTCACCCCTAATATGTACAGTATTGTATTAGAACAAGGGGAAGGCCGAATAGGAGCCACCTTCACCATAGAGAAGATGCTCCCTCAGCCCTTGATAGGGAGAACACAATGAGGTAAGTTAGGCAACCAGAGAGCTGATCCCTCCTGCTAATTCAAGATCAGCAACTTTATTTGTTAATCTTTAACACTGACTCCCAAACTACTCCCGGGGCTTGTGTCCTCAAGGATTTCTGCATCAGGCAACTTTCATACATTGATTTGTCTGCTGAAAGGGAGCTGCACTTAGTTCTATGACTATTTAGTCTTCATCATTATTACTTGACATCATTTCATTAACATGAATTAATGTCATATAATTTTGTGAGGCACTGACATCCGTATCGACAAACACAGATTGCTGTGCATTGTGTGCAACTGACAAGTCTTTTCCGCTGGGAGAGGATTCTTTCATGCACATGATGTATAAACCAGTAAGGTTTCTGGAATTAAAATAAGTTTCCAAATAATTTCCAATGCAAAAATATAATTTCAAGAGGACGGAAATGTAATAAAGTTTGAGGTCTCCTGCATCAAAGTGGAGCAACAGGGCAGCGTGGAGTATATTAAAAGAAACAAAAACTACCGCAATCTCAAAGCAATCACACAATGGCGCTAATTCTGAGTTAGAAACAAAGCAATACATTACCACAAGTAAAGGCCCACATACAGTACATCTATGGCAGATTGGGGCATTTCCCGCCGTTCTCCCGACAGCAGGATTGGGGAATCGGGAATGTTCAACATTTTTAAATATCTCTATTCCTCAATGCCGACCCAAAAATGGACAGATCGGCGAATCGGGAGCTTTTAACATGCAGAATTTCCCCGATTGCCTGACGAATAACTGATCATCGATAAACGACAATCTGCATTTCTAATCGGCGGATTGGGGAATGCGCCTCAGATGTATCGGCCCCTTTACTTCATGCATATGGGTAAAACCATGTTACACTGCAGGGGGGAACAGATGGAAATTGTCCATAGAGAGTTATAGATTGTAGAATTAAAATACCAGAAAGCTGGGGGGTGTTAGAAGGTATTTAGCTCTTGCACATGCTGTGCACTAGGACCCAGAGTCTGCAGGGAGGTCCGACCTCCAACCTGATGTGCTACTGCAGATGCGACTGCAGCCATCTTTACTGTGTACAGTGACATGGTGGGAGACCTAGTTAATAATACCTGCATGTAAAGCTGTTCCAGATACCTGCACCGCTACCCGTTTGTAGAATACACTCGCTGGCCGGTGAGCTGTATAGATCCCCGCTTTGCACAAGCTCCACTCCAGTACCAGTGTACATGTAACAGTGAGTACGGCTCTACCAGCTATCTCTCAATAAACTGACACGATTGGTTAAGTAACTTGGCTGCTCATAGTTTGAGTCATCCGCTGGAGTTTGCCTACATAGCTCTGCAATATCAACATCTGCACACACATCATTTCCAATAATATCTGGTTTGATTCATATCATCATCAAATCCCTCCCTTATTCCACTTCTACTTCCCATCCATATATTTCATTTCATAGAGAGTAATAGTACTGATAGTTATAGAATCAGTGAAATACAGCAAACTAACGTTTATATCCTGTGCTTTAATGAGTAAGGGCTCTATTTATCAACATTATTTTTACTAAAATAATGTGAAAAAGGGTGTTTTCACACCCTTTTCACATTATTTTAGTATCACCTATAGTTATTACAAGGCAACTGGAGTAGAATTTGTAAAATTCTACTCCAACCCCTAAGTATCAGTTATTTTTAGTAAAGCAGATAGTTACTAAAAATAAATGTGAAAAAAATACCGGGGGAAGCCCTGTGATAATAACGCCACCTGGAGGTGGCGTTATCCAGGGTCTCCCCCGGTTACCGGACTCCTGCCCTGCTCTAACGGGGAGAGCAGAGCCGGAAGTCGGTCCCAGTAATCAGCTGTGTGGTCTAAACAGACCGCAAGCTGATTGCTGTAAAAAAAAGAAAGAAAAAAAATAGTTTAAAAAAAATTACTTACCTGACTCCAGGGACCGGTGATTGGGCCTCCGGTGATGTCTCCCCTCCGGTCAGCTGGTCTCCCACAGTGCACTGCTGCCCGGTCATCAGGTGATCGGGCCCCAGTGCAGTATGGGAGATCACCTGACCAGAGGAATGGAGACTATCACCGGAGGCCTGGAGCATGCAGGTAAGTGTAATTAAGGAAGGGGGGGTCGTGGGGGGTCCGCGATCGCAGGGGGCGGGGCTTAGCGCCAGGGGCGGGGCTTAGCGCCGGAGGGGGGTAGCAGCGGTGGCCGGTCGGCGCATGTGCGGGCACTTAATCACGGTATTTTTTGCGAAAATACCGTGATAAGGCTCCGAGGGGGATTCGCATGGACAGAGCTTTATCGGAAGCTCTGTCCCTGCCAGGGATTTGTAGTAAATCCCTGTGATATTGCCTGAATTCGCAATGCGAATTCAGTTGGTAATATCACACTACAATCTGCATTACCAATGCGGATTGTAGTAAATAGAGCCCTAACAGTGGTATTCAAAACTTTAACCAAATAATGTAAGGACTCGGGTTGATTCAGCATTACATTGTCAGCAATCTGTGCGTGCACAGGACCCATTCTGCAAATGTGCAGAACAGATCCTGTGTGATCGCACGCAGCCCCTGCTATGCCTCTGCCTGACTGACAGGCAGAGACATTTAATGTTCGGTGCAGGGGAGGGGACGGCCGGGGTTGTCAGTCCTGTTTTCCGGGAGTAGCAAGTCCACGGATGCAGCTTCCTGGTCTCTCATGCTGGCCATTCTGCGTAAGCTGAGACTTACTCAGCTGGCCAGCGACCCAGCGCCATCCTCCATCACGACCTCGGTCGCAGTGCTGGGATTGCAAATGCAGCGGGGGTGTCATACAGGGGGTGTCATACACCTCCTGCTGCGTTTGCATATTAGCAAGGACGGAATTGCAAAGCTGCCTGCGTGCATACATCATATACAGTATATGCCTGCGTGCAGTTTTGCAATTCCGTTCTAAGCTGAATCACCCCCTCTGATTCCTCCAATATATAATTTATACATTTTTGTCACCAATCTTGCGCACCGAATTTGCAAAAGTTCATATTAGAAATGTGCGGTTCGGTTCTCCAGAAATCCGAATGCACACGGTTCTAATCTCCTGAGGAGATCCAGGTAAATCCGGCTCGCGGTTCTGATCTTTTTGCGGTTTGGAATTCGGATTTTAAATCCGAATTTCGGGTTTTGGACCGCACAAATTACATGATTTTAGCTGTTTTTAAAACTTTATCTATTTTTTATTTAAACAATCCAGATCCAAAACCAAAACACTTGAGGGTGGTTTGCAAAACCAAATCCAGTTCCAAAACCTTGAAGGAGATACCGGAGCACATTCAGACCCGGGCGCTAAGCTGCGCTCTCACACAACTAAAAGGGGCCAGGTATGCAAATGTCGCGATCGCACTATTTGGTGTTTGGACGCCCTCTATGTCTTAGAGAGCGACGGCAGAGCGAACTCACACTGGTATAAAGACGCTGAATTATCTCTCTTAACACACGTCATCTCTAGGAAGTGTAGGAACAATCGGAACCATCGAGAGCCATCGGAGCTGCACGCAGCGCTTGAGGTAGACCTTACCCCGCTGCAAGCACTGCGATCACTGCAGGCTGAAAAACAACAAAGTGTCGTGTACAATGACGCCTCCATGCTAATTATGCACACCCATAAAACACTGTTTTACCTGCCAGACACGCCTGCGTTCGCAGCACCACTCCCCCATTCACAAGCACCATCCCGTTACCACCCACAAACGGCGCTGTCTGTCACTCAAAGTAGCGTCCAGTCTGTGTACTACGAGCGCACGATTCCTGATCACACTAAGTGACGTACGCATGCGCATATTGACACATACTCATGCACAAACGGGTGACTATCACCCAAAGCATGCGTCCGCGGCTTAGCGAGCGGGTCTGAATCAGGCCCACAGATCCAAAAGACGGGTCGGCGCACATCCCTAGTTTATATATAGTTAACATTTTTACTTCACGTCATTGTCCAGATTGCATAAAAAAGTCGTTTTCGGTCTCCATTTCCGACTTTTGTTAATGCCTAAAGAAATAAATAAATATCATCTTGAATGTTGGGTTGCCAGGCAACGTATATCGACTGTGTTTTTTTAGAAATACCTGCAAACCGTGTGTGTGACAAAAAATATAGATGTTTCTAAAACAAATGAAATCAGGGAGTACAAAGGGTTAAAAAAAAATCATTATTAATTCATAGACATTGGCAAACAATGCAATCTATTGTATATCTGTCACCTTGATTAATGTGTTGCAAGGGATTGCAAATCCAGCCATGGTGTTTTGTTTTTGTTAAGATTAAAGAATAAATAGTTATTCCGAATTTCCACGTAAAATATGAATTGCTTGAAGGCCTGATGCTGGGATTTATTGTAATGTAATCGCAACGACTATCTCTCACGGATCGCAGTTGCTAAAATATGCTTATGCCTTCCAGAGCGCAGCCGAGCATAGGGACGCCCAATGCTGCCTCATGTCAGTTCGATGACGTGTAACAGCGTAAATATCGGTAACATCTATGCAGGTCGGCAGCCACGCAGCTTGTAAGTCAAGTCTGACCAGCCTCAAGCACTACGGTTCTCCTGACATGCAGGTGCTGGCAGATGTATTGAGACTCCAACGTGCGGCTTTGCAGATTCAAGCATCTGCATAAGATGTTGCAGCATCTGTGTACTAAGATGCAGCACTGATCGCTGATCATTCCATTATCGCAGTCCTGAGTGAGTCTATGGTCTCAAAGAATGGACGCGGGATTAGAGTCAACGGAGCCATATTTCTTACGTAAGAAATCACAGACGCAGCATGTAATGCCCCCGAAATGGCGACGACATGCCTGCTTTCTTTACCGCTGCCCCCTGTTACCTCCCCCAAATGCTCCCCGACTGTCAATCACACTGGGAGTAAAAAGTCACTGCGAGCGACTACTGTCATGTGCCTTGACGCCTGCGCAGTGTGACTTACTGTAGGCGCATGAAGAGTTTACTGATAATCGCACAACTCCATATACCTCGGATTCAGGCCCCCAGTACAGTATTGAACAGCAGATTACCGGAGCCAGAATCCTGACTGCCGGTATTCCGATGGTAAGCATTAGGGTTAGGGAGAGGGTTAGGGTTAGGCACTAGGGGGAGGGTTAACTTAGGCTGCAGGGGGGAGCGTAAGGGTTAGGCTGCAGGAAAGATAGGTTAGGGGGAGGGTTAGCGTTAGGAAAATTAACTAATTGGGTGCACAACCCCTGGAGACAATGTGGCATAATATAACCTGACGGCACTGAGTGACATAACGTGAACTTGGGGCACTGCAATGAGACATAGGGCTGAATTTACAAAGCTTGCCAGCCGGTTGGATGTGAACATATAAAACGGCAACTCTAAATCATCCTAAAGGACTCTGGGCTTTACACTGACTGCTAGTGTCATTTAAATTTTCATCTCCAACCCGACGGCAAACCCATAAAACCCATAAAATGAACAAATGCTGTGGGGTTGAGGTGTCTCTCTAGAAGTATTGGGGCACACTTCAAAATGTATAGGCACTGAGGGCTATACAGTTCTAGTTATACCCCTATGCACGCCTGGTAGAGTCTGGGAGGGCATGCTGAGTTACCCGCTCATCATCCCTGCTAGAGGTGCCAGGTGGTCATCCATCTGTTATAGGGAAGGGATGCGGTTAAGATACGCCGCCCGCAATGCCAACTGTCATTCCCGATGCTGGAAGCTCGACCAGGGACTAAAGATAGGCGTCTAAATCCCGACACCTATCTTTAGCCCCATGCCGAAATCCCGACGCCCGGCATCCCGAAAGAAGGTAAGTCAGGGCTTTCTAGCTGTTAGCCGCGGGGGAGGGGGACATTAGGTTTAGGCACCCCTGGTGAGATTTAGGATTAGGTACCCCCACGGAGGGTTAGGGTTAGGCTAGGGGGGTTAGGTAACACTGGGTTAGGCACCCCCCCTCCCGGGAAGGTTAGGTTTAGGGTGCGAGAAGGTTAGGGTTAGGCACCACTGGGGGATGTTAGGGTTATGCACCCCCTGGGGAGGTTAGGGTTAGGCACCACTAAGGGAGGGTTAGGGTACTTAACAGCCCTAGTCAGAATCTTCACTGTTCGGGCTTCCGGCGTCTGTATTTGGTCCGCCGGGAATAGATCCGGTGGCATTATATACCGATTCCATAGGGAACATCAGCCCAGTTTGTTTACTGTTGGAGTTGTTTGAGAATTTGGAGGATGGGGGACACATTTGTGTTTGATAAAAACGGTTTATTCTGTTGCAACGTGTACTGTGTATGGTCAGTGTTTTGTCTCCTTCAAGGCACAGTAGAGGGGGGGGATATCCAGGTTGGGAAGGAATGCCCCTGAAATTACACCCTCTTCACCAATTTACAATAATTGTACACCACAAAATGAATCTCGAATCCGCACTGTTCTGCATCATTACATACCCCCTGATTACCCTGATTTTCACAGGACGGTATTTGACGGCCCTAACAGGGAAAAATATAAAAAAAAAATTTCATTATGCTACAAAATTAAAAACAGCCTCATTGTTTTGTAGCCATAAAATAGGTGCGGCCAATGTACTGTCTGCGATTCTACAGGCATTATAGACAACAATTAATACAATTTGTGATCACAAAATATGTGATCTGCACCCTGCAACGCAGCTGCTGTGAAAAACTATTCTAATGCCTGCAGAAGGAGTCTGAAGGAAAAAAGACGCATCCCGCCAGGAACTCAGATCCGATGCCTGCGTCCAGAGAAGCAGGTAGGGATCAACATCGCCACCATTGTACATGATGTTTGCAGCATCAGCCATCTGAGTAAGCCTAAGCTAACTCAGAATGCCCGCCTCCTCAGTGGCAAATGCAGGATTTCCAGAGTGGGGTTTCCAAATGCTTAATTTTAGAGCGAGTGTGGCCAGTCAATGAAGAGGGCAGAATTAGTACTTATCCAGCTTTAATATGCGTCATACAAAGTGTATTGTGTGTCATAATTCCAGCATATACAGGACCAGTGATCACAGTAAGCCATTAGATGCAGCAGTAGGGCCATCCTGTCTGAGCTGAATGTTTTTATTTTAGATGTGGGCACCATTCCAGACTATTGGAGCAAGTCTGGGAGCCTGGAGGAGCAGCAGAAGAACCTAGCACTGCCCTGGACATACTGTATATGTACATATTGGGCTCTATAGCAGTGCATCTCTAACAGTGCATGTTTTCCAGATCTTCTAGTTGGTGCACAGGTTATTTATTACTGGCTGATACATGTTAAAAGATCCACAGGTGGTGCTAATTATTTCATTTGTGATACTGAGAAGAATATGCAGCACTAGTAACAATCTATTATATTACTATTTCTAGTGTGGTCATGGTGTGGGCTGGGGAGGGAGGTTTCCAGGCAGACGGAAAACCCCCCTGCGTTTGCCTATGCTCCTGCCCGCTTGGTAATCTGCGACGGTAGACGCAGACACTGGCTTCAGCACTGCCAGAAAAATGGTCCATTTTCTGGAAACGCAGGCACCGTGGCCCCTTCCCCATCCACTAATCATGCTTCGGCTTGGGGCACTGCATGCGAGCTCACGGGATCCATTCTGCACTCGCACAGAACGGGTAACCGTCAAGCGCATGCGCGGTCCCCCCACCAATCGGAGCTGTACGCAAACCATCGGGCTTGCATATATCTCTGAATCAGGGCCTATAAGTTTAGACTTTTCACTCAAACATAAAACGTTAATCATATGTACTTAAGCCCATATGCCTGTGACACTGCCGCCATCCTGTGAAGGGACAATGAAAGATTCCTTTGAAACTTTTAATTGGCTATATTATACTTTTCACGACAGCTGGGGGAAAAAAAATTCAGTTAACCCCTTTGTTTGCATAATGAGTGATTCACAAACCCTGCTGCGTTCAGTTATTCAGTGCAAAGCGTTAACCTGCGGGACTGACGTGACACTACGCACCTGAACTAATTGCAGAGCAAGCCGCACAGCGTGCGTGTTCCATGACTGCCAGCTAGCAAAGTCTAACGAAAATGAGTACGTGGCACATATACAGTATATATGCATTTTTATTTCACGGCAAGAACTTGACACGCGGAATACGTATAATTTGTGGCTATAGTACTATTATCTCACATATATAGCTACAATTTCGCCGCAGGCCAGAGCAGCAAAACACACACAGCTCACATTTGCATTAATTTACCGTAGGGAAACTTTAAAATAACACACCGAGGGCCTGATTCAGACCCGGTCGCTAGCGCTGAGCGCTCGCAACCAGGTCGCTGGTGGCCCACAGCGCATGAGCACGAAGGAGCCGGCTCCGTCGTGCGCATGTGCGAAACCCGGCTAGCGTCGGGCACTCCGTCGCTTCGGGTCTCGCACCAAAGGGGGCGAGCTGTCGATGTTGAGTGACCACACGCCCCCTTTGATGGGCGGGCCAGGAGGGTGGCTGCCCAAATGGAGGCGTTCCCATGAGAATGCCTGCCATTTGGGGGCGGCCCTATTGGGCCCTACTGGGCTCTGTTAGAGCCGAAAGCTCCCTACCCCAAGGGTCTCGTCGCAAGCCCGATGGTTGCGATGGTCTTGACCATCGCGACCATCATCCTGGCCGCTCGCAATAGCTGTGGGTGGTCACCCACAGCTATGCGAGCGGCCAAGAGGCTGCTACAAAAAAAAAGCCCGGCCCTGATTCAGAGAGAGCGCTGTCAGAGAGAGCGCTGTCAGAGCGAGCGGCTCTGAATCAGGCCCAGAGCTCTAACATTCCATGATTACTACTGTGTCTTACAAACAGGCCCCCTTTTAACAATTTTGGCTCTTCAGAGTGTTATAGATCCCCCCCTTTCTCCGCCATGTGCAGTATTATCCGTATGAAAGAAATAAGACATATGTGAATTCCGGTTGTAGTCTAATATAAAAGCTGGAAAAATTATCACGCAAGAGGTCGATGACTATTTCCACCACATCAAACCCAGGCCTTAATATTTCCACAATAAAACATTTACACTTAGAATATGATGATCATGTACAAAAAACTAGGGATGTGCGCCGACCCCCGTGTTTTGGTTTTGGTTTTGGATCTGTGGGCTCGATCCATGCAAATCCGGCACACACCCAGCAAGGCAGGCGATCGCACGGCAATGCATAAGCACGCCCACTATGTCTTGGCGTGCAATCGCTTTGTGTATGCAGACGCCCACCAGCCTGTCTTAAGACACCCACTTGCGCACGTCATCTCCAGGAAGTGCTGCCCTTCTTAAAATTTTACAGGTGCTGTCCTGTGTGGTGCAGGGGTACGCTGCCCTTCAAAAAAAACAATTTTTTTTTTTTACAGGGGCTGTCATGTGTGTTGTGGTGTAGGCCGCTGCCCTTCTTCAGTTTTGTACAGGTGCTGTCCTGTGTGATGCAGGGGTATGCTGCCCTTCACAAAAAAAAAAAACCTTTTACAGGGGTTATTCACTCCATAAAAATAATGGAGGAAAAAATAGGGGAAGATCAAGAACCACTTCCTCCTAGTGCTGAAGCTGCTGTCACTAGTCATGACATAGACGATGAAATGCCATCAACGTCGTCTGCCAAGGCCGATGCCCAATGTCATAGTAGAGGGCATGTAAAATCCCACATGGCAAAGTTCAGTAAAATGAACTTAAAAGATAAATTTAAATTGTCTGAGGAGAAACATAAACTTGCCAATATGCCATTTACGACACGGAGTGACAAGGAACGGCTAAGGTCCTTCCCTGTGTTCATGACTAGTGGTTCAGCTTCACATGACGATGGAAGCCCTCCTCCCGCTAGAAAAATGAAACGAGTTAAGCTGGCAAAAGGATAGCAAAGAACTGTGCATTCTAAGAAGATATCACAAATCCCCAAGGAGAGTCCAAGTGTGTCGGCGGTTGCGATGCCTGACCTTTCCAACACTGGACGGAAAGAGGTGGCTCTTTCCACCATTTGCCAGCCCTCTGCAAGTGGTGAAAGGAGCACCCACAGTCCACTTGCTGATATGCAAATTGAAGATGTCACTGTTGAAGTACAACAGGATGAGGATACTGGTGTAGCTGGCACTGAGGAGGAAGTTGACGAGGAGGATTCTGATGGTGATGTGGTTTGTTTAAATCAGGCACCGGGGGAGACAGTTGTTGTCCGTGGGATGAAAAAGCCCATCACGGTCATGCCTGGGCAGAAGACTAAACATTCCACCTCTTTGGTCTGGAAATATTTCTATCCAATCCGGACAACAACTGTCTTGACATATGTTGCGTATGTAAAGGTGAAATAAGTAGGGGTAGGGACGTTAACCACCTAGGAACATCCTCCCTTAAACGGCACCTGCAGCGCGTTCATAAAAAGTTATTGCCAAGATCAGAAACTGTGGCTAAGACCGTAAGCAGTCCAGGGACACCTAAATCCCGTTGTCCTGTTGTATCCAAGCGCCTGCAAACCACACCATCAACTCCCTCCTCGTCAATTTCCTCTTAAGTCAGGATCGGAAGTAGTCCTGCAGGCCATGTCACTGGCATGACTAACTCCTCTCCTATCTGGGATTCCTCCGAAGGATCCTGCATTGCTACACCTACTACTGCTGCCGATCCTGCTGTTGCTGCTGGGAGTCGTTCATCATCCCAGAGAGGAAGTAGGAACACCACTACTTCTTTTAATAAGCAATTGACCCTCCAACAGTCCTTAGCGAGGAGGATGAAGTACGACAGCAGTCATCCTGTTGCAAAGCGGATAACTGAGGTCTTGACAGCTATGTTAGTGTTAGACGTGCGTACGGTATCCGCCATTAGTGTAGTGGGATTTAGACAATTGATGGAGGTAGTGTGTCCCCGGTACCAAATCCCATCTAGATTCCACTTCACTAGGCAGGCGACACCAAGAATGTACAGAGACGTCAGAAAAAGTGTCCTCAGTGTCCTAAAATATGCGGTTGTACCAAATGTCCACTTTACCACAGACATGTGGACAAGTGGAACAGGG
Organism: Taudactylus pleione; assembly: GCA_031769625.1. NCBI lineage: Eukaryota > Metazoa > Chordata > Amphibia > Anura > Myobatrachidae > Taudactylus > Taudactylus pleione. Next base: position 97,723 of record JAUIMM010000319.1, on the reverse strand, counting down.
CAGACTAAGGACTATATGACTGTGACAGCCCACTGGGTAGATGTATCGCCTTACGAAGTAACAACAGCAGCGTCACAAGTAGCAGCATCTCAGAAACACCAGCTCGTTCCAAGGCAGGCTACGCTGTGTATCACCGGTTTCAGTAAGAGGCACACCGCCGACAACCTCTTAGAGAAACTGAGGGAAATCATCGCCCAGTGGCTTACCCCACATAGACTCTCCTGGGGATTTATGATATCTGACAACGCCACCAATATTGTGCGGGTATTACATCTGGGCAAATTCCAGAACGTCCCATGTTTTGCTCACACAATAAATTTGGTGGTGCAGAATTTTTTTAAAACAAGACAGGGGCGTGCAGGAGATGCTTTGTGTTGCTCGAAAAATTATTGGCCACTTTTGCCATTCAGCGACTGCGTGAAAAAGACTGGAGTGCCAGCAAAACACTCTTGAACCTGCTCTGCCACCACCTGAAGCAATAGGTTGTGACGCGCTGGAACTCAACCCTCTATATGCTTCAGAGGATGGAGGAGCAGCAAAAGGCCATTCAAGCCTATACATCCACCTATAACATAGGCAAAGGAGGGGGTATGCACCTGACTCAAGCGCAGTCGAGAATGATTTCCGTGTTGTGCAAGGTTCTCCAGCCCTTCGAACTTGCCACACGTGAAGTCAGTTCAGACACTGCCAGCTTGAGTCAGGTCATTCCCCTTATCAGGCTTTTGAAGAAGCAGCTGGAAAAAGTGAAGAAAGAGCTAAGACGGAACGATTCCGTTCGGTAAGTGGGACTTGTGGATAAAGCCCTTCATTCACTTTGCCAGGATTCGAGGGTGGTCAATCTGTTGAAATCAGACCACTACATTTTGGCCACCGTGCTCGAACCTAGGTTTAAAGCTCTCTTTCCAGCAGACACAAGCCTGCAAAGGTGCAAAGACCTGCTGGTGAAAACACTGTCAGCTGAAGCGGAACGGGATGTAGTCTGGAAGCCGATGGTCTAAATGCTGACAGCCGGCTTCCAGACTTTCTAATCCCGGCGTGGTACTAATGACAGGCATTGAAAACTTGACGCCTGTCATTCACCATACACCGGAAGACCAACGCCCGGCATACCGAATGAAGGTAAGCCGGGCGCTGGGTGCGGACAGCCGCGGGGGGGAAGGGTTAGATTTAGGGCTTCCAGGGGGACTTAGGGTTAGGCACCCCCCCGGGAGGGTTAGGTTTAGGCTAGGAGAAAAGGGGGGGGTTAATGATAGGCACCCCTGGGGGGAGGCTAGGGTTAGGCACCCCCCCAGGGGACTTAGGTTTAGGCTGCGGGGAAGGGGGGTTAGGTTTAGGCACTTACAGGAGGGATTAGGGTTAGGCACTTGGGGGGGGGTTAGGGTTAAGCTCCCCTAAGGGAGGGTTAGGGTTAGGGGGGGAATTAGGTTATCGATACTTACCTTTTGGACAATCGGGATCTTCACCCTTGTCGGGATCTTCACCTAAGCGGAACGTGACACGTCAACAGCTCTTTCTTCATTTTCTCCTGCAACTGGGGCTGCCAGGAAACAACTTAGGTATCCTAAGCAACCCGCTGGCGGTGATGCAGGGCTGCCAGGACCAAGTGTGGACATCTGGTCCGGACTGAAGGACCTGGCAACAATTTCTGACATGTCTATTGTCACTGCATATGATACTGTCACCATTTACAGAATGGTGGAGGATTATATCGGTGACAGCATCCAAGTAGGCATGTCATATTGTCCATACCTGTACTGGCAGGAAAAAGAGGCAATTTGGAGGCCCCTGTACAAACTGGCTATAGTTTACCTAAGTTGCCCCCCCTCCAGTGTGTACTCTGAAAGAGTTTTTAGTGCAGCCGGGAACCTTGTCAGCGAAAGGCGTAGGAGGTTGCTTCCACAAAACATGGAGAAGATGATGTTCATAAAAATGAATTATCAATTCTTCCGGGATGACCAGCCTCCAGAATGTATAGAGGGATCCGTCGTGGTGGATTCCAGTGGGGACAAATTAATACTCTGGGCTCTATTTACTACAATCCACATTTGTAATGCAGATTGTAGTGTGATATTACCGACTGAATACGCATTGCGAATTCAGGCAATATCACAGGGATTTACTACAAATCCCTTGCAGGGACAGAGCTTGCGAGAAAGCTCTGTCCCTGTGAATCCCCTCTGGAACCTTATCAAGCATTTTCTCAAAAAATTAACGTGACTAGTGCCCCGGGCATGCGCCGACCAACCACTGCAGCTACCCCCCCGGTGCTAAGCCCCACCCCCATCGTTAAGCCCCACCCGCAACCCCCCCCCACTCCCTTAATTACACTTACCTGCATGATCCAGGCTCCGGTGATGTCTTCCATGTCCTCCGGTCAGATGAAATCCCACACTGCACTGGGACCCGATCACCTGATGACCGGGCCGCAGTGCAGCATGGGAGACCAGCTGACCGGAGGGGAGACATAACCGGAGCCCCGACCTCCAGTCCCTGGAGTCAGGTAAGTTATTTTTTTTTTTTACTTTTTTTACACTTCCAGGTGGCGTTATTATCACAGAGCTTTCTCCGGTATTTTTTTACAATTTATTGTTAGTAACTTTGGTCGGATCACATTTCCCATTACAATTATGGGAAATGCGATCTGCTTACTAAAAATAAGTGATACTTAGGGGTTGGAGAAGAATTTTACGAATTCTACTCCAATTGCCCTGTAATAACTATAGGTGATACTAAAATAATGTGAAAAGGGTGTTAATAAATAGAGCCCTCTGTGAGGATGAGGATGTACACAACACTGACGAGGATGAGGAATCGGTGGATGAGGAGGATGAGGACGACATCTTGCCTCTGTAGAGCCAGTTTGTGCAGGGACAGAGTAATTGCCAGCTTGTTTTGTGGGGGCCCAAAGGAACCAATCATTTCAGCCACAGTCGTGTGGCAGACCCTGGCGCTGAAATGATTGGTTTGCTAAAGTGTGCATGTCCTGTTTATACAACATAAGGGTGGGTGGGAGGGCCCAAGGACAATTCCATCTTGCACCTCTTTTTGCTCTTTGCATTATGTACTCTTTGGATCCTAGTTTTTCAAACTGCCATCCTGTCTACCACTGCAGTTTCACTCCTAGATGGGCCACGTGTTTGAGCCGCCCACTCGTGTCGCTTAGCATAGTTATCCAGCTACCTCGGTGCAACCTTTTGGCCTAAAAACAATATTGTGATGTGTTCAGAATAGGGGTGAGCGGGTTCGGATTTCTGAAATCCGAACCCCCCCGAGCCCCCCCGATCCGAGTCCGATCCGAGTCAGGCTCGACTTTTCCCGCCTGACTCGGATTCTGAAATCGAGGCAAAACGTCATCATCCCGCCTTCCGAGTCTCGCGGGTTTTGGAACCTATATAAGGTACCCGCGTCGGCGCCATTTTCTCACTCGGCTGTGGACAGTGAAGAGGGAGGGTGGGAGTTAGAGCTGGCTGGGCTGTGTAGTGTAGTGTAGTGTAGAGTAGTAATGTGCTGTGCTGTGCTGCGCTGTGCTGCTGTTGTCCATAGGGGCTGTGTCCACTACTTCAAAGTCCATAGGGGCTGGCTGGACTGTGTTGTGCAGTCAGTTGTACACTCCAAAGTCCAGTGCAGTGTCCCAGTCCTAAAGGGGTGCTGTAGTGTTGTCCAGGGGGTGCTCTGTTCGTCAGGGGTGCTCTCCCCAAGTGTTAAAAAAAATATTTTTTTTCTGTGTTTGTGAATTGTGTGCGCAGTAGTGCCAAGCGTGCGCCTGTGTCATAAGTAAAGGGCCGGCTGGCTTGATCGTTAAAGGGTGCTGTAACCCCCAAAGTACACTCCAAACCAAATAAAAAAATATTTTCTGTGTTTGTGAATTGTGTGCGCAGTAGCCGCACGTGCATCAACAAAGTAGTGCCAAGTGTGCGCCTGTGTCATAAGTAAAGGGCCGGCTGGCTTGACCATTAAAGGGTGCTGTAACCCCCAAAGTACACTCCAAACCAAATAAAAATTTTTTTTCTGTGTTTGTGTTTTGTGTGCAGTAGCTGCACGTGCATCAACAAAGTAGTGCCAAGCGTGCGCCTGTGTCATAAGTAAAGGGCCGCCTGGTTTGACCGTTAAAGGGTGCTGTAACCCCCAAAGTACACTCCAATCCAAACCAAATAAAAAAATATTTTCTGTGTTTGTGAATTGTGTGCGCAGTAGCCGCATGTGCATCAACAAAGTAGTGCCAAGCGTGCGCCTGTGTCATAAGTAAAGGGCCGGCTGGCTTGACCGTTAAAGGGTGCTGTAACCCCCAAAGTACACTCCAAACCAAATAAAAAATTTTTTTCTGTGTTTGTGAATTGTGTGCGCAGTAGCCGCACGTGCATCAACAAAGTAGTGCCAAGCATGTGCCTGTGTCCCATAAGTAAAGGGCCGGCTGGCTTATTTCTTAAAGGGTGGTGTAACCCACAAAGTGCACTAGTCTCCAACAAAAATAAAAAATTATTTTCTGTGTTTGTGTGCGCCTTAGCCGCACGTATATATCAATATAACATAAATGGAGGACCAAACTTTCTCCGATAAAAATAAAATAGGGAAAGATCAAGAACCACTTCCTCCTAGTGCTGAAGCTGCTGCCACTAGTCATGACATAGACGATAACATGCCATCAACGTCGTCTGCCAAGGCCGATGCCCAATGTCATAGTAGAGGGCATATACAATCCCAAATGACAAAGTTCAGGAAAATGACCTTGAAAAAAATATTTAAATCATCTGAAGAGAAACGTAAACTTGCCAATAAGCCATTTACGACACGGAGTGGCAAGGAACGGCTAAGGTCTTTCCCTATGTTCATGACTAGTGGTTCAGCTTCACATGACGATGGAAGCCCTCCTCCCGCTAAAAAAATCAAACGAGTTAAGCTGGCAAAAGCACAGCGAAGAACTGTGCATTCTAAGAAGATATCACAAATCCCCAAGGAGAGTCCAAGTGTGGTGGCGGTTGTGATGCCTGACCTTCCCAGCACTGGACGGGAAGAGGTGGCTCTTTCCACCATTTGCACGCCCCCTGCAAGTGCTGAAAGGAGCACCCACAGTCCACTTGCTGATATGCAAATTGAAGATGTCACTGTTGAAGTACAACAGGATGAGGATACTGGTGTAGCTGGCACTGAGGAGGAAGTTGGCGAGGAGGATTCTGATGGTGATGTGGTTTGTTTAAATCAGGCTCCGGGGGAGATAGTTGTTGTCCGTGGGATGAAAAAGCCCATCACGGTCATGCCTGGGCAGAAGACCAAACATTCCACCTCTTTGGTCTGGCAATATTTCTATCCAAATCCGGACAACAACTGTCTTGCCATATGTACCATATATAAAGGTGAAATAAGTAGGGGTAGGGACGTTAACCACCTAGGAACATCCTCCCTTATACGGCACCTGCAGCGCATTCATAAAAAGTTACTGTCAAGTTCAGAAACTTTGGCCCAGACCGTAAGCAGTCCAGGGTCACCTAAATCCCTTTTTCCTGTTTTATCCAAGGAATCGGTGGATGAGGAGGATGAGGACGACATCTTGCCTCCGTAGAACCAGTTTGTGCAGGGACACATTAATTGCCAGCTTGTTTTGTGGGGGCCCAAACGAACCAATCATTTCAGCCACAGTCATGTGGCAGACCCTGGCGCTGAAATGGTTGGTTTGTTAAGTGTGCATGTCCTATTTATACAACATAAGGGTGGGTGGGAGGGCCCAAGGACAATTCCATCTTGCACCTCTTTTTTTTTGCAGTATGCACTGTTTGGGGCCTAGTTTTTCAAACTGCCATCCTATCTGCCACTGCAGTGTCACTCCTAGATGGGCCACGTGTTTGTGCCGCCCACTCGTGTCGCTTAGCATAGTCATCCAGCTACCTCGGTGCAACCTTTTGGCCATAAAAACAATATTGTGAGGTGTTCAGAATAGACTGGAAATGAGTGGAAATGAAGGTTATTGAGGTTAATAATAGCATAGGAGCAGAAAAACCCACAAATTCTGTGATTTTAGCTGTTTTTATGCTTTTTTTTAAAAAAAATACAGATCCAAAACACAAAACCCAGAACCCAAAACATGGAAGGGTGGTTTTGGCAAAACCAATCCAGATCCAAAACACGAAGAAAGATCCAGATCCAAAACCAAAACACAAAACACGAAAAGTGGCCGGTGCACACCCCTAGTTCAGAATAGACTGGAAATGAATGTTATTGAGGTTAATAAATAGCGTAGGAACAAAAAAAAAAACATTCTGTGATTTTAGCTGTTTTTATGCTTCTTTTAAAAAAAATACAGATCCAAAACACAAAACCCAGAACACAAAACACGGAAGGGTGGTTTTGGCAAAACCAATCCAGATCCAAAACACGAAGAAAGATCCAGATCCAAAACCAAAACACAAAACACGAAAAGTGGCCGGTGCACACCCCTAGTATAAATATGACAATAAAACATCACTATCATGTTGTTTGCACCCCTGGCCTTGCTGTATGGCAGAAAATTACAATGGTGCTATTCTAAAAAAAAGGTCACTTACAGTTGAACACTCCTTTTAAACTGGTGCTTTTTGTTGTATGTTCCGATCTTCTTTACGTGAAAAAGAAGCGGTACCATTGCTAGTACAGTCTACCAGCTCATCTCCAGCTGTTCCAGCAGACCTAGGGTTAACATATTGGAAAAGATTGTTTTTCCTATGCAGCCTAATAAATGGCAGTATAAGTTGCATAGCGATATAACTGTAATGATGGCTTATTATTGGTGCTTTATTCATTTGTTTTGCTTCTTTTTTAACCCATGCATCATCATTACCTTTTATTCGGAAGGCGCCACAAACTCAGCAACACCAGACAATATAAATCATATGTAAAAATCAGTTACGTGCGGTGAGGTAAATGGCGGGGGAGGCACTGGCTGGTGTCAGAGCCAGATTTACACATACATATGAGAAACTGAAGATTGCATAAGAAAAGAGGTGTTTTAAACCTCTAGGATGGGGGCCGGCATGTATGCAAATCACTGGTTGTAGATAGCCTATGGCAAGCAGGGGCGGGATTTTAATAGGGACATTATATAAGGGGCTAGTAGTGTGGGCCAAAGCCTCTTTGTTTCCAGATTTCCCACCCTCCCTCCCTTTAAATTTTGGCCATGCTGTTGTGGATTTGGCTTTAGCGTGGCGGGAAAGAACGGCAAGTTACCAGTCCGGGTGCAATTATTTTGTTGAGGTGCGCTCCCTTCGTTGACTGGTAGTTGGCTGTACCAACCTAACGGGGGGCAGTATCATCACCTAAACGGGTGGGTAGTTAAGGTAGAGGGTGAGCGTAACCTTTTTGTTGGTTATATGGTTTATATTGTTATGTTTATGTACTCTGGGCGATAGACGCCTGCTATGCCTGTTGTTGTGTGTGTGGGGGCATTGCATATTTGGCTGATTTCTGGCCGTCCTTTCTTTGCCACCATACATCCTTAAATAAATAATTATTGCTCCAATAAATCGCCATCAAGTTATCTGCCAAATCTACATCTCAGTGTCTTTATTTATTTATGTAGGGGTAAGTGGTTTGCACACATGACACACCTCATCAGATAGAAGGTTTAATGAACCCGAGGGTTTATGTGGGCATTATACATAGGGGCAGCAGTATATAGTGCTGGAAATTTGGTGTGTTTTGATCAGCGATGTGCGGAAAAGGTAGACAGGGGAGGCAGCGCCTCACCTGCAATACACTTTTTACTCCAGAGTTTTGACTATAAACATTTTTACATTTTTCTTAGAATTTTTATAGTCAAAACTCTGGAGTATACCCAAGTATGACAGGAAAGGCTCTGCCTCACCTGACCGCACATCACTGGTAAAAATAGACCAAGTACAGACGCGACTGACTAAGAAGGTGCAAATAAGAGACATGGAAGAGAGAGCCCTGCTTCTGAGAGCTTACAATCTAGAGAGAGATGAGACAATAGGAGCTAGTGATGGGACTCAGAGGGTGATTCAGCACAGGATGGAATTGCAAAGCTGCACACAAGCACATAAGCTAGCACACACGCACACAAGCACATAAGCTAGCACACAAGCACATAAGCTAGCACACACGCACACAAGCACATAAGCTAGCACACACGCACACAAGCACATAAGCTAGCACACACGCACACAAGCACATAAGCTAGAACACAAGCACATAAGCTAGCACACACGCACACAAGCACATAAGCTAGCACACACGCACACAAGCACATAAGCTAGCACACAAGCACATAAGCTAGCACACACGCACACAAGCACATAAGCTAGCACACAAGCACACAAGCAGCTTTGCAATTCCGTCCTTGCAATGATAGTAATGCAGCAGGAGCTGCAAAGCCGACACCGGCATCCCGACAGGGCGCTGGAATTGTGATAAGCATCGGCATTCTGCCGCCGGTAATATCAGTGCCGGCATCGCGGCCACTGGGATACTGACTGTATCCCATTGGAACTGTATTTAGAAGTACATCAAGGGACACCATGTGAAATCTCTGCAGCAAAGTGCAGCAATAATATCTTAGGAGATAATGGGGCTTATTCATCATTACTTAAAGCTCGATGGAGGTAATTAGGTTTAGAACTCGCATGGAGATACTTTTCTCGATCTACTCTACCTTACCACAGCTGTAATCAGTGCTGCACAGGTGCCGTTACATCCGTAAAACCAGCGCACGCGCAGCACTACCTACAGCTGCGGTAATTCTGTCCCCCCCCTCCGCTCACCTCCCCCCTGTCCCCCATTTATCTGGATGCTGCAGCCACCTCAGGCTCCGTCTGCTGTGCGGACACTGGGCCTGATTCAGAGCCGGTCGCTATTTGCGCTCGCTCGTCCAGAAAATAGGGGTGGCTATTCAAATGAACTGTTCGCTGTTTGCGGTCTGTTCACGCCTCTAGGTCTGAACAAGCGAACAAAACTTGCGGTCGTTTTTTGGGAAACTACGCCCCCTGGCCGCTCGCATCCTACGTCATGTCCGCTATTTATTAGATTAATCGAGTACATCGACCAGCGTATGAACTGCTCGCTATTCTTGTGGTTGGTTTTTGCTACCACAATTTTGCGAGCAGTTCTGGCTAAAAAATAACCCAGTGACATTGTCAATGACGCTGCTGTTTTAATTATGCACACCCATAAAACGCCCATCTTGACCTATAAGCACGCCTGCGTTCTGATCTCCACTCCCCGTTTTCAAGCACCTTCCCCTGTTACCACCCACATACGCCTCATCCTGTCACTCAAATTAGCAGGCATTCGCTATTTTGCGAGCACATGAATTTCGGCCGCACTGACTGGTTTGCGCATGCGTATAACGATCCGTACGCATGCGCAGTTGGGCAAACATCGCTCGGAGTGAACGAGCTGCCGCTTACGAGTGGCTCTGAATCAGGCCCTCTGTGTTCTCCCGGCAGGACGCAGTAAAGTTTAGAAGAAAAAAAAACAATGTTTTCAGTTTTCGGAGTTTGCTGTATACCAAGGGGGTGCTATCGGACCCCTGATGATGATCATATAATGAATAGGCCCGTAAAGGAGGTTTAGAGGGGGAGAGTCTGATCAGCAGATAATTAGTGCTCTCTAAAAGCTGGTGCAGCACAGGAGAAGTCATGGAGGCTAATGTGCTTTGCTTATTATTATTATTATTATTATTATTATTATTATTATTATTATTATGGTTTATTTATATGGCGCCACAAGTGTTCCTCAGCACCTTACAAAGTACATAAACAAATAAGTGACAAGTGACTTACAGTACAGTATAATACAGTGCAGGACAAAGACATGGATAATATACATTACTACATTAGCGTCCATAGGGCCTGATTCAGAGCCACTCGTAAGTGGCAGCTCGTTCGCTCCAAGCGATGTTTGCCCAACTGCGCATGCGTACGGATCGTTATACGCATGCGCGAACCAGTCAGTGCGGCCGAAATTCATGTGCTCGCAAAATAGCGAATGCCTGATAATTTGAGTGACAGGAGGAGGCGTATGTGGGTGGTAACAGGGGAAGGTGCTTGAAAACGGGGAGTGGAGATCTGAACGCAGGCGTGCTTAAAGGTCAAAACGGGCGTTTTATGGGTGTGCATAATTAATACAGCAGCGTCAATGACCACGTCACTGGGTTATTTTATAGCCAGAACTTCTCGCAAAATTGTGGTAGGAAAAACCAACCCCAAGAATAGCGAGCAGTTCATACCCTGGTCGATGTACTCGATTAATCTAATAAATAGCGGATATGACGTAGGATGCGAGCGGCCAGGGGGCGTTTTTATCAAATAAACAAGCGCATGTTTTGTTCGCTCGTTCAGACTTAGAGGTGTGAACAGAGTGCAATTTGCGAACGGATCATTTGAATAGCCACCCCTTGTTTTTGAACGAACGACCGCAAATAGCGAGTGGCTCCGAATCAGGCCCATAATACCCAAATAGCAACAGCATAAGCAGCCAAGTATTAGGTGCCCTAGTGGGGAGTAAGGAGTAGATGAAAATAAAGCAAAGAGAAGTACAAGAGGGTAGAGGGTCCTGCTCGTAAGAGCTTACATTCTAAAATAATTGCTTAAACATGTACATAAAAGGTACAGAGAATTGGCCACAGTCACAAAAGATTAAAACAAGCTGGAAATTTGGGAAACCTTTTCTAACGAGTACAATTCGCCAGATGAACTAATATCTCTATCAGGCCGGCTTCTCATTACCCTTATGTAAGTAGATCAGTGGATTTCTCTCTGGCGTCCTATCACAGGTCACACAGTTTACTTATCAGCCATATTCATTCATAATGTTCAATCAGACAGTGGAGTATAAACATTGATCCTTCCCAGCTAACACTGTGCTCACATCACTATACGGCAATGATCATTCCCCACATATTTCTATTCACCTGTTTTGCCATTACTTAGCCTAGAATGTTTCCTGCTGTGAGATTCTTTTCAGGTTGGATGTGATACGGCTCATTTAAGTGGTAAGTGGTATTTTTCAGGCATTGTTGTTCCCTGTGATGGAATGAAGTCAATTGTCCATCGTTTGGATGGTCTGCTATTGCTAGATGATACAAAGGGATTGTGGGTCTCATTCAGATCCGGTTGCAAGCACCGATGCGCTCTCAACCAGGTCGATGGTTAGCACTGCGCACGTACAGCGGCCGCACTGCGCGTGCGCAAGCCCCGAAGCGAGAGAGAAACTCTCCCGCTCCGGAGCTCTCTACAAAAGGGGCGGCTATCGATGTCAAGACCATCGCGACCATCGGGGCTTGCGACGAGACCCTTGTGGTAGAGTCTCGTCTGCCGCAAGCCCCAGTGAGCTTTTGGCTCTAATAGAGCCGGAAGCTCACCACTGACATCACGAGTGATGTCAGTGGTGCCGCCCTCAAACGGCAGGCGTTCCTTCGGGAACGCCTCCGTTTGGCCAGCCACCCCCCCACCCCGCCTACAAAACGGTGCGAGCTGTCGATCACCATCGACAGCTGCCCCTTCTGTAGTGAGCCCCGGAGCAAGAGAATTTCTCTCTCGCGCCGGGGCTTGCGCACGCGCAGCGCGTGCGCAGGGCCTCAACATCGACCCGCTTGCGAGCGGGTTTGAATGAGACCCAAAGAACAATGTAAAAAAAATGTAACACAATAAAGACAAATGCAGAGGAAGCGATAAAGAGGGTAAATTCTACACCAAATCATACTTGGCTACTTTTGAAAAAGCATTTCAGGGAGATTGTGATAGTAGCACCTATGAGAACGGCGGCAAAGTGGGCGTGTACTGCTACATCTGAGAGGCGTGTCATACATGTGATGGGCGTGTACTGCTACATCTGAGAGGCGTGTCATACATGTGATGGGTGTGTACTGCTACATCTGAGAGGCGTGTCATACATGTGATGGGTGTGTACTGCTACATCTGAGGGCGTGTCATACATGTGATGGGTGTGTACTGCTACATCTGAGGGGCGTGTCATAATACTGACTTACATCCAAATGTAAACGTGCCCCAAAGCTCCCTATTAGGTCCCTATTTACTACAATCCGCATTTGTAATGCAGATTGTAGTGTTATATTACTGACTGAATTTGCATTGCGAATTCTGCCAATATCACAGGGATTTACTAAAAATCCCTTGCAGGGACAGAGCTTGCGATAAAGCTCTCTCCCTGCGAATCCCCTCCGCACACTTATCACGGTATTTTCACAAAAAATACAGTGACAAGTGCCTGTGCATGCGCCAACCGGCCACCGCTAAGCCCCGCCGCCTGCCTCTAAGCCCCGCCCTTTGCGATTGCGACCCCCCCTCACATAATCGCACTTACCTCCGGTGATCGGGCTCCGGTGATATCCTCCATGGCTCCAGTCAGCTGACATCCCATCCTACACTTGGACCCGGTCACCTGATGACCGGGTCCCAGTGCAGGATGGAAGACCAGCTGACCGGAGGGAGGAGATCACCAGAGCACCGATCTCCGGTCCCTGAACTCAGTTAAGTATTTTTTTTTTGCAGTGTATCAGTGTGTGTTTTAGACCACAAAGCTGATTACTGGGGCCGGCTCCTGGCTCTGTTCTGCCTGTTAGAGCGGAGCAGGAATCCGGAAACCGGGGAAGACCCTGGTTAACGCCACCTCCAGGGGGCGTTATTATCACAGGGCTTCCCCCGATATTGTGCCTTATACCCAATGCAGGGAAATGATACTAATGATCCCATTTCAATCATACTTACCGACATATGTCCAGCCCCCTCCGGGAGGGGGCAGCCAGGTCGTTGCAACAGCCCGGGTGGGGGCGGTTTAGGCAGGCGGAGCAGTGGTATGCTGACGCTATCGAGTTATCGCGGTCCCTTCCCCCGCTTTATAATAACGATATTACCGGCATTATAAAGCAGGGGGCAGGGCTACGATTATACAATTCATCAAGATTTGCGTCATCGCACCCCAGGACCGCCCACTTTCACAGCAATCGGGGGGGCGGGGCGCAGGGGCTGGCCGCCATTTCGGGGACTTGCCTACTCTTGCGGGGTGCTGGGAGTGGCACACGATTTTCGGGAGGCTCCCAGCACTCCCGGGAGAGTAGGCAGGTATGCATTGAACGTACATATATCTGTTTTTTCTTTTATATAACAGCTTCATAATGGGAGTAAGGTGCATTCAGGGAGATTACTGCTATTTCATGGAGTCTCCCTGGCAGTCAGGGAGAGTTGGTAAGTATACACCAAAGGGATCCTGCAGGAAGTGACAAATGGAAAGTTTTAGGTCCCTATTTACTGCAATCCGCATTTGTAACGCAGATTGTAGTGTGATATTGCCGACTGAATTCGCATTGCGAATTCAGGCAATATCACAGCGATTTACTACAAATCCCTTGCAGGGACAGAGCTTGCGAGAAAGCTCTGTCCCTGCGAATCCCCTCCCTACTGTAGTCACGGTATTTTTGCAAAAAAATACCGTGACCAGTGCCCTGCGCAAGCACCGACCGGCCACCACTGCTACCCCCCCGGCGCTAAGCCTCGCCCCCATTGTTAAGCCTCGCCCCCCGCAATCGCGACCCCCCCTCTCCCTTAATTACACTTACCTGCATGATCCGGCCTCCGGTGATGCTGCAGTGCAGCATGGGAGACCAGCTGACCGGAGGGGAGTCATCACCAGAGCTCCGACCACCGGTCCCTGGAGTCAGGTAAGTGAATTTTTTTGGGACTATTTTTTTTTTACAGTGTATCAGCTTGCGGTCAGTTTAGACCACACAGCTGATTACTGGGGCCGGCTCCAGGCTCTGCTCTGCCTTTTAGAGCAGAGCAGGAGTCCGGTAACCGGGGGAGACCCTGGATAACGCCACCTCCAGGTGGCGTTATAATCACAGGGCTTTCCCCGATATTTTTTTACAATTTATTTTAGTAACTTTGGTCGGATCACATATCCCATTACAATTATGGGAAATGTGATCTGATTAGTAAAAATAAGTGATACTTAGGGGTTGGAGTAGAATGTTACGAATTCTACTCCAATTGCCCTGTAATAACTATAGGTGATACTAAAATAATGTGAAAAGGGTGTGAAAACACCCTTTTTCACTTTATTTTAGTAAAAATAATGTTAATAAATAGAGCCCTTAGGACTCTATTTACTACAATCCGCATATTGAATGCGGATTGTAGTGTGATATTACCGAATTCAGGCAATATCACAGGGATTTACTATAAATCCCTTGCAGAGACAGAGCTTGCGATAAAGCTCTGTCCCTGCGGATCCAATCCGCACTCTAGTCGTGGTATTTTCAGAAAAAATACCGCAGCTAAGAGGCCGCGCATTCGCCGACCGACCACCGCTACTACCCCCCACCGACGCTAAGCCCCGCCCCCCTGCGCTAAGCCCCGCCCCCGCGACCCCCCCGCGACCACCCCCCCTCCCTTCATTACACTTACCTGCACCTCCTGGCCTCCGGTGATCTTCTCCGGGCTTCCCGATCAGGTGATCTTCCATACTGCACTGGGGCCCGATCACCTGATGACCGGGCCCCACTGTACTATGGGAGACCAGCTGGCCGGAGAGGAGCCATCACCGGAGGCCCGATCACCGGTCCCTGGATTCAGGTAAGTAAAAATAAAAATGTTTAATTTTTTTTTTTTTTTTTTACAGCAATCAGCTTGTGGTCTGCTTAGACCACATAGCTGATTACTGGTACCGGCTCCCGCCTCTGCTCTCCCCGTTAGAGCCGAGTGGGAGCCCGGTAACAGGGGGAGACCCTGGATAACGCCACCTCCAGGTGGCGTTATTATCACAGGGCTTCCCCCGGTATTTTTTTACAATTTATTTTTAGTAACTATGGTCGGATCACATTTCCCATTACAATTATGGGAAATGCGATCTGCTTTACTAAAAATAAGTGATACTAGGGGTTGGAGTAGAATTTTACTAATTCTACTCCAATTGCCTTATAGTAACTACAGGTGAAACTAAAATAATGTGAAAAGGGTGTGAAAACACCATTTTTCACTTTATTTTAGTAAAAATAATGGCCCTCATTCAGAGCCGTACGCTCTGAGCAGAGCGCACGCTCTGAATGAGGGCCGGGCTCCATTTTCATGGAGCGTCCTCCTGGACGCTCGTATAGCTGTGGGTCACCACCCACAAGCTATACGAGCGTGCTTTGTGATGGCCGCGATGGTCGAGACCATCGCGACCATCGAAATTGCGAGCCGGAGCCTGCGGTTGAGGTTTTCAACCGCAAGCTCCGGAGTGATTTTGGCTCTATCAGAGCCAAAATCACTCCCACTGACATCACTAGTGATGTCAGTGGGCCGGCTTCTGACGGGAGGCGTTCCCGTGGGAACGCCCTCGTCAGGGAAGCACGCCCCCGGCACGCCCACCAAAGGGGGCGTGCTGTCAATCAACATTGACAGCACGCCCCCTTTGATCGGACACAACGAGCGAAGGACTTTCCTTCGCTCGTCGCGTCTGGCGCATGCGCACGACGGAGCTCCCTCCGTCGTGCGCATGCTCAGTGCATAACATCGACCCACTTGCGAGCGGACAGCCGCTCGCGAGTGGGTCTGAATCAGGCCCAATGTTAATAAATAGAGCCCTTAGTGATAAACACATTTTACACGCCTTCAGAGATGGTAGGACACCCCTCCAGGATCACATTACACAGAATGTACGGGTCTCGGCACATTCGTAACACTGTAATACCAAGATTAAGATGTACTTTGCTAAATAATAATGGCTCATTCACAAATGGCTCAGTGTACATTCATTAAGAATATATCATGGAAACTTTTAGAAGACAATTATGAATCCCATCCTCTTTCTGGGTTCCAGTTACTAACAAGTTGTTGTCTATAAAAGTTATTTTCTGTGATATTTAACAGATTCATGTATTTTTTATAGCTGATAGCGCTGTTTTTAAGCAACATCAGTACTTTGCCCCCACATATCAGATAGCTAGAGAATGTTATTTATCAATGAGCGCAATTTGTGAAATAGCACTCGTCTACTTTAATTCCATTCGTCACCTCACAGCCGCTGATAAACATTGTAATAACGGAGGTGTGTGTCCAGCACTCTCCTCCCCGGCACCTCCAAGTATGCCCAGCATGCAGTGCGGCTCCCGGGTTTCTATGGAAACACCCGCGGCTGTGTATTGCATGCTGTTAAGCCAGCCTGACGTGGATTTCTAAAATGGCTCCCACGGCGTCCAAGGGCTGACACAGCACATGTCCAATAACATTCTCAACAGTGCGCATGTCCCAGACTCAGGTTAGTGAAGAAAATATATATATCGTCAGTGCTATATACATATGTAAAATAGCGCTGCCATGACTCACTAGCGCTCGCACCGAACCGGAGTTTTTTTAAATATTGATTGCCAAATGAAAAATACCACGCTGAGGGATAAAGATAATTATCACTTTGCTACATACTCGTTTGTAAATGGAGCCCTCTGTGCTCTATTCATTATCACTTAATTCTACAAAAGGAGGTTAAAAAATACACATTTTCACCTGCGTTTGCAAAAATTAAGTTTTGAGCC
Source organism: Taudactylus pleione (assembly GCA_031769625.1). Lineage (NCBI taxonomy): Eukaryota > Metazoa > Chordata > Amphibia > Anura > Myobatrachidae > Taudactylus > Taudactylus pleione. The sequence continues at coordinate 81,207 of JAUIMM010000319.1, read as the reverse complement.
ATTCATCAAAAAGGTAACGCAGGAGATATCATATCTCCTGCTTACCATTCTCTCCTGGAATGGTCTGCTGTCCACATACACTAGTATCACAGATATCTCCTGCTTACCTTCCTCTCCTGGAATGGCCCGCTGTCCCCATACACTAGTATCACAGATATCTCCTACTTACCTTTCTCTTCCGGAACGTCCTGCTGTCCCCATACACTAGTATCAGAGATATCTCCTGCTTACCTTTCTATCCCGGAATAGCCCGCTGCCCCCATACACTAGTATCATAGATATCTCCTGCTTACCTTTTTCTACCAGAATGGCCCGCTGTCCTCATACACTAGTATCACATATATATCCTGCTTACCTTTCTTTCCCGGAATTGCCCGCTATCCCCATACACTAGTATCACAGATATCTCCTGCTTACCTTCCTCTCCCGGAATGGCCTGATGTCCCCATACACTAGTATCACAGATATCTCCTGCTTACCTTCCTCTCCCGGAATGGTCCACTGTCTCCATACACTAGTATCACAGATATCTCCTGCTTACCTTCCTCTCCCGGAATGGTCCACTGTCTCCATACACTAGTATTACAGATATCTCCTGCTTAACTTCCTCTCCCGGAATGGTCCGCTGTCTCCATACCTTAGTATCACAGATATCTCCTGCTTACCTTCCTCTCCCGGAATGGCCATTGTCTCCATACACTAGTATCACAGATATCTCCTGCTTACCTTTCTCTTTCCATGTGTCCCGCTGTCCCCATACACTAGTATCACAGATATGTCCTGCTTACCTTTCTCTGTCAATGAGTCCTGCTGTCCCCATACACTAGTATGGGAACAGGAATTCATCAAGCTCTAAAAATACAATATTTTCGGAGCTTGACTGTGGGAGCATTTGCCATCTTCAGATGGAAGTGTTCATCCAAATCTTTCCAGTGGAAGGCCCAGTACACACTCCCTGAGTCAATGTTCTATCCAGCATACACCAGTGGGCGGTCCGACCGGCTCCTCAACCACCTAGTATGTCCTCTAGGGTCCAATGTTGCCACTCCCTGGGTCAACGTTTTGCCCGGCGCACTCCACCGTGAGGTCCGACTGGGACCCCAACCACTCCATTAGGCATCCCAGACCAATTGCCACCCCTCTGTGAAGTTTTCATCCAAATCCATCCAGTGGAAGCCCAGAATAGGCTCCCCATGTCAAAGTTCTGCCCAGCCTCCCCGATGCAGTGTACTCCAATGGGAGGTCCGACCGAAACCTCAACCCCCTAGTATGTCTTCTGTGATCCAATCTTAACACTCTGTGAAGTTTTCATCCAATTGAAGGCTTAGAACAGGCACCCCAGGTCAAAGTTCTATCCAGCATACACCAACGGGAGGTCCGACTGGGACCCTAACCTCCTTAAAACCTGGCCGGGATCCAATTGGACGACCTTGCGTTGGTTTCATCCCAATCGGTGCAGGTGTGTCTGAATGCATAATCAGAAAGACAATCAAACAAACAGACGAATGAATTGTGGCATTGTCACTATGTGGTCTAATAACTGTTACTTTTTTGGATACTACATAACTATGTAAGATTTGGCAGCTTTACCTTGAGAGCTGTGGAAAATATTCCCCCTAAACAAACTTCTTCTATTATTTATATAGTAGTTATGTAACTACAGCAACTAAATTAGAATCTTCCTCCTTTGAACTATAATGTCTAATGAAAGTTGTATTTTATTTGCATTTATGAGTTCCAATCCCTTGAGTAACCTACAGTATTTTACAAGTATTGGAAGAGTCCTTGTTACAGGATGACGATAACAGAACAAAACCATTAATAAGATGCTTTACTATTTGAATAAATAATTTTAATGTAAAAGTCTTTGACATTTCCTTTCAGATTTCAATACATTTATTTCAACTCTACTTTAACAACAGCTTATGTGGATTTCAAATCCTACCCTTGGACTTTCAGCCACACTCCATATGCCTTTGTTCAGCAAGCCAGTTCAGGCCTGCACACATCAGCAAAGACCGCCCCCCCTCAAAAAAAAAAACGTACGTTACCCTTTCCCAGGGCAGCTGAGTATCACCAGGGCAGCTGAGTATCACCAGGGCAGCTGAGTATCGCTTTGCAATATTCTTTTGTTACATAACAAGAAGCAGATTAGACGTAGACCCGAGACGGGTCTCACAATAATATAGGATCAATATTTCTGTGGGGACAATTAATGGACAGGTCGTAAAAGCTCATGTGTCAGACCGATTATGGGGCCTATGAAATACATTCACGTCAAGAACATAGATCATCCAGGACAATATTGTGGGAACAGTTCTTGCAGGAAATTATGTAGAAGGTGCATTGATGTATGAGAGAGGGAGACAAGGCTTGATTTATGGCTTCACACCTAAACACGAGGCATTTTATATAATGAAAGGTGGCTTACAGTACTTTACCCTGGCAGGAATCCTCATGGGCTCATCCAAGTGGGAAGCTAAAAGCTGTTATAACTTCATTTACAGAGATTCTTATAAAATTGTGTTACAATTGGACCACCCAACCCTGAAATTATGGCTTATTATGACAAACAGAGCTATATGTAATACTGACAACAAATTGATAAGGTATTTGCAATTTTTTTTATTTTTGCACAGGTAAACCCAGCAATCTGCCATCAAATAGATTTAATACATTTTTTGTTTACAACGCGTTTCATAACCTCACTTGACGTTGTGAGATGTCTGATTTCTCTTGCTCTTGTAGACTATGCACGGTGAAGACAGCAGTTTTGGGTGGTGAACCAGCTTGTGATCATGACCATGTAGCCATGCATTGATAGTCTGTAGCCTAATGCATGTTGGTTCAGATCAAAAAAGGGACTCATTGTGAGTTGCACACTAGTCGCAAAGTGCACTGCTCTACACTATGTAGCCAAAAGTAATTGGACACTGACAGCAAATAGATGAATGAGATGTTATTGATGTCAGTACTTTATAGGTCCACCACGTGCAGTGATTACTGCAGACACCCTTCTTGGCAAACTGTCCAAAAGTCCCTGGACAGCAGCAGGCGGTATGTTCTGCCATTCTGCCTTATGTACAGTGACCAACTGTGACACTGAGGAAGGTAGAGTCGGCCTAGAATGCACCTGTCACTCCAATTCATCCCAGAGGTTCTCAATGTGGTGAAGATCTTGACTCTGAGCTGGCCAGTCCATCCAGGTTACCGAATGTTCTGTATACCAGTTCAGCATCGCCCGGGAAACATGACAGGTGGCATTGTCGTCCTGATAAAACACATTTGTTGTTTCAGTAGAACTGCAAGTGCATGGACCTCCCTACCAAGTGTTCTTGTTGAAATCTCCACCTTAGTGGCCATTTAGAACAATGTGCAATGGTACGCATGGTGTGCACTTCACTTGCGCGGGGGTGTCCAATCACTTTTGCCTTCATAGTGCAGCAGATCTCAGCTTACTGCACATGCACCAAAGAAAGACATTGGCTTCCGTGTATGTGCTGGATCAGATATTCCCACATGGACGGAGAACGCTAGCAAGTACGGATTGATCCACCCATCGATGGACCACACTAACTGTGAAATGCGTGTTTCTGGGAGCGGACCATATAATCACACCGAACTTTTCCGTCTCGTGGGGTGTCGTGGGTGTGTCGCCAACTTCCATGCTGAATTACAGAATGCAAACGGCAATGGGACGTCTGTTTCAGCCAGATATTTTGCACCAAGCATGGCGCTGGTGTACTGTAAGCCCAGATACTAATGATGTCAGCTGCGGACATAAGTACAGTGGGAGGGACAGGCTTACACAGACATTCCAATACAAAGGCTGGTTCACGCATTACTAATCCATCCAACTCAGAATCAGCCCCAAGGTGGCTGCTTCGTCTGGGTTTCATTAAGGGAGAGCAAAATAATGAAGACATAGGGCCTGATTCAGACCCACTCGCAAGCGGCTGTCCGCTCGTAAGTGGGTCGATGTTGTGCTCTGCGCATGCGCACGACGGCGGGAGCTCCGTCGTGCGCATGCTCCAGACGCGACGAGCGAAGGACTTTCCTTCGCTCGTTGTGTCTGATCAAAGGGGGCGTGCTGTCGATGTTGATTGACAGCACGCCCCCTTCGGTGGGCGTGCCGGGGGCGTGCCTCCCTGATGGGGGCATTCCCACGGGAACGCCTCCCGTCAGAAGCCGGCCCACTGACATCACTAGTGATGTCAGTGGGAGTGATTTTGGCTCTGAAAGAGCCAAAATCACTCCGGGGCTTGCGGTTGAAAACCTCAACCGCAGGCTCCGGCTCGCAGTTTCGATGGTCGCGATGGTCACGACCATCGCGGCCATCAACACCCACAGCTATACGAGCGTCCAGGAGGACGCTCCATTTTTATGGAGGGCGGCCCTCATTCAGAGCGTGCGCTCTGCTCAGAGCGTACGGCTCTGAATGAGGGCCATAGTTCGGGCATTTTCTGTGACACGCGCGAGTTTTGCTAAAGCAAAATGGCAGCGTTTATGGCGGAGCTGATGTGCTCGCTGGCTAGAGGGTTAGACGGGATAGGGATGTTCCATTTTATGTGTGTAGATGGCACACGGGGGGAGGGGGGAGTTCCAGTCCGAATGTCAACATGGATGTCATGTAAAATGTCTACATCCACTAATGTCAACATGGCCAAAATGGTGACATGTTCATAATGTCAACATGTTTGGGGGAATTCAATTAGCCACAAAATCGTTCCCCACGGGACTATTCAATTAGCCCCAAAGGCAGCCAGCAGAACCCGAAAAGAAATTCCAGATAGATAGTCTGTTAATGGGTGTCGCAACTATGTTAACACATAGGTCCGGGAACTTAACCTGGATTCTATGTGTTAACGGTCATTACCAGGGTAATTTAACAGGGGAGAAAAGGGGGCTCTAATTGAATAGCCCCAGGTGTTAAAGCCCATTTTCACACCCATTATTTTACCAGGGATAATTGAATTCCCCCCTTTGTATGTCGACACCAAAATGTCAACATTACATTTTTGTGTTATTTTTTAGGGTTATGAATAGGGTTAGGTTTAAGGTTAGTTTTAGGGTTAGAGTTAGGATTAGGGTTATGTTTAAGGTTAGGTTTGGGTTCAGGGTTAGGTTAAAGGTTAGGTTTAGGGTTAGGATTGGGTTTAGGGATTAGGGTTATGTATAGAGTTAGGTTTAAGGTTGGGTTTAGGGTTAGGTTTGAGGTAAGGGTTAGGGTTGGGTTTAGGGTTAGGCTTAGGTTTATGGTTAGGTTTAGGGTTAGGATTGAGTTTAGGTTTGGTTTATGGTTAGGTTTAGGGTTAGGATTGGGTTTAGGGTTAGGTTTGGTTTATAGTTAGGGTTAGGGTTGGATTTAGGGTTAGGCTAAGGTTTAGGGTTAGTCTTAGGTTTATGGTTAGGTGTAGGGTTATTTTTAGGGTTAGGTTTAAGGTTAGGGTTATTTTTAGGTTTTGGTTAAATTATGCAAAAGCTGAATGTCGACATTCTGGTTGTCAACATGTTAAAAGTCAACATTATGAACATGTCAACATTTTCCCTATTGGCCTAACATCCATGTCAACATTTAGACTGTAGACATTTATAACCTATTGTCAATTTTGGTGTTGACATTCTGAATGTCAAAATTTCATACCACACCCCACAACGGAGCCTACATTTGTACAGTAATAAAGAGAGGAATGTAACACACCTGTCACTCAGAGGATTGTATTTGTGGTACCTCTATGTCATAATCCATCAACTTTGTTATCCAGACAGATGTTCTTATGCTCATTGTCTCCAGAGAGAACAACAGATAAGCTTTGGTCTGTATGAAGAATACACAGCTGATGTGTGGGGAATGCAGGCAGGCAAATCACTCTGGAGGACAAGGTTCTCTGAAGGCATCCCATCAGATCATCCCATCAGATTGCTGAAGGCATCCCATCAGATCACTGAGGGCGTCCCATCAGATCATCCCATCAGATCACTGAAGGCATCCCATCAGATCATCGTATCAGATCACTGAGGGCGTCCCAACAGATCATCCCAACGTATCACTGAAGGCATCCCATCAGATCATCCCATCAGATCACTGAAGGCATCCCATCAGATCACTGAAGGCGTCCCACCAGATCACTGAGGGCGTCCCAACAGATCATACCATCAGATCACTGAAGGCATCCCATCAGATCATCCCATCAGATCACTGAAGGCATCCCATCAGATCACTGAAGGCATCCCATCAGATCACTGAAGGCGTCCCACCAGATCACTGAGGGCGTCCCAACAGATCATCCCATCAGATCACTGAAGGCATCCCTTCAGATCACTGAAAGCATCCTATCAGATCACGGAAGGCATCCCACCAGATCACTGAAGGCATCCTATCAGATCACTATAAGCACCCCATCAGATCACTGAAAGGACCCCATTAGATCACTGGAAACTGAGAAACATTTCCATAGAGTATCATTATAGAAGATACGCTTATATGCCCATAGACAAGGAAATACAACCTCAAAAATATAAATGAAATACACACACTTTGTACATGGCGATAACTGTATGGCTCTCCCACAGTGAATAAAGCATTTGTAATCTAACTGCATCTCCACCATCTTCACACCGGAGTAATGTTATTTAGATGTCTTCCCTATAGCCAAAAAAATCTGAATATGTTTTTGTAAAAGCAGCAAGTGTCCAGGAGTTACAAACCTGCCCCAACAAACCTGAATATCAATGGTGCTATACCTAAAATTCAGTAGACAAAACCATAGGGCTGTAAACACAATACTACAATTTAGAAATATCTCTTTGAAATGTATTTATATAAAAAACACTTTTCACAGTACACATTACATCATAGTTAGCTGCAGACGTTCCACTCTCAAGCTATAAGACTTTTCCACCCCCAAGGTTCAGAGTTTGATTGTGTATCCTTATAAACAGCCACTTTACCATACATGTTTCATTTCCTTGCGATACTTCATCAGGGTTTGACTCAATGCTCAGTACATTATTGAAAGAGGATGATATAATCACCAATGATTCTCCACAGATTGGAGTGTTTTTCAATACTAGAAAAAAATTCCCACCTCTATATAGCTGTGTTTTCAACTTGAACCCATCCAATGCAATAACGGAGAAACGGATCTCACACCTGGTAACTCTACCACATGCCACTGTGTTCAAAGCTGTGACTCTGCAAGCTCTAGGAAAAGAGGTGTTATCACATACCAAAGGCAGCACAGCTAGTTGAGTGCCAGGGATAGAAGCCAATTGTTTATATACATTTTTTATATACATATTTCGTGGTCACACTTTCTATGGCACCCCAATTTCTCATAAGTGAGTCAAATCTTGACAGACTATTGACCAGGTACTCATTAACTGATATGCTTGGCGTAAATAAATAAAAATAATAAAAAAATAATTATTTTTATATATATATATATATATATATATATATATATATATATTGGCACCGAAAGTGGTATTCAGGGATAGATAGCAGAGGTTACCAATCTTGTGATAACATGTTTAAATACTTTATTTTATTGTCCTCAGGATACTGTATGTCTGTATTTTCGTCTGTATGTATTGTGATAGGATCACTGGTAAAGTGGTCTGTGGCAGGTACATTTGTCCCAGATTCCTGTCTTATGTGTTTTAAACCCCCAGGAGAAAGTCTGCAGTGTAGCAGGCTTGAGTCTCGGCTTTTTGAAAAGCCGGTTTGGGACCTGGGGGTTGTGGGCGAGAGGAGAGGGAGGGCTCCACCCACGGCCACTCCAGGTTTTGGGCCTTGCAGCCTGGTAACAGGCTTGTTAGGGTTTCCACCTGAGAGTGGCCAATATAAGCCTAGTGTGTTTAGGGCTGAGTGTCTCACCTGGGAGAGCAGGCAGGGAGTTTGCTCAGAGACACTTGAAATACCTATCTGTGAGTATTGTGCTGTGCCTTTGTTGCTGGTGAGGGCATTAGGCCCTGCCAGGTTCTGGTAGTGAGGGAACCACCTGTAAAGTTAGAACCCAGCCAGGGCTAGGATTTATGTTTATGGTTTCTTTTTGTTGTTTCTGTTTTGCACAATAAAGACTGGCGCCGACCAGCTTGTACTCGAATCCAGACTGGTGTACTGTTTCCCAGCTGCTGTGTGTGTAAGGAAGGAGACCTCTACCCAGGAGAGGGACCCCTAATCTGACTGTGTCACAATTTGGTGGAGAATGCGGGCACCCACACACATTGAAGTTGAAGCGAGAGGAAAACTTTCCGTTTAAAAATTAAAGGGACAGACACCCAATTTGTGAGTGTGGAAATAACACTGTGTCCTTCGAGTCCCATAGAGGAGGCGTCAGCCAATGCTCAGAGAGGCAAGGTTCAGCTTCCAACCTACACCCCAGGACAAAATGGAGGAAATTATTAAGGCCTTGCTCCAAGCTACAGCAGCTCAGCAGGAAGCTACAGCAGCTCAGCAGAAGACTAACAAACTTCAGCAGCAATCCGCCAGGCAACAACAGATTTCCATCGCGGAAAACAGCCAGGCCATAAAAGAGGTGATACAGCACCTGGTCGCCCGGCCCAGAGATGTTAATACTGGTCCTCCCACCACCACTCACTCCGTACGAGCCAGTCACTTCCTCCAAAAGATGACTTTGGGCGATGATGTGGAGGCCTATCTCACCGCATTTGAAAGAACGGCCGAAAGGGAGAGTTGGCCCAAGGAGCAGTGGGCAAGTCTGGTGGCACCTTTTTTGTCTGGGGAGCCACAAAAGGCCTATTTCGACTTATGCCTGGCTGATGCCAAGGACTATAAAAAACTAAAACAGGAGATCCTAACTCGCTTGGGAGTCACCACCTTTGTTCATGCCCAACGGGTCCACCGCTGGGAGTTCCATATGGACAAGCCTCCACGTTCACAGATGCATGACCTCGTCCATCTGTCCTCAAAATGGCTACAGCCCGAGACGCTGACGGGACCACTGATCGTGGAAAGGGTCGTGATGGACCGGTACCTGCGATCGTTACCTGCGACTCTGCGCAAGTGGGTGAGCCATGCAGACCCTAAGTCCGCGGACCAGTTGGTCGAGCTGGTGGAGAGGTACGTGGCGGCTGAGGAGCTGATGAGTATGCCCCACCGAGCCCCGATGGCGCACCGGCGAACTCCCACAGACACTGGTAAGACTGTTCCAGGGGAGAAGGGTGCTGGGCGGTGGAATGTACCTAAGACTGAGGGTGTAGAACCTGGAGACAGGCCTGCCAGGCCAGGAAGGTTCTGGCCCCGTAAACGACTAGACATTAATATGACTCAGTGTTTCCGATGTGGTGGCTTCGGCCATATTGCCGCTAATTGTTCACTTACAACTGAACCTATGCAATGTGATACTGCTCATGTCTACCGCAGGAGGTCTTTCTTTGCACAGACAGCCTGTACGGCTGACCGGCAGGCTGAGACTGATAAGCATATGTGTGTACTCACTGTAGATGGCAACCGAGTAGAGGCACTGTTAGACTCTGGTAGCTTGGTGACACTGATGAAAGCTGAGCTGGTGAACCCCTTGAGGCATAAGGGGAAAACTGTTGGTGTGACCTGCATACATGGGGATTCTCGATATTATGTTACTGCCGAGGTGAACATCGAGACACCATGTGGCTCTGCTATAGTTTCTGTGGGTTTGGTGCATGGTCTGGTGTACGATGCAATATTGGGGAGAGACTTTGCTCACTTCTGGAAGTTGTGGGAAAGCCGTTTTGTTCCAGAAGTGAACAACCCCGATCCATTTGAGAAGGTTGTCGATGTAGTGGAGGAGGGAGTTTCTTCTGAGTCAGAGTTATTCCCTTTTTCTACTATGATTGGCAAACTAGAGAATGCGGAGCGTGACGGTGGCCCACCAACTGATGTGCCTCCCATTGAGGTGGGAAGTGTTGTTGGACCAGGTGATCGTCTGCCTGATTTAGAGGTCAGAAGAGAGGTCTTTGCCGTGGAGCAGTTGAATGACCCTACTTTGGTAAAAGCCAGGGAGAATGTAAAAGTAGTTGATGGTAAACCCGTAGACCCTGATAGTCCTTTGTCCTATCCCCACATGGCAATGTGTCAGGATTTGTTATATCAGGTGACTAAGAAGGGGGAAGATGTTGTGGAACAACTAATAGTTCCCAAAGCTTACAGAAGAACAGTGTTGGATCTGGCCCATGGTCATATAAAGGCAGGCCATCTAGGGGTAGAGAAAACCACTGAGCGAATAATGCAGAGGTTTTTCTGGCCTGGGCTCCATAAAGAGGTATCTGACTTTTGCGCATCCTGCCCTGAGTGTCAGTATCATGCTCCCAGACCACATTTTAAAAGTCCACTAGTCCCATTGCCTATTATAGAGGTGCCGTTTGAAAGAATAGCGATGGATTTGGTTGGACCTTTAATGAAGTCTGCCAGGGGATACCAGTATATTCTGGTCATAATGCATTACGCTACTAGGTACCCGGAAGTGATACCGTTGCGCAATACATCAACCAAGACCATTGCCAGAGAGCTAGTTCATGTCTTTAGCAGGCTGGGTATACCTAAGGAGATTCTAACTGACCAGGGTACACCGTTTATGTCAAAAGTCATGAAAGAGTAATGCCGCCTGTTCAAAATTGAACAGTTAAGAACTTCGGTTTATCACCCCCAAACCGATGGGCTGGTCGAGAGGTTTAACAAGACGTTAAAACACATGCTTAGGAAAGTGGTCGACAAGGATGGTAGGGATTGGGATTACTTATTGCCGTATTTATTGTTGGCCATAAGGGAGGTTCCCCAGTCCTCCACCAGGTTTTCACCCTTCGACTTGTTGTATGGGAGACACCCAAGGGGGTTACTAGACATTGCCAAAGAGACATGGGAGGGGCAGTCTAGTCCTTACAAAATGGTGATTGAGCATGTTTCTCAAATGCAGGAGAGAATTGCTGCGGTAGTGCCGATAGTGAGAGAGCACCTGGAACAGGCTCAACAGGCACAGCAGAGGGTATACAACCGCAATGCTCGGTTATGCAGCTTTGCTCCTGGGGACAGAGTGTTAGTGTTGGTTCCCACTGTGGAAAATAAACTTTTGACTAAATGGCAAGGGCCCTTTGAAATCTTAGAAAGAGTGGGACAGGTCAATTACAAGTTTACCAGCCGGGGAAAAGAAAGCCGGAACAGATATACCATATAAATCTGTTAAAGCCCTGGAAAGATAGAACGGTACTGTCGGCCGTCCGAGCCCCTCCAGTAAATCCAGGGCCCTTAGTTCCCGAAGTGACAGTGGAAAAAACTCTGTCGGCAATTCAACAACAAGAGGTCAAGGAGTTTCTGATCAGAAATAGGGTGCTGTTCTCTGACGTACCTGGGAAAACCTCGGTCATTAAACATGACATAATCACTGACCCAGGGGTTAAAGTTAATCTAAAGCCCAATAGGTTACCAGAAGCACAAAGAGAATCGGTGTCGAAAGAAATTCAAAATATGCTAGAGTTAGGGGTTATTGAAGAATCACATAGTAAATGGTCAAGTCCCATTGTGTTGATTCCAAAGCCCGAAGGGAGTGTGCGTTTCTGCAATGACTTCCGAAAGTTGAACAGTGTTTCAAAATTCGATGCCTACCCGATGCCAAGAGTGGATGAACTGATTGAGAGACTAGGGACGGCAAGGTATTTAACCACTCTTGACCTAACCAAAGGGTATTGGCAAGTACCATTAACCGAGAGCGCCAAACAAAAGACAGCTTTTCCAGCGCCAGAGGGCTTGTTTCAGTACAAGATGTTGCCCTTCGGGCTACATGGGGCACCTGCTACCTTCCAAAGAATGATGGACAGGATTCTAAGGCCCCATAGACAGTATGCGGCTGCTTATCTGGATGATGTGGTCATTCATAGTCCTGATTGGCAGTCTCACTTACCCAGGGTACAAGCAGTGTTGGACTCCATCTATAAGGCAGGTTTGACAGCCAACCCAAAAAAGTGTTGTCTAGGCATGGAGGAAGTAAAATATCTGGGATACACCATTGGCAGAGGCCTGATAAAGCCTCAGCTCAATAAGGTTGATGCCATACAAAACTGGCCACGGCCTCTGAATAAGAAGCAGGTGAGAGCCTTCTTGGGAATTACGGGGTACTACAGGAGGTTTATACCCAACTTTGCCACCATGGCAGTCCCACTGACTGACATGACCAAAGGCAAACAAAAGTCATGGTAGAATGGAGTCCTGAGGCAGAGAAAGCTTTTCAGGAGTTGAAAGTAGCGTTGTGTTCCCAACCAGTCCTGGTGACTCCTAATTTTGACAGGGAATTCATAGTACAAACCGAGGCATCAGAAGTAGGTATAGGAGCGGTCCTGTCCCAGAACAAGGAGGGTGAGGAACACCCTATTTTCTATCTAAGCAGAAAGTTGAATGTACATGAGAGAAACTATGCCACAGTGGAGAAGGAGGCGTTGGCCATAAAGTGGGCGTTAGAGGCTCTCAGGTACTACTTGGTTGGAAGAAAGTTCAAATTGATCACTGATCATGCCCCTTTGAAGTGGATATCCGAAAATAAGGACAGTAATGCGAGAATTACGAGATGGTTCTTGGCGTTACAAACTTTTAAATTTTCAGTGGAACACAGGCCAGGAAGCCAGCTGGCCAATGCAGACGCGTTGTCACGCGTTCATTGTTTGGGGGCTTCAGTTGTTCCGCCCCACAGGTCGAAACAAAGGGGGGGGATATGTGATAGGATCACTGGTAAAGTGGTCTGTGGCAGGTACATTTGTCCCAGATTCCTGTCTTACGTGTTTTAAACCCCCAGGAGAAAGTCTGCAGTGTAGCATGCTTGAGTCTCGGCTTTTTGAAAAGCCGGTTTGGGACCTGGGGGTTGTGGGTGAGAGGAGAGGGAGGGCTCCACCCACGGCCACTCCAGGTTTTGGGCCTTGCAGCCTGGTAACAGGCTTGTTAGGGTTTCCACCTGAGAGTGGCCAATATAAGCCTAGTGTGTTTAGGGCTGAGTGTCTCACCTGGGAGAGCAGGCAGGGAGTTTGCTCAGAGACACTTGAAATACCTATCTGTGAGTATTGTGCTGTGCCTTTGTTGCTGGTGAGGGCATTAGGCCCTGCCAGGTTCTGGTAGTGAGGGAACCACCTGTAAAGTTAGAGCCCAGCCAGGGCTAGGATTTATGTTTATGGTTTCTTTTTGTTGTTTCTGTTTTGCACAATAAAGACTGGCACCGACCAGCTTGTACTCGAATCCAGACTGGTGTACTGTTTCCCAGCTGCTGTGTGTGTAAGGAAGGAGACCTCTACCCAGGAGAGGGACCCCTAATCTGACTGTGTCACTATTTTTACAGATGGGCCCAGCTGGTTTGTTGCTCCATACTCCATGTAGTGCGCCCTGCATCTCGCGCCACACGGTACACCTTGAGTCGCGTCTTTCAGTATTAATCGCAACGGAATGTTGCGCTGGAAAAAAAGTAATAGCGTGTAATATAACTTTTTGTCCACCAGGTGTCGCTTTTCCTAAACTACACCGCACATGCATTTTCTGTATCACCACCCGATGACTGGCTGACAGAACCTGTGATTCGGTACACTACATATATACTAATGTATCGGTTATACCGTCATAACAACATGGCAATTACGTTACCGTACAGTACTGTATGTGTATTGATTTGCGTCCCGTTCAATGAGCTTCTGCGATATTATTAAAAAGATTGGTTGTGCGAACATGCAACATGCAAATACACTGCGTGAACGTGATTGGCCCGCTTGTAAGGGATGTCCATCCGCTTCTACAGTATGGTATTCATTAGTACAAATTTTATCAGTGGAGCACTCGCCACCCAGCGGTTAAGCGGTGTATCACATGCTGTGGATTCTTTTAAATTGTAGAACGCCACATTGCGCCACAGTACAGCCATCACGCAAAGTTCTAAGGCGTGACTGAGAAGCCTGAATGTCGCACTATGAGCAACAAACTAGCTGGACCCATCTGTATGAATGTTTATCTATACTTAGAATAAAGCTGTAATAGCTGTGTCTGTAAACAGATTTTATTGGGAGAAATGTACTCTTTGGGACTGTGTATAAACAATGGACCAAAAGAAAAATTTGTCGGAATTTTTGTTTGTCTGTTCGTTCCGGCACCACGCAAAAACTACGGGATGAATTTGGATTGTGTTTTCAATATTGTATAGTTTAGTCACCTAGAAAGAAACTGAGGTATGTATTATCGGCGGTTCAAATCCCGATAGCGGAAGCCCGGCAGTGAAGATCCCAACAGGTACGTCTTTTTTCTATTTACAAACCTAACCCTGCCCCCTCCCTAACCCTAACCCTCCCTTAGGGGTGCCAAACCCTAACCTCCCCCCAAGTGCCTAACCCTAACCCCCCTCTAAGTACCTAATCCTAAACCCCTCTACCCCACAGCCTAACCCTAAGTCTCCCGGGGGGGTGCCTAACCCTAACCACCCTATGGGGGTGCCTAACCCTCCCTTCCACTAGCCTAACCCTAACCCCCTCTACCCTGCAGCCTAACCCTAAGTCTCCTGGGGGGGTGCCTAACCCCCCCTTCCCCTAGCCTAACCATAACCTCCCAGAGGGGTGCCTAACCCTAACCCCCCCCTTCCCCTAGCCTAACCCTAACCTCCCGGAGGGGTGCCTAACCCTAAGCTCCCCTCAGGGAGCCCCTAACCTAACCCTCCCCCACCACGGTTGTCCGCGCCCGGCTTAACTTCGATCAGTAAGCCGAGTGTTAGGTTCCCGGCGTAGGTCTAATGACAGGCATCAGGATTCCGATGCCTGTCATTAGACACATGTCGGGATTAGACAGTCGGGATGCCGACAGTAGGCATTTAGACCGCCGGCATCCCGACTGCATACCATATTATCTCAATGTGACATCAGGGAGTGGAGCAATAAAGGAAAAAACAGACGCTTGACACTCGGCGAGGGCAGGGTGCTAGCTCTCAAGCCAAAAATTACTAGAAGTACTGTATACAAATATAATTTTGGGAGGCAAATATACTTTTAGGGAATGTTTATGAACTATGGAGACAAAAAAAATCCAAAATCACTATATGAGGCACCGATGATGTAATGGTTAGCATTACTGCTTCAAAGCACTGAGTCGTGAGTTTGATTCCTACTAAGGCCCTGTGTGGAGTTTGTATATTCTACCTGTGCTTGCGTGGGTTTCCTCACGAGTTAGCAGCCCCAATCGTCTTTTTGTGTTAATCACTGAAGGAAGAACTGTAAATATTGTTTACAAAGACATTTTGTGATCAATGTCTACAATATAAGATATACATGACAACATTAGATGCCACTACTGTCTTGAGTTCAGCCAAAATATATATATATATATATATATATATATTAGAGATGAGCGGACCCATCCGAACTTCCAGATCCAAAAAGAGAACCGAGTTCGGCTCAGGTTTTCCCGCCTGACTCAGATCTCAAAACGAGGCAAAACATCTTACTCCCGCTGTCGGATTCTCGCAAGGTTTGTATTCTATAAAGTTCCCGGTGATTGGCGCCATTTTCACTTCGGCTGTGGATGGTGAACTGAACAGATAAAGCTGCCCAGGATAGCAGCGAAACGCGTCAGTGGTTCACCCCCTACTACAGTACCTCATGAACCTATTTATGGTGGAATTGCTTGAACCAACATTGGACCATAAGCTGCAGCATCTCTAATCGGGACTATTCATATGCTCTCTGGAAATTATTCCTTTGCCAGTGGATAAGGCTCCACTCAAGAAGCATCGCAAGACTGGTGAGGACGTATTGTTTCCATTTATACCAACCCATATGGGACACTACCCTCCAGCGATAAATTTGTGAGAAGTATCATCTCTGTGGATTGTGCCCCCACTGAAAGAAAGAGCTCTACGTTATTCAGCTACATTGTCTCATTGTGGCCCAGTGCTACAAATAGGAAACAAGCAAGACTGATTTATATGTGTACATTCTCCACCTTTCAGTTCTGAGGTTTTACAGCTATTTAATTTTTTTAATTTCCTTCTCTTTTCTTTATAACTTTGGATATAATTTTTATGCATATTTGATGTTTTTATTATCATTAAATAATTTGGATCATAAAGTATGTGTATTGTGACCATTATATCAGTGCATTTGTTTGTCTATGAATTAGAAGTTCAGCGCTGCCATCGTTCTTATAAGTGTTGTTTTTGTGTTACTGACACTGTCTGTGTCAGTGTGTTGTCCAACTTGTCCTGTCGCGGTCTGGGGCTGAAGGCTGCTGCTGTGTTGTCCATAAAGGGGCTGGGGCTGCAGTATATAAAGGGGGCTTCAGTGGATGCTGCAGCTGCTGTGTCACTTGCCCTGTCAATCAAGGGGCTGCTGCTTTGTTATACATAAGGGCTGCTGCTGTGTTGTTGTCCTGTCCAAAAAGGGGAGCTGTGTTGTGCAGGGGTGGGGGTGTTCTGTCAGTCAGGGGTGCTCTTCCCCAGTGTGAAAAATAATAAAAGCGCTTTTTTTCTTTTTGTGTGTGCGCATTAGCAGCTTAGCTGCGCTATTATTGTTTGGTGACGCTGCCGGCCAGACTGCAGTTTATCGTCCACGTATTTGTGACTCTGCAGGTGGTCTGTCCGCACTCGGCAGGGGTGCTTTGTTGTCCATAAAGGGGTGCTGTGGTGTTCATCAAGGGGCTGCTACCTCGTCCAGGGGTGCTGTAGTTAATCTTGTTGTTATACTGTTATTATTCCTAAAAAAAGTCTTGTGACACTAAAGCTGCATACACACACAATGATTTTGTTACCAACGATTTTATGAACGATTTAATGAACGATTTTCTGTCAAATTATCTGTCAGATTTTTTAAAGTGTAATGAACGATTTTTATGAACTACAAATGATTTTTGCATATTCCCTTACTGAAAATCATTCAGTTGACAAGTCTGACTGAACTACAAACTACAAACGTGAACGTGCATGAACGATAATCGTTCATCGTTTGACTCAGAAAGTGAACGATTTTTTTCAAACGATTATCGTTAAATGATATCGTTTAACGATAATCGTTAAAAAAATCGTTGCGTGTGTATACAGCTTTAGTGGTAACGCAGTGTGTTATTCTTGTCGCATTCATAAAAAATCTTGTGAGACTGTAAGTGGTAACGAAGTGTGTTATTCTTTTCTTATTTATAAAAAATCTTGTGACACGGTGGAAATTCAGTGTAATATTCACAATTTTACAATTTAATAACACAAAATTAGCAATAAAAAAATGCAACTTTTCACTTCTTTCCTCAATCTACACGCCGACTACAAGACCACAACAAAGTGCTGAATAACGTGCATAATATACAAAACATAATGACACCACAAACGCCTCAGCTGAGATTCACATAAACATATTTTCAAAAGGTGAAATTAGAGGATATGCTTTAAAAAGCTAAAACTGCGTTCTCTGATTTGGGGGCCTATTCATCAACACAAAAAAAATCGATGGAGGTAATTAGGTTTACAACTCACATGGAGTTCTACCTAATTAATGGAGGAATTCATCATTCCTCCTCTCCATAAGTATCTATTTCGAAAAACTGTCATTTTTGCGATGACAGCTTTTCAGGAAATAGATACTTTTTCCTGCCTTCTCAGACCCCCGTCTGAAGAATTTATTTATTTATTTTAAATTTTACTGTGTTCTGCCGGGAGAACACATTCAGAGCAGCAGCTGGAGCCAGAGGGGGGACCAGGGAGCGATGGAGGGAGCCGAAGTAAGACCTACTCATGCTGAAAGCAGGTATAACCCGCTGTATGCCACCTGAGAGTGGCGTATAGCAACACCATCAAATTATGAAAATACATAATTTTTGGAATTTGATAAATAGCCTAATTTTTACATCCCCATACTAATGTACTAATGTATGGGGAGTGTGGAAATTAATGCAGACGGACTAAGGACCTCATTCAGAGTCGGTAGAAGCGGCTGCACGGTCGTACAGAAAAAGGGCCCGGATATGCTAATGATGCACACGCATGTTGCGTCCCTAAGGTCGGATCGTTAGCCGACCAAGGGGTGGATGCGGTCGGATCGCTAAAAATACGCCCACTTCTCGTACGCATAGCAAGTCATCTCCGGCTACATAAGGATTAATCGCGAGCATCGTATACCATCGGAACTGGTCGTAGAGCTAAAGGTTGACCTTACCTTCTCTTAAGCTCTACGATCATGCCAGTGTAAAACCTCCCCTGTCACGTGTGCCATGACACTACTTTGTTAATTATGCACTCCCATAAAACACCGTTCGCATAATGAGGCACGCCTGCATTCGGATCTCCACTCCCCCGTTTTCAAGCACCTTCCCCTGTTACCACCCACAAACGCCTCAATCTGTCACTCAAACTACCGACCTGGCTGTGTTCAAGGAGAGAGAAATTTCTGATCGTAGCGGCTAGTTTGCGCACGCGCATTGCGACCTGTACGCATGCGCAGTTTAGCGAACATCGGCTGCGTACAGCCAAGCGGCCGCTTCGACCGACTCTGAATGAAGTCCTAAGTGTGATAATGAATACTAAAAAAACGGTAATGAAGGAAAATGTCCTTAAAACCGTTATTTTAGTGTTGATGAATAGGCCTCATAGTGTCCCTACCCATGGCCCCTCTAACCTGAATTTCAGCGAGACAGAGGGGCAACTGCATGCAACTGTATTCCAGAGTGCAGCTGCTCCTCCTGTAGCCCAGGTCAGAAGATGTGTAGGGGATGTGGTGGTATGGACTAAAATGGAGTTCACATCCACTAAAGTAGACAATGAAGTAAGTGCGGTACGTCATACTTACCTTTTGGGGTCATTCTATACATGGATCACTTGTGGCGGTTATTTCCTGGTGATAAAGATACCTTGATACGCTGTGCACTACACTGGCCGTTCAAAAGTTTGGGGTCACTTAGAAATTTCCTTATTTTTGAAAGAAAACCAGTTTTTTTCAATGAAGATAACATTAAATTAATCAGAAATGCACTCTATACATTGTTAATGTGGTATATGACTATACTAGCTGCAAACGTCTGGTTTATAAAGGACTATCTACATAGGTGTATAGAGGCCCAATTCCAGCAACCATCACTCCAGTGTTTTAATGGTACATTGTGTTTGCTAAGCGCGTTAGAAGACTAATGGATGATTAGAAAACCCTTCTACAATTATGTTAGCACAGCTGAAAACGGGTTTGCTCATTAGAGAAGCTATAAAACTGGCCTTCCTTTGAGCTAGTTGAGTATCTGGAGCATCACATTTGTGGATTCCATTATACTCTCCAAATGGCCAGAAAAAGAGAACTTTCATGTGAAACTCGACAGTCTATTCTTGTTCTTAGAAATGAAGGCTATTCCATGCGAGAAATTGCCAAGAAACTGAACATTTCCTACAAAGGTTTGTACTACTCCCTTCAGAGAACAGCACAAACAGACTCTAACCAGAGCAGAAAGATAAGTGGGAGGCCCCGGTGCACAACTGTGCAAGAAGACAAGTACATTGGAGTCTCTAGTTTGAGAAATAGTGAAGAGGAGATTCTGGGATGCTGGCCTTCTAGGCAGAGTGGCAAAGAAAAAGCCATATCTGAGACTGGCCAATAAAAGGAAAAGATTATTTTATGGGCAAAAGAACACAGACATTGGATAGAGGAAGATTGGAAAAAAGTGTTATGGACAGACGAATCGAAGTTTGAGGTGTCTGGATCACACAGAAGAACAGAGACGCAGAACAAGTGAAAAGATGCTGGAAGAGTGTCTGACGCTATCTGACAAGCATGGTGGTGGTAATGTGATGGTCTGGGGCTGCTTTGGTGCTGGTAAAGTCAGAGATTTGTACAAGGTAAAAGGGATTTTGAATAAGGAAGGCTATCACTCCATTTTGCAACGCCATGCCATACCCTGTGGACAGTGCTTGATTGGAGCCAATTTCCACCTCCAACAGGACAATGACCCAAAGCACACCTCCAAATTATGCAAGAACTATTTAGGGAAGAAGCAGGCAGCTGGTATTCTGTCTGTAATGGAGTGACCAGCGCAGTCACCAGATCTCAACCCCATTGAGCTGTTGTGGGAGCAGCTTGACCGTATGGTACGCAAGAAGTGCCCATCAAGCCAATCCAACATGTGGGAGGTGCTTCAGGAAGCGTGGGGTGACATTTCTTCAGATTACCTCAACAAATTAACAGCTAGAATGCCAAAGGTCTGCAATGCTGTAATTGCTGCAAAAGGAACATTCTTTGACGAAAGCAAAGTCTGAAGGACAAAATTATTATTCCAAATAAAAATCATTATTTCTAACCTTGCCAATGTCTTGACTATATGTTCTATTCATTCTGTAACTCATTTGATAAATAAAAGTCAGTTTTCAAGTAAAACACAAAATTGTCTGGGTGACCCCAAACTTTTGAACGGTAGTGTACATTTAGAAGTGTGAGTTATGGTATGCTGATTATTACTCACCGGTGGTCAGGGTGGATAAAGAGGATTAACACAGAAGAAAAACTGTACTACACATATATACATTTGTTTCTTTTACATGAACTCCTCATACCTGAGTTGAGAAGAATAAGAGGAAGGATCGATCTTGATACACGTGTCATCCTCAATAGAAGGGATGTATTAATATGTATTAATATATATGTATTGTTTATAGAGCGCCAACCTTATAAGTCCCATGTTTTTCAGTTTGATATATTGTGCAAAACTTTAGTGAAAGTTTTTTTGGTGAATCTAAGCTAGGCAGTCTCTTTGTGCGGGGATCTACTTTCTTTATTTAGAGTAATTATACAGTATGTGCCTGCTGAGTGGCGAAAATGTACAGAATTTTTTCGGGCCATAGAGAGCATTTCCTGCATGACCCTGTCATTTTTTTTTAAATAATTGCATTACCAAGTCAATTGCGTGAGCAAAACATGGGACGTGTTGGAATTCACCCTGCTGTAAAGCTCTCGCAATATTGGTGGCATTGTCAGAAATCACAAATCCTGAGTAGAGTCCAAGCGGGGTAAGCCATTTTGCAATGACTTCCCTGAGTTTTTCTAAAATGTTGTCAGCGGTATGCCTCTTAGTGAAACCGAATAGCCTGCCTCTGAATGTGCTTTTGTTTCTTAGATGTTGCTGCTGTTGGTGCCGCTGAAGGCAATGCACCCACCCAGTGGGCTTTTACAGTCATGTAATCTTGCGTTTGCTCTGTTCCGCTTGTCCACATATCTGTGCTTAAGTGGACAGTGGGTACAACGGCATTTTGGAGGACACTAATTAAGTTTTTTATTAACGTCCCTGTACAGGATGGGTATTGTTTTTCTAATGAATTGGAATCTAGATGGGATTTGGTAGCGGGGACACAGGACCTCAATTAACTGTCTAAAACCCATTGCATTATTGATGGATATTGGACGCACATCTAAAACCAACATAGATGTTATGAAGTCAGTGATCCCCTGTGCAACAGGGTGACTGCTGTCATCTTTGATCCCCTTTGTAAAGTATTGTTAAACAGTCAATTGTTTTTAAAGTACTTTTAGTAGTCTTCCTGGTCCCCTTCTGGAATGAAAATCCACTCCCAGGAGCAGCAGGCATAGCGCTCAAGGATTCTTCTGGGGGCAAAGACTGATGTGAATGATTTAAATATTTTTTGTAAATGCCTTTCTTCCTCCCCTCCTCCCGCATAAATTTGCTTCAGAATCAAAAATTTGAATTACATTTACTACTAATCAAATCTTCCTTTCCCTGCCTTCAACTACATACATACTCCAACTACCTCAGGCCTCTTGAATAATAAAAAAAATTGTTTCCTGATGTGCCATGTTGGAAGTTGAACTGCCACTGCTGCTGCAATCTTTGACATGCGGTTGCTGAATGCCAAAAATTTCCAGGAATGTTTATGGCCACAGACAGCATCTCATGCATGCCCCTTTAATTTTACAAAATATTCTGAACCACCAAGTTGAATTTGTGGGCAAAACATGGGACATATTGTTCACCCATGATCTCCCCTCATCCCTCGTAAATTTGCTTCGGAATAAAAAAAATTAATTAAATGTACTACCAATCAACCCTTCCTGTCCCTGCCATCAACTACATACATACTCCAACTCCCTCAGGCCTCTTGATTAATGAAAACATATGTTTCCTTATGTGTCATGTTGGAAGTTGAACTGTCACGTGTTTGTGCCACCCACTGCTGCCGCTTAGCTTAGTCAGCCAGATAGCTTAGTGCAAACAATATTGTGAGCTGTGAGGTGGTCAAAATTGACTGGAAATTAATGTTATTGGTGTTAATAATACTGTAGGAACAAAAAAAAATTCCCAAATTATATGACTTAAAAAAAAAAAACAGGGGGAGATATAGATCTAAAACCAAAACATGGGGGTCGACGCACATCCCTAATATATATATGTATATATATATATATATACACATATATATATATATATTTCAAACAATTAACACTTGTGCTTAGCGACTAGAGCTAGAGACAAGTCTGAACTCATCTGTGGATGGAAATATGCCAGTACCTAATGAGTATGTAAATAGATGCTGGGAAGTAGGGCGTTAATTAATTGGTGAGGGGCTACAGGCTGAGATTTCTAATCAGGGGTCCCAGGGTATTTAGCTACACCACTGCCATTGATGTTGGTCTATTGCTTACCTGGAAAATGATGATGATGATGAAGATGATGATAAGTTTCTTTATATATAAAATAAAGCATACTAGCCAACTCTCCCTCATTGTCAGGGAGACTCCCTGAAATAACAGCAATCTCCCTGTCTCCCTCAAGAGTCTAGCAATCTCCCTCAATGCATCTTACACCTATTATGAAGATTTTATATATAAAAAAATCAACAACAGATATATACTGTGGCAGTATCACCAGAGGTGGCACTGGTGAGCAGCTGATTATGTGTGGGGCAGGACAGATCCGCCCACACAGAGTAGAAAAGCAATGTGGGAAGATGCCTAATGGCTGTCTTGTGGAGAGAGCTCAGGTGTGGGCTGAGGAGAAGGCAGACCAGTCAGGCTGCTGCTGGAAACAGTCTATGTGGGACTGTGGCAGCCAGAGAGCCCAGTGAAGCTAAGCGAGCCATTGGGGGCCAGGAGGCCTGTGTCTAGACCTTGCAGGAGGCAAGGGGGGACCATAAACCTCTCAGACTGTGTGACATTGAAGCAGAGGGGCTGCAGGCTGAGGAAGCCAGGACCTACTGTATACCTGGAGGATACAGGGAAGGCACAGAGACTGTGAGAGACTTTATTGGCAGATTAGCTGCACCCTTATAGAGAGGGTTCAAGAAGTGAGCTAGACACCCTAAATAAGGGCAAGGTTGTTTATTATTTTCTGTTTGCTTCCTGACTTTCCATGCTGGAAAGTAAAGCATCATTTATTTACTTGAAAGCTGTGTGTGGACCCTCATTAAGCACCTAAACACTGCACCAATCCACCCTCTGCCGAGCTAATTACCCCCAAGATATCACAATACATTGAAATGGGAGGATTAGTATGGTTATAAGGCACAATGATCACTATGGCTACATGCATTTTCTAAAAAGTATCAGTGTGTTTTGATCAACAATAGATCTTACTAACTGCTTTTGGGCTCATTTACATTTGGATGTGAGTCAGTTTTATGACACGCCCCTCAGATGTAGCAGTACACGCCCATCACATGTATGACACGCCCCTCAGATGTAGCAGTACACGCCCACTTTACCGCCGCTCTCGTAGGTGTTGTTTTCACAATCTCCCTGAAATGCTTTTTCAAAAGTAGGCAAAGAATGAAATAAAGACAATAAGAAAACTCTGTACATGCATCGATCTATCCACACAGACATTTTCTTCATTATGTTTTTAATGTTTTGCAATGCTGCGAATTGCTCAAGGGAAACTGTTTTTAATTCTTAATTTTTTTTCATTTTAAACAGCTATGGCAGAGGTTCCCAAACTCTGCCATTACAGTCCAGGTTTTTGGGCTATCCATGCTTTAGTCCAGATGATTAAATCAAAGTCACCTGTGCTCAAGCATGGCTATCCTTAAAACCTGGACTGTAATGGAGAAGTTTGGGAACCTGCGAGCTATATTTGCACATAATCTGAATTGTGCATTTAATGACGGGTGGTGTCAGGACCAGGAACACAGGGAGTTTTGAGATATCAGTCATTGAGTGTCACATTTGCACATTCTCAGACAGATTACAAGTGTCACAAAATTCATGATGTAGTGTTGTGATTGGCTGAGCCCCTGGGTCCAATTGTTCAATCTGTATGTAGTTTGTATGTTCTCTCAATGTTTCAGTTTCACCAGGTGCTCTGGTTTCCTTCCATACCCCACAAACATACAAAGAGGTTTATTGGCTTCTAATAAACAGAGGCACATAGTCTAACTCAGTGGTGGTTTTCACCAGGGACCCCTGCAAGTGGATTTGGGCTTTGCTGCACCCGATACGCAGGTCACTGGCCTCTGTCTGGGTTCCTGGTGTGACAGGCTGGTGTAACTGAGCAGAGCTCAGGCTACAGTAGGTGCAGGACAAGTGAACAGTTGAACAGGCTGCAGAATAAAACCAGAAGTCACAGATGTGGTTCCAGGGGAGCGATCAGTCAGATTGTCACAACTCGAGAGAAGTCAAAACCAAACGTCACAGTAAAGCTGCATATCCACTACGCGATATAATAAACGCTTGAACGATAACGATATAGTTCATTATATTGTGCAGTGGACGTTGAGCCCATACTGAACGATATATCGCTGGTCGTTGACGGCATATCCACTGCACGATATTGCGGACATTGAACGATAACGATATCGTTATCATTCAAACCGTCCAATTTATCGTGTAGTGGATACGCGCCATAACAGTGTCAAGGGAATAGACAAAGAGAGTTGTAAGGATACAAGCCTGGGCTCTGATTGGATTAGAAACTACACTATGTAGACAAAAGTGATGGAACACTGGGCCTGATTCAGACCCGCTCGCTAAGATGCATACTCTCGCTGCTGCCGATGATATGCGGTGTGTATGCATTGTGCGCATACCTTAGCGAAAGTTCACAATGCGTTCACTCGCTGCGCATAGACAGCCCAGCAGAGTGAGTGACAGGAGAAGCCATTTGTAGGTGGTAACAAGGGCTGGACATTAAATTACAGGGGAGTGGAGGTGCAAACGCAGGCGTGCCTGAGCATCTCACCAGCGTTTTAGAGGTGTGCATAATTATAAGGCAGCATCATAGTACACGTCACCTGGCTTGTTTTTACACTGAAGTGCTCGCAGTGCTTGCGGCAAGGTATGGTCAACCTCAAGCGTTGCGATCGCATCCGATTAACCGATGGTTGCATACACTTCCTGGACATGATGTGCCCAAGTGGGCGTCTTAAAACAGGCTGGTGGGTGTCTGCATACACTATGTGATCGCTCTCTAAGGAATACTGGGCGTGCTAATGCATTGCTGTGTGTGAGCACTGCCTACACAATTTGCATACACATCGTGCGAGCGATCACATCTAGCGAGTGGTTCTGAATCAGGCCCACTCAGGGGTTGGCTGGCAACTTTTAGCCTGGGGGGCAAATGCATGCAAGCGGCCCTGGCAAATATGGATGGCATCCTGCCATCCGACCCTCTGTAATTAGTTATGTGGGGCCCCTCCAGCCATATGTTTCTTTTTGAACCTATTACAGGTCAGAGAGGTTTTCTGCTTTACGTGTAAAAGTGAAATCACAGACCTACCCTGCTTTTGCTCACACGCTAGGTGGTAACGTGACAAGGGGGAATGCTCATTATGGGTGATGACAGGGCTTATATATGAGCTTTTTCTGTTACTGACACTTTGTTTCACACAAAAAAAATTCACTGGCAAAGTGATTGCGCTGAGTGACAAAATATGTGGGTCCCAGGGACCTCCACTTAGAAAAAATAGGGCCCTACCTGACCATTTCTGGGTCCCATCACAATTTATGTTTTAGCGCTCCCCATATACCACCACACATACCCACATACCCCTAGAATGCCAAGCTGATACCCCCAATAGCATGGTATTGTTTAGATTCACTTCAAGGAGAGGGCCCTGATGTTATCAGCTAATGTCCAACATTATTCCCTACCATCCAAGTGGGCATAGAGGGGAAATGCAATCTTGTGGCGAGTGTAGCGAGCCACCGAGCCCCGAAGCGTGGCGAGCATAGCGAGGGAACAAGTTTCTTCTTTAGCTGGCCTTTATGGGCATGGAACTGCACTTCCACCCTCACTCACGTCACTTCCAGGTCCCTAGCGCGAAGGGGAAATAAGCTCTACCCAATAGCATCAGTTTTATACCTAGAGGTCAGAATGCAGTCCCCATTGACATTAATGGGGACTGCAGCCTGCTACGGTAGTTAGCCTTCTGCAGGAGAATTCAGTGAAATCTTCTGCATTAGACTGTTCTTACATAGCAGAAACTGTAGTTTCAGCATAATTTTATGAAAAACGACGATCCAATAAATACATTATAAAAATATACCAGAAAGATTTTGTTCTCTTACCTTTGAACAAAAATGCTCAAGGAATTCTCTGCATCTAGCTGTGCTGTCTTCTGTCCTTTCATTCTGGGAGCTGGATGAGGGTGGCTGCGCTCATGTTACAGGTCCTTATATGGCTCCTCATCTTCTTGATGTGTGGGAGGCAGGTATAGGAGGTAGGAAGCCGGGCACAGGAGTAGGAGATGGGGAGTCGGGGACAAGGGTAGGAGGTGGAAGTAGGGGAAAGAAATAGGAGGTGGGAAGTCAGGGACGCAGCACGGATTACAGCTGCGGTAATGCAGTGTAGATAGAGATAACTATCTATTTCCCGAAAAGCTGTCATCGCAAAAATGACAGCTTTTCTAAATAGTTATGGAGAGGAGAAATGATGAATTCCTCCTGTAATTAGGTAGAACTCCATGCGAGTTCTAAACCTAATTACCTCCATCGAATTTTATGTGTTAATGAATAGGCCCCACAGTCTTAACACCTTCCAAGTTCTTACACAAAATAGAAGCTTCCTAAACACAAACAAATTGCTTTCCCCAAACTTGCAGGGGTATTGTACATAGAGACACACCGGAGACCTCTGCATTGCATTTCAATGAAAGTGCTGTAAACAAAGGTTTGGTCACTACATCAGGATAATTACATATCACTAGGAGGTGAGAATGTCTCAGAACCATGTGACTTCAATGTTACAGCCTTCTAAAACAAAACAACTTATACATTCCTTATAAGTGCATAGGCTATACATTCCTTATAAGTGCATAGGCTATACATTCCTTATAAGTGCATAGGCTATACATTCCTTATAAGTGCATAGGCTATACATTCCTTATAAGTGCATAGGCTATACATTCCTTATAAGTGCATAGGCTATACATTCCTTATAAGTGCATAGGCTATACATTCCTTATAAGTGCATAGGCTATACATTCCTTATAAGTGCATAGGTTAAACATTCCTTATAAGTGCATAGGCTAAACATTCCTTATAAGTGCATAGGTTATACATTCCTTATAAGTGCATAGGCTATACATTCCTTATAAGTGCATAGGTTATACATTCCTTATAAGTGCATAGGCTATACATTCCTTATAAGTGCATAGGTTATACATTCCTTATAAGTGCATAGGTTATACATTCCGTATAAGTGCATAGGCTATACATTCCTTATAAGTGCATAGGCTATACATTCCTTATAAGTGCATAGGCTATACATTCCTTATAAGTGCATAGGCTATACATTCCTTATAAGTGCATAGGTTATACATTCCTTATAAGTGCATAGGCTATACATTCCTTATAAGTGCATAGGTTATACATTCCTTATAAGTGCATAGGCTATACATTCCTTATAAGTGCATAGGCTAAACATTCCTTATAAGTGCATAGGTTATACATTCCTTATAAGTGCATAGGCTATACATTCCTTATAAGTGCATAGGCTAAACATTCCTTATAAGTGCATAGGTTATACATTCCTTATAAGTGCATAGGCTATACATTCCTTATAAGTGCATAGGTTATACATTCCTTATAAGTGCATAGGCTATACATTCCTTATAAGTGCATAGGTTATACATTCCTTATAAGTGCATAGGTTATACATTCCTTATAAGTGCATAGGCTAAACATTTAAAAAGTACATTTCCACAACTGCGCACAGCACATTGAATGACATGTTCAAACACATTACTTGTGCCGCGGCATGAGGGTTAATCTCTTCAGTGCCGTGGCAGCCATTTTAATCACGTGTGATCGTCCTTCGGCCACAGCCTCCCTACCAAGCGTCCTTGTCGAAACCGCCACATTAGTGGCCATTTGGAACTCATGTGCAATGGTATGCATTTCGCTTGTGCAGGGGTGTCCAATCACTTTTATCTATATAGTATAGCAATACAAGAAGCAGGTTTGCTGAGCTGGTGATCAGGATGTAAGTCTAATACTCTGGTAGTTTTACTGAATGCCAGAGTAGTTTAAGTAGCCTGGGTCATATGAATTTGGCGCCAGCCTGACATCAGCAGTCACATGACCGTAGCTATAAGTTTACAGTGCAGATATGAGCACGCTCCTCCTATAGAGAAGAGATGTATGCCATCAGGGGAGCAGAAGATCAAAGCCTTATCAGCGGGGATCAACAAGGACCAGTGCCGCCAGACCACGTAAGAGAACGCCTGGCTCCAGTGGCTTGTGATGTCACAGTAGCATATTTTTAAAACTGCAAAAGTGGCTTACTGTAGATTTAACTGTAGCATATCCTAGCCAACTCGATGATGGGGAAACTGGTCACTTGACCAAGCGTATTTGTTGAACAAGTATGAACACGGTTAAATGTTGCTAAATTTTTCTTTATTATTCAATATACTGTAAAATTTGAGAAATTTTGGCAGACTTTAATTTTAGAACAGTTTTGTTGAACCAGTTAGAGAATCGCCATGGGACCAGTATGAGTGCCTGTAATAATATTTAGGTCCTAGTAGGCAGAGTTAAGAGAAACACATACGAAGGAGCACAATTTTATACCACCAGACCCTCGGCCTTCTTGCTAATGTGCACGAACCTGCAAAATTAAGTGAACTAGAAAATGACATTTGAGCTACAGTTGGGTCCACATACATCTAGCCTCCTGGTGCGTTAAACAGCCCTTCTAGTCGTGCCATGCTCCGAAAAGCAGTTGTCCCCGTGGAAAGTATCGCAGCTTCTTCTGTAGCTGCGTTACTTACCTGCTCCCTGTCGTCCCCCGCAACGCATGCATGACCTCGGGTCACGCATGCGCCCATCCGCTGGGGAGCTGGTCAGGAGGCGGCAGAGGAATCCCTCGGCAGTAAACTCGGCAGCAAACTCCGAAAACTTTCAGTTTTCGGAGTTTGCTGAATACCGGGAAGGGGGGGGTCCGATAGGACCCCTAATGGTGAATGGCCCGGTAACTTAACTATGCAGAAACTAGTGTTTCCGCATGGTTGCCAGGCCATTTATCGGTTGATGAATACGCCCCTCAGTCTTTATTCATCTTTCACTACAATTCTTGTTACACAAACATGATATATTGGTAGCATTACAAATCTGCTATTATCCGTCCTCTACATATTATCAGGGGCACCGAGAGGGGGGGGGAGCGGGTACAATTTACCCGGGCCCGGGATTTCAGAGGGGTCCGGCGGGGGCCCGGGTCCGGCACTGCCCCCCCTCCCTCCTCACTATCTCCCAGCATACAGCGTGTGCTGAGATGCAGTGGGAGATTGCTGTGGCTGCTGCTTAGCAGCCGCGAGCAATCTCCTATGCCTGAGGGGGGGAGCGATCACACTGATCGGGCCCCCCCCCCAATTTGTGCTGGGCTGAGTGGCTCACAGCGCCCCCTCCCCGGCGCGTTGCGCTGCAAATGTATACTTTTTTGCATTTTTTTTTCCAGGGGGCGTGGCCACGCCTCTCGCGATTAGGCCACGCCCCCTCTTTACCGGGGCCCTGTGGCTCTCTCAACGGCCCTGCATATTATATCCTCTCTGCTTTATAATAACTGCCTAATTAAGCTAATAATACAAAACATTCTGTATCTTTAGATAAATCCCTTATTATTGTTCTGAAAATAACTTGTAAGATTTTGAGAATATGTTTTGTTTTCTGATATAGATGATAGAAATAAGTGACTATTTTTATATGGGACTGATGTGTTTTTTTTAAAAAAATGCAACTCATGATCCATAACTATTCAGTTCCATACAGCGGTGTAGCAAGGGCACTGGATTGCCCTGTGCCGTCCCCTAACAGCGTGACATCATGATGTCGCACCGAGGGGGTAGGGCATCCGGCACCAGGAAGTGCTCCACTTCCCGTAGCGTCCTGAAGAGTCTCCAAGCGGCTGCACTGGCTGCAGGGTGCCTGCCTGGAAACTCCAAGGGATGCTCCAGCAGTACTATTGCAAACATCGCCGGCTGCGTGCGAACGCAGCATTGCATTCCTTGCTGGATCAGGCCCTCAGTCCGGCGGCACTGGTCACACACTCCTACTTGAAGCCCTGGATCCATATGCCAACGTAATATACTGTAAATCTCAGACCTTCTTGTGTGAAAAGAACACATTTCCTGTATGATTTACCTAAATATATATTTCTATAAAACTTTGTCCAGAAAGTCTTTAAGATGCATCCTGTGACAGATTTATCAAAGAGGACAATTAGAGGTGCTTCCGAAAGCAACCAATCAGATCCTAGCTATCATATTATAGACTTTACTAAGCAGTAATAGTGAGAATCTGATTGGTTGCTATGTACAACAGTTCCACTCTTTAGAAAGATCGATAAACAAAACAGATGTGTCCTTATACAACTTTGCTGCTGTCACGCTAAAAAGCCCCCCTCGGCACACCTGGTTCCATGAGACTCTGCTAGCGCCGTGCGCCTTTTTTGCGAAAATGCAATGCAACTAGGGTGCGCCAGGAGATTGTGCTGATTAATTTGATATGTGACACTTGTATATTTGTGTGCGACTGAGCCCCTGAATCTGTATACGAAGTGCTACAATCTAGTGACCACAGATTTTTTTTTATTCCAGGTTCCGTTGTGCTCCATATACAGTACAGACTCTTGTGCACACAGGTATTCCAGCATTGCATATCAAATGAATCAGCAACGTCTGCTGGTGCGTCCTAGTCAGGGGCGCCGAGAGGGGGGGGCGCGGGTACAAATTACCCGGGCCCGGGCTTCCAGAGGGGCCCGGCGGGGGCTCGGGTCCGATGCCGCTCCCTCACA